>JAUIMM010000116.1:17472500-17872500 GCA_031769625.1 Taudactylus pleione | reverse complement strand
CAGGGCCTTTGTAGATTCAAATTAGCACAGCTACAAGACCCAAACCTCAGATAACACTCTTGGCTTTGAAGGTATTTTATTGTAGGAAGCCTGCTAATGTAAGGTGCTACAAACGACCCTCTTGCTGTATTCGAGCAGGGCCACCTGGAGTGAGAGCAGATATGTCCATGAAGCTTGTCTTCACAGGCTAGTTGTCACGTGGCCATTTGCTCTGTTTAGCTAATGCAATCCAATTTTGACATACTGTACAGCCATTTCTGAAATATATCCTTTAGGGGAATTATAATAATATACACACTTTATCCAGAGCACCCAAACTACGTAAAGTCATGAAATGGGCTTTTGATGAATCACCGTAACTTATGGCGATGGTCACAGATGCAATCGCATGATGCTAATAGTAATATCGCCACATGTACTAAAGTGTGAGTTTCTCTAAAATGGCGCTTAGGCGGCCATTTGCAAAATGGCGTCTTGCGATTTCATTTCCAAGATGGCGTCTTGCGGCCAGTCGCAAGATGGTGTCGCTGTGATCCAATTTTAAACTGATCTTGTCTCAGCCAATTATCCAGCTTCGACAGTCCACCCTTTGATAGCGAACAACATGCTATCACAATCTGATTTTAAAATATAATTTAGGCTTACATTTATATACTATTTAGTGTTATTATGGGATGGCACAAGGCGGTTCTTAATCCATCAATAATGTGTCTCTGAGTGGGGACATAAAACTACTATTATACGCAAACCGCGGATCTTGGAAGAACATGTGAAAGGTGTGGGGATACACCAGTCCTATGAAGGCAGTCTTGAAGGGGAAATTTGAGACTCTACATTATCTGAGGTGTTTTAAAATAACATTTCAATAATACGTTCTATGCATGTCTAAATATAATACATTCAATTATGGTATTTCCTAGTTCAGGGTTGTAATGCAGTTCTGTATTTACCTCAGTATTCATACTGACCACCATCATAATTTCGTTCTTTCATTTTACTCTATTTTTAAATTTTCCACACTTCAACACAATAAGAACACACCGGACACATATGCCAATTATTATGATGACAATCAGTATAAGGATTAAGAATTTGCCGATGCTGGCGATCACTTCCTGGACCCATTCCCTTAGACCTGAGAACCATTTCACCGGGTTCAGCCATGAAACCCATCCTTCTATCTTCTCCCCTACTTCAGCCACTGAAGCATTATGGTTCTTACGAAATTCCCATTTTAGCTGCAGAATTTCATCCATCTTCCGGTCTATCACTTCCTTAGGGTCGCTGGTATCATTGGTGACATAGATGCAACATTTTACTCCAAATTGGGTGGCCAACGTTACGCAATACCCTCCAGTAACAGCACTTAAATAATTTAACACTAGCCTGTGTTGCACCAGTTCTTTCTTGTACGCTTGCAATTCTCTCCCTGTATACCTGAATGTGTCATCGTACATCTCGGTGATATTATCTATCAATTTAGCAAGTTCCTGAATATGTCTAAAATTTAATGTACCCTGAGCGATCCTGGTGGGATCCAATGCGACTAAAACTTGAAAGCCAGTTGTCTCACTAATTAACTGAGTGGCTTTGTGCACGTCACCAGGTATCATATTTCGTTTGCCTCTGTTTTCATATTGTGTGTGAAGATATGGTGACGGTGTGTTTTTATGTATACCACGCATTTCAACATGTGTGAGGGTCATAACTTCTGGGACTACTCTTCCCAGATAACACAAACCTTCGGAACTCGGGGAGAGCCACTTATACGCTTTTCTTCCACATATAAAATATACATTATCAGGGAGAACATAAGGAATGGTATGCATCATTATCATTAAGCACATTTCCCTTGCAAACAATCCTATTTCTGGGTCTTCCATCTGGTACATGCAAGTTTCTGGCTGTATTATTTTAGCACAATAACCATCTGACACCTTACCAATAATTTCTTTGGTGGAACTCAATGCATACCGGTACCTAAAATGTCTCCCACTAGATTTAATTGAGCGTAACAGATCATGGTTTATGGACTCATTATCAGCTCTTTGTGAGAAGGTCATCGTCTGATTATTCCCTGTCACTTCCCAACTCCCGGGTTTATTGGGGTTGGTTATGTTTAAACACAAAAGTGATATATCTACTTGGAGTTGATAGAGTTTGAAATGAGGTGGTTTGGATGAGAGGAATTTTCCAACCAATGTTTTCCCTTTCTGTAATTCTAAAATTTCTGTGATATTCAGCGGAAATGGCACCAACCCTACATTACACCCAGCAATCAATTTGATTTAACACTTTGCCTACCATGCTATGATAATCCTCTAAAGGATACCCACCCCAGTGCGGGTTACATTTAGGCTGGCACCGTTGGATACAATTCTCATCAACTAGGGACCAACAAAGCTCACAAATACAGGAATCTTCAGACGATAAACCTCCACACCATCCCTGAGTATCCGGAATAACAGCTCTCTTAACAATAACAGTACTAAGATTGGTCAGACACTCCCCTGATTGGCATTGCACTTCTTCTGACTCCACTCCATCAGCGCTGCCATCAGCTCCCATCTCCTCTATCGGTCCTCCTTCACAGAAACTGGGTTTCCCCAAACAGTTCATCACGACAAAAACTCTGGAAGAAAGAACTAGGATGACCACAGCAGACCACTCCATTGCTGGGAGCACTGATCTACACATTTCTTTAGCTCAGGTATCTCACCGTCACCTTTTTAATCCTTCCGGCACAAGCTCGCAATTGACAGGTCCACGTTATCGGCCTCGTCTCCGCCTTGTATCTCCACCGGTTGGTTAATCTCCCTATAGTGAGTGGAATGAATCCACGTATCTTCCCCGGCCACCCTTTGAGGATGTGGTACTTTGTCAACAATCGTCAGATACGGACCTTTCCACCAATTAGTCAAACGACCTGAGCTAAAAAAATTTGGATCATAACAAATTCCCCAGGTTTGACATCATAACAGTTTGCATTAGACATGTTAGTTAATAACACTTTCAATTTCTGTTATTCTTATTCATCTTCGTATCTCAAAGGGGGGACAGATAAAAGAAATGACAGTTTGGAACGATCTTGGTTTTATTACCCATCACCTTACACATGTTCTGGGAAACGTCACCTGTAAAATGAGTCCCCCTATCACTTTGAATAATTCTAGGGATATAGTATCTGCATACAGGTTCCTGCAATGAAATCTTGTTATTAATTTTCTACTGCTCTAAATAATGCCTGGGCCCCTGGGTTGGATAGTATTCCAAGTATTTGACCTTAGCCTGGCATGGCTGCCGTTTATCCTTAGCAACCTTGTGTCCTGTGTGTGAGAGATAAAGCACAACAGTTAAATATCATTTAAACATGACTTAAATACAACAATAAATTGTCCACATTTTACATTAGAACAGATTCATTGGCAGGTTGAAAAGATTGTAAACAGTCATATAAGGCCTGGGAGAAGATAGTGGGGTTGCCTATGAACCCATGGGAAACCCGTGTTCATGTGTAGTGTTCTTCACTTTGCAGTACTTACTTATGTGTCTCACTTGGTGACAGTTAAAACATCTTTTTGAACGGGGTGGATGAAAGGATTGTTGTGGGAGTTGAGCAAGAGGGAAAGATGGTGGGTATGGGTAGGAATATGGAGGATAAGGGTATGGTGGGAGGTATGAAATTTGTGGGTAGCATGGGACCTGTGGTTGTGTATGATATGTTGGGTAAGGATGTGTTTGCTGTGGTGTGGGATTGGTGAGAACGTGTAACTGTTCAGGTGCAAGTGTGTGTATAGTGCAGGTGTGTCTACTGGCTGTGATGTTACAGTCATTCCTTCCAGAGCTTGGATACTGACAGCCATTAGTTTTTCGCTCTGGGTCTCTCTCTTCTTTGAGATGTTTTTATCATGTTCTATGGCAGATTCTATGAGAGTATCTATTGTGACTCCCCTCCAGCTAGGCTGTGTGGTCTGAACCCGGGTAATATTATCTTGGTTTACTTGGTCTGTTAAGGGAACGTCACCATCCAATACACAATCCGTGACAAATTTTGTCACATCGGTATTGCGTGGTAGACAGGCCCTTAACACCACACGCCAATCTTTATTAGTTGGCTCATGAGAACTACCCAAATTCCTCAAAAATCTCTGACATTTGGCTAGTTCCTTTTTGGGATCGGGGAAATCATTTATGATGGAATTTAGTTCTGCTCTTGTCCAATGACAATGCATTACCACTTCCCTTGTGGGCACTACACCGTTCGCATCTGCATTTCCATTCGGAACAGTTGTTGTCCGAATGGGATGCAGACCGGTAGCGCTGCTACCTTTGACCTTGTTACCTGATTGAGGGTTTAATCTGTTGCTGCTAAGTATGGTATTAACAACTTCCTCTACGGGTGCAGAGGGTGTTAGCACTTCCCTTACTGTTACTGATGGAGATGACGGCACCACTCGTGATTGTTGTGATGCAGCATCTATCATCTGTACAGCATGGGAAATGGCAGACATTACAATAGGCTCATCATCCACATCATGAACATTTTCTTTATAGTTGCTTAAGAGAAGGTACAAATTGCTTGTTACATTTTTATGGGTATTTTTGATAACTGTACTTGCACCTCCATCCACATAAAGGTGGGGGTGGTGCGCGTGAACTACTGGCAATACCTTCCGCAATGCTACCTTGCTGCACGTGCGCGCCATTTTGCGGCTCGCCGGCACTGCAATTCAGCGTCGCGGATGCATTCTCTGGCAATGCACTCGCAACGCTAGTTTGCGTCGCTTGTGCATTTTTAAGCCACGCATCCCCTTCATGCTGCCACAACTTTAAACATTCATAATATTTGACCTTTTTCTCTCGGGAGCGCATCAGACTGATGTGATCCCGGACATTATCTAATACTTCTTTATCAAAACTACCAATTCTGGGAAACGGTCTAACACTCTTCATCGTCATTTTAAACCATACATCACAATACCTTATTGCATAAGTACCGTACTTAGTATGCATAATGCGACGGGCCGATCCAAACGGCGCTTCCATTAGCAGCACATCATTGTCTAACATCTCTATTGTCCCTGGATTCTAGTCAGCGTCCCTGGCTCACACGAAAACGGGTAGCGATCTCTCAGCACCGAGCGGTTGCAGGTAAACCCTGCATGTGGCCACTCCACCCTCTGGTGAGAAATCGATAACCGTAAGTGCCGTGTGAGTGGGTAAGTGACTTCACTATGAGCCCCCAACTAAGGATTCTGTCTTTGAACCTTATAAATACCCCTGCCTATACCTTCTAATATCCTTCCTATAAACCTCTAAGGATGACGCTAATTTGCGTACGCAGTCATACAGTAAATAAAGACTCCAGACCTAGAACCTGTAGTTCCAAAGCACAAAGTATTATTCAAGTAAAAGTACAGCAGTTACATGCTATGATCCTCATAAAATCTTAGCGCAAAGAGATTATACAGACCCAAGTACAATTATACATACGCAGCGCTCTCTGGTCCAGATGTAGGCATCAGCAAGAAACCCCTCGTCAATCAGCATTCAGCACGAAGACTAGGATCCCAGGGTCAGAGCACACATATTTATACCCTCCAGGAATGAACAACACAATAGAGAAGTTTGTTGCTAATACCATTGGTCCTAAAGGAGAGGGCATATGGTACAAGGCATTTAACAGGTTGGTTCAAATAGACACAATCCAGCCTCTAACAACTGGTGGTCTCTGGTTTCCCGCCTCATGCAAATTCTAACAGTTCTTCATATAATGTACATTTTGTTGCTTGAAGTCTCTGCGGTCCATAAGTTGAGAATGCATGTTGTGATCTCTCCATCGATATTACCGGAATACTGTTGAGAGAGTACGCATCAGTACAATACCAAACATGGCTTACTTATCACGTATAAAACCTTAGTTACGAAATAACCTTTATTTCCTAGCAATGATAATAAAATGTGCATACTCAAATCTTATACCTTAAAGCTTATGGAACCTTGTATGTGAATATGTAATGTGTGAGTATGTGGGATTTGATGTAAAGACGCTAGTTAACTTGGGGCAGATGCATGTGCATGGAGCTAATATTCAGTGTTTTCATACAGGGTCTTATGCATTCGCTAATATGCGACTAGTTAGCGCAATTGTGCGTATTAATGTGTGTATGAGAAATGGTGCACTTAAATCTCACTTAAACTCACAGTGATTACGCAATTATAGCATGAGCCTCTACAGGCACGTGAATTCATTAGAGCACAGAGATAACGCTGATCTGAAGTCTTAGAGGATCTGTGTGGAGGGAGACCACCATAGACGGACATGGGGAGCACTTCTTCGCTCTCAGCTATCCCTAGAAGTGAACACCTAGCAGTGTGGAATACTGAGCATTATAGTTCCATGACTTGCTCATGCCCCAGCAGCCCCCACCCTTTTCAGGCTCCAAAATACTGATCTTTGTTCTCCCAGGGCCTGTGTAGATGCAAATTAGCACAGCTACAAGACCCAAACCTCAGATAACACTCTTGGCTTTGAAGGTATTTTATTGTAGGAAGCCTGCTAATGTAAGGTGCTACAAACGACCCTCTTGCTGTATTCGAGCAGGGCCACCTGGAATGAGAGCAGACGTTATGTCCATGAAGCTTGTCTTCACAGGCTAGTTGTCACGTGGCCATTTGCTCTGTTTAGCTAATGCAATCCAATTTTGACATACTGTACAGCCATTTCTGAAATATATCCTTTAGGGGAATTATAATAATACACACACTTTATCCAGAGCACCTAAACTACGTAAAGTCATGAAATCGGCTTTTGATGAATCGCTGTAACTTATGGCGATGGTCACAGATGCAATCGCATGATGCTAATAGTAATATCGCCACATGTACTAAAGTGTGAGTTTATCTAAAATGGCGCTTAGGCGGCCATTCGCAAAATGGCGTCTTGCGATCTCAATTCTAAGATGGCGTCTTGCGGCCAATTTTAAACTGATCTTGTCTCAGCCAATTATCCAGCTGTAAGAGAGGAGCACTCTGTGCAGCATATGTTCCTGGCCCCAAAAACAGCAGACACTAGAACCTCAGAGATTTCCGACATCCGTTACTGCATGTGCGGTTACACTGCGTGTCTTTCTCCTGTGGTGTCCTGTATAGATGGACCTGCACCCAAGTACTCCACTGTCATCACCGCTTATCATAGCAAGCACCCTGCTGGCACTACTGTATGCTACCAGTGCTCCCAGTGCATACTGCACCCGGAACACTATGCCCAGCATACCCCAATATGCTCAAGGCTGCAACTGGCAATATCTCGGCATCCTGTACCTACTAATTAACCCTGTGTCACACCTGTTTCTACTCGGTTAATAAGCTGACTCCGTGGTTAAGCCAATCTGCTTTGTGCAGTCATCTCCATGTGTGCTCTTCCTGCGAACATACTGCACTCAGGGCCTGATTTAGAGATGTACGCTAACGCCGACACAGCTCCGAGTTTGTACGCAGCAGCTGTGCAAAAATATGCAAATGTCGCAGCTGCCTGGTTTCATATTTAAACGTCCACCGACTGATTTGCAAATCCAAGCCGCTGCGTACAAAGATGCAGCTTAGTGGCAGAGCAGTTGATTTTTGGACTTCTGAGTAACCCTATGGTCACGTGGGAACTGAAATTCTGTCGTACTGGTTTGAGTCGCCACCCCCATTGCCGCCCACAAATGGTCCCTGCCTGTCAATGACTTTGGTAATAAATCCTCATTATGCGCGACATCTGTAATGAAACATGTTGCATACGCAGTGTGACTCAGATGTATGGGCAGAGCACCGACAATCGCTCAACTCTGTAAACGTAGGCATTGTGCCCATCTCTGAAACAGGCCCTCAGCACGTTCGTCAAACTCTGCCAGTGATACCTACTGCCTAAACGGGGAATTGCAGCCAATTCATAGTCTTTGCAGAAACAAAACGAACCAAGCAAGGGAGATCAGGGAGCTGAAAGTGCTGTCGGTATCCTTCTGAGGAGCAAGACATAAGCAGGTCTGATAATGGAAATCCTTACTTTCATCTGGAAGCAAAATAATTTTGCTCTATAGACACTCTATTTGAAAGATGGCTACAACCGCAGAGTCATTGTCAGCAGTAAACAAAGTGCGACTAAGAAGCATTGCAGATAAGTGAAATATAGCAGCCACTAAATCCCTGAACTGTGGAAGTTCAGGGACATTATTAGCAGTAAATGCATTGCAGTTAAGATTCATTGTAGATAGGAAAAATATTACAGCAGTACAGTAGTGAGCTATACTGTTAGTATAGCAATACTGTTGAAGCTAAGACGCGTACAGAGCAGTGATATATTGCAGACACTATTCTAGTATAATAGTGAGATATACTGTGAACACTAAGAGACACTATCAGCAATAGATTGATTCACCTTGGGTTTACGAGACTGTATATCAATGAACAGTTTCCCTATACTTAAAAGATATATAGGGGTATTCAATATGGGTGCGATAACATTGTTTTTTGCGTTAATATCGCACTTTTTAACTTTTTTGCGTTAATATCATTGGTTTTAGTTTTACACCGTATTCAATTTCAAAGACTTATCACAGTTTTGAAAAGTCTTTGATAAAAAACGGTGATAACTTTTCACCATTGAATAGGTGTCGAAAAAAAGTGCAGAATTGGGGTTTAGGGGTGCAGGCTTAAAAAAAATAGCCTGCACCCCTGAGATTGACATTTAAAAAAAGAACTGTGTCAAAAAAAGTTTTTTGAAAAAATAGGGACACCCCAAAAAATTAATTTTAAAATTGGGGTGCAAAAAAAAAAAATGGGAAAAAGTTGTTAAACAATAGGGAAATAGGTTCAGGGCTATTCTGCAAGTATGCGGCAGATGTTTTCTAGAATAGAATTATAGCGGCAGGTGCACAAATGCAGAATTTTTAGAAACTGACTTTAGGGACTTAAAAATATGCTAGTACCCATTTTCATGTACCCCAATTTTGATGGGACCACTTAAAAAAACAAAAAAAATAACCTAAGTGCTCTTCTGCATCACTTCTTCAATGTCGGGAAAAAAGCACCTGCTGCGGCTATTTAAATCCCCGACTTTCAATTAAAGGCTAAAACGGGGGTATCCATAGTGTTCCCCCATGTTTTTACAACTTTAGGGGTCTTACAATTATTTTAAGGAAAAATTCGTAACTTTACGCAAATCCAACTTCGGAGTTTCCCGTTTGCGTTAATTTTATTTTGAATACGGGGATAAGCGGGAGCGCGCACCATACCTTAACGCAGAAATAAACTCCGATATGAAACGTTAACTTCACCAGGGAAGTTAACCTTTCATATTGAATACCCCTCATAGAAGAAATAGAGAAACTTGTTTCAGTAGAGATCTTTACTAAATCGACTACAGGACAAATTTCATAACTTAGGCTCCTGAAACTTTGGATCCAACAACTCCTAAAAAGTGCACTAACAAAACCACATTACTGTTCAGGACTACTTATAGATACACACTTGGTTGAAATATACGTAGTAATGAAGCAGTTAGTGTTATTATTAGAGTGTGAATAATGGAGTTATAGTGACAGTCAGGCCAGGCAACAATGGGGGTACAAGGGGCACACATACTGAGCCCTGTGTTTCCAAGGGGCACACAGATAAATCCATTTCTAACTGTTGCCTGGGCCACTGCAGTGATCAGCAGGGCACAGGCATGTATGAGTTCCAGTGAGCCACTGTCACTTAATGTTCCGGCACAGCTGGTGGTGGAAGAAATGTTTTTTTTTGTTTATAGCGGCTATGCAGCTTCATATGTCACGCCACACTGCACCACTAAAAGGCAGAGGACCCGTGATGTGAAGAGGAGCAGCCAGAAGATACAAAAGAAGGTAAGTGACTGTGGGTTACAGCTGGAGTGATAGAAGATAAAGATAGAAGGGGCTGGAACTGAAGAGACAATGGGGCTGGAGAAACAGAAACGAGCTGGAGAGACACTGGGGACTGGAGAGACACTGGGGGTCTGGAGATAGAGAGACACAGGTGGGCTGGAACTGCAGAGACACAGGGGAATGAGACTAAAGAGACAGAGGAGGATTGGAGAGACACAAGGGGAGATGAAGCTGAGGTGGCTGGACATTATCCACAACTGGCAGGATTTGGAGAAAAAGTCTCATGGACAATAATCGTCATTAAGGCACCTATTCTAAAAAAACATTGCTGATACAAATGGTACCAAATTAGCAAACACAGTTTAATAATATAAAATTATTTGATCAGGGAAGTTCACATTTTGCCCTGCAGCAAATCTCTGTTACTATGTAATATCTGGTTGAACCTCTGCTATATGATGATGACATTGGTAATGTTCCTATTCAAATGGGCTTCTTCCGGACCAGGTAACCTCCTTATCTCCTACATGAATAGTGAATACCGACTGAAGTTACATTCTGGCCAGGGAGTACACATTTCTTCAAAGGTTCCCTGTTGCTGAGAAACCACATATAGCTAAGGAAGATTCTCAAGCAACTGATCTGTACCTGCTGGGGACCCTGGAAAGAGGGGGCCCCAAAAACATGTGTGTAACACACCCCATGATTTCTGTTGCTCGCCCTGGACCGGGCAATAGTTAGAAAGAGAGAGTTGGATTAATCTGAAGATTTCTTCAGAGTGGGAGAAACAAGGGTGTGATAAAAGGATTAGGAGTTGTTCCAGCGTCCTGCATCGCTACCACATAGCTCACCGGCTGGTGAGCTGTATTTCACCCCAACTCCGCTCAAGCTCTGCTCCATCAACCAGTGTGTAACAGCAAGTACGGCTGTACCACTATTGTATGTGAATAAACCACTCCACTGGTTAAGCAACAAGGACTGTTGTAGCACAGGGGGCATTCCGCTGGTGTGTACATAACTCATACCATAGTATACCATACACATGCCATACCACTGCACCTGTACAGACATATTTACAACAATTATATGTGCATATATAGAGTTTGTGGCCTTCACAGTAATTTCTATTCCAAGTACTGCTACAGACACTATTGTTTTAGAAATATGAGATTATAAAAACTATAGCTACTAAAAAGTAAAACACACATATTAAAGCAGCCCTCACACCTACATAAACATTTTTATTAAACATGTTCCTCTCCCTAGCCTTTCTTTACACAAGCACCTCCTTTCTTCTTACAGGCCCAGGTGAAAACCAGAGTGGAGCTGGTTAAGCGGGAGAACCAATAACAAGATGCAACTTCTTAATTACAGCTTGTGATTGGTCCTCTCACTCACACCCCATTTATGCCTCCATTTAAAGTCATAGGAGGAAAATGACAAGTGGAGATTTCTTCAAGTACTATTCAGCGGGATAGGGGGATAAAGGAGAAAAGATAATGGTCAGAGAGAGAGGGAAGGGGGAGTTAGTAAAGTTAGAAATGGTACAGCAGGGGGGGGATACTAAATCCCAGGTGTGACTGCTGTGAGAAGAGGGGGAGGAGGTCCATTGGTTTTGGGTAAAGTCAAAAGAGGTTGAGAGTCATTGGAAGCAGTTGCTTTCATAGGACTGTGAAGTGAGTTATTAAAGTCATCCAGGATCAGGGATTAGAGGTCAGGAGAGAGAAAGTGAAGCAGCAAAATGATGAAGAGATCTTGGAGGTGGGGCCAGGAGGAGGGTAAATTACTGCAACATGAAGATGAATTGGTTGGATAAGCCGGATTCAATGGACCTTAAATGAGAAGGAGAGAGGGCTTAGGGTGTATGGCATGGAAAGTGCAGCTATTGGAGAGAATAGCTCTCACGCCACCACCTTGTTGGATGAAGGGTGGGAGAAGTGGTGTCAGTGGAGAGCCAGGTTTCAGTGATGGCTAGAAGAAGAGAGTTAAAGATAAAGCAGTCATGGATAAGGCCAGATTGTTACAAACAGACCTGGTGTTCCATAGAGTCTTCCATAGAGCAGAGGAGCAAGCGGATTGGCAGGGATGTGAGCTGGGAGATAAAGAGATGCATAGGCTTGGTAGGGTCATGAGAGAGCGGGTGCTAGAAAGTGGTACAGATTGGGGGCACCCGAGAGAAGGGCATATAGACGGGGAGGATGAATATGGCATGTACTATAGACTACAGGATGTAGTCATTAGGTTGACATTTAAAATGTCTACACCACAATGTCGACAGTTATGATGTCGATGTTGACAGTGTCAGAATGTCGACATTAGGGTTAGGTTGCGGGAGGAGGGTTGGGGGTTAGGCTTTCCTCACAGTGTTGTCTCCATCCACTCACCAGACAGGATAACCTTTACTAGCCTTGATATTGCACTGGGCTGGATGAAGACACCTAGAGATGTTTCCCCACCTGCCTAACACCAGTTCATTGGACTAGTTGCAATGTGCTATATTGGCAATGATGGTGAGTGCCCTGGTACAAAACGTAGTGCATTAATAACCACATACTTTACAGCCAGTCATAGTGACAGCCCTGTTTTGAGTACCTAGAAAAGTTTGTGTTATTTTATCAATTGGATGTTGCCCCTTTGTACTCAGTGACATTGAGAAAGGTCTGCAGTTTAGAGCAAAAGTAGCTTAGCAAATTGTATCTCTACTGTTACTATGGTAGAGCCCCAGTCCTGAGTCCAGGGAGGATTCATCTTTAGTACCATGAATGATGCACCAGGTTGACTGATGACATTGAGAAACACCTATGGGCTAGCATAAATCCTGCAATGGCTCAATCACCTAGGTGCTCAGATCGCTGCTGCACACAAGACTGCAGGTCCTGCTTCTAATAATCACCTGGGATATAATTTTAGATCCATATATGTTGCGCCAGGTTTGTTGGTAACATTAAGAAAAGTCTCTTTCCTACCTACAACCTAAGCTAGATCAGTGCTAGTCTCTGCACTATGTTTGAAGGTTTTGGTTTTGCCTCCTGTTTTACTACCTTTGATGTTGCTCAAGGATACCTTTGAGAAAGCTGAGAATGGTGGACAGCAAAACGCATCAGTGACCTGTACTGACAGCAGCTCTCTCATTACAAGGACCTGTGTGGCACCTTCTAATTGGAATCCTTATCCTCTACCCTAAATTGCCAGCAAACCTTCACCATGTACAAGGAGATCCATCTACAGTGCATTGTGATTCTTTGCTAAAGAGGACCCCACATTACTTCCACATGTAATATCCATCTATGGCCCGTATTCAATTTGAGGCGAAAAGCTGGAATCCACGGAAAAGTTTCGCCGATGACGTAATTTCGCCAGGCGGAAAAGTATTGCCGTATTCAATTTGAAAGACTTTCCGCCTAGGCGGAAAGTCGATGTAATGTAATAGGCGAAAAAGTTTCGCCTATGAATAGCAGGTGGAAAAAAGTGCAGAGTTGGGGTTTTGGGCTGCAATGTTGCTGTAACCCCCGTGCAGCCTTCAGACAGTCCTCCAAAGGTAAACTGTGTCAAATTTAAAAAAAAAAAACACTTAAGAACACCCCAAAAAATCACTTTGAATTTGGGGGCGAAAAAAAAATGTTGGGGGACAAAGTTAAAAACTAGCGAACTTGACTCTGGGGGGGGTCCCCAAGTATGCCCCAGGTGTTTTTTTTTATTGCAGGGGCTTGTGGCAGGTGGATTTTTCACAATTTTTTCAACTTAACTTTAGCAACTTTAAAATATGCTGACCCCCATTTTCAAGTACCCCAAATTTACTGGGATAAGTTATTTCCTGCCAAAAATACTCCAGAATACAATTCATAACCACGTTTGAGCCCGTTTAAAAACACCATATACCTTCAGCAAGCCAAATCGGGGGTACCATAGCTAACCCCCATGTCAGAGCATCTTTTGGGGGGTGTCAGGCTGATTTCCCCAAATCTGACAGGACTTTCTGCCTGTTTAAGTTTCGCCAGGTCCCGTTTTCGCGTACTTTCAAATTGAATACGGGGTTACGCGGGCACGTGCGCGATACTTTTCCACCTATAAAACACGCGATGTAGGCGAAAAGTCTGGGAGGCGAAAGAGTATCACGGGTCCGCTCAAATTGAAAACGGCTCTATGACTGGACTTTCTGACTTTCTCTGGCCTATAGCTTCTCATCAGTTTCATTTAATAAAATCTTAAATGGGAACTTTTTCCATAACTTAATATCACATATTATTGTTCTGCTATCAGTTTTTAGACCTTTTTATGCCAGTTTTTATCGCCAGGTGCGAAGAAGCGCGTTAGGAGTCCTGTGCACTCTTCGGTACATGTTCCCATCACATCAATAGAGAGCTCCTGTACATCTACAGCCGCGACACGCTGGAGTGTCTCGCGGCTCTCTGTGAAACAAGTATTCCCCGCCGGCTCCAATTGTCTTTTGACTGCAGCCCAACTGAAACCACCTGGACGCAGTGTCTTTCAGAAGACAGTCTGCTTGCAGCGGTCACAACCGGCCGGTGTGATTCACGTGCAGATGCTGTTTGAGAACCTACCAGCACCAGCAGTTGAAAAATCCTGGCACCGGCTCTAAATCCTATAAGAGCGGCTACACAGCAGAAGCCAGTCACAGGACGGACCGGTGGGTGAGTCTCAATACAACTTATATACCGGCTTCATGGAAATCTTGGTAAACTATTTAAAACTTTATTACCTAACTATCATCAACAGCAATTCAAGTGGCTCTATTATTGAATATTGTACCGGTCATTATTATTAAGGAACTTCTGTGCTGGTGACAGATTAATGGTGCATACACACGGGACGATCAACAACGATAACGATATTGTTGTACGATCTCCCGGGTGTGCTGGATGTTCGATATCGAACATCCAGCACACCATGAACCCACCAACGATGATCAATGATCGCAGGTCCCTATAGTAACCTAGTCGATATCAACCAGGTTGGCCTGCATGCACGGAGGATGGTCGTTATCGTGCATACGTGCTCGCGCATCGCAGGTGGTTGGTCACCGAAAAAATGCACGATATGAACAATAACAATTTGATCGATATCGTTATCTTTCATATTGTACATTTTAATCGTACCGTGTGTACGCACCAATACACTGAACATATTTAAGCATTAAGACTGTTACAGTATGTCTATGAGAGCCATCTAAATATTTAATCAAAGCAGCAATTAATTGAAGGAATCACAACATTTACAAATCACTATACTTTGTTGCGAATTGTACTTTTTAAGCTCTCTTTGCGTGAATTGAGGATTTGTTTTTTATTTATATGTACCTGAAGTGCTAATCATTTGTGGCCTCAGAGATAATAGATATATATGTGTGTATCTTTCACTTGATTATACTTAATTTGTCCTAAGAAGAAAAATAAATGTAATTATGTTTTATTAAATTGCGTTTTTTGTCTGTTATATGTATATGGTAATTTTTATTTTTATAATTTGATTCACTGCTGGACACAGTATTTAACACACTGGGGACTAAGCGCTGCTGTGTGATTATTTTTTAGTTTTTATACCTGTGAATGGTTATTGAATCAGTATTTTTATATGTATTCACCAGTCTTCTAAAATGAGTTTTTATTTCATCTTTTTAAAAAAAATTTACAGCATCATAGTAAAGCTCCGACGTTTCGGTCCTAGCCATGGACCTTTGTTAGAAGACTGGTGAGTGCACCCCCTTTGTTCATTTTTTATATATATATATATATATATATATATATTAGGGGTGTGCACCGGCCACTTTTCGTGTTTTGGTTTTGGATCTGGATCTTTCTTCATGTTTTGGATCTGGATTGGTTTTGCCAAAACCACCCTTCCGTGTTTTGGGTTCTGGGTGTTGTGTTTTGGATCTGTATTTTTTTTTAAAAAAGCATAAAAACAGCTAAAATCACAGATGGTTTTTCTGCTCCTATGCTATTATTAACCTCAATAACCTTAATTTACACTAATTTCCAGTCTATTCTGAACACCTCACAATAGTGTTTTTATGTCCAAAAGGTTGCACCGAGGTAGCTGGATGACTATGCTAAGCGACACGAGTGGGCGGCACAAACACGTGACCCATCTAGGAGTGATACTGCAGTGGCAGACAGGATGGCAGTTTGAAAAACTAGGCCCCAAACTGTACATAATGCAAAGAAAAAAAAGAGGTGTAAGATGGAATTTTCCTTGGGCCCTCCCACCCACCCTTATGTTGTATAAACAGGACATGCACACTTTAACAAAGCAATCATTTCAGCGCCAGGGTCTGCCACACAACTGTGGCTGAAATGATTGGTTCGTTTGGGCCCCCACAAAACAAGCTGGCAATTAATCTGTCCCTGCACAAACTGGCTCTACGGAGGCAAGATGTCGTCCTCATCCTCCTCATCCACCGATTCCTCACCCTCTTCAGTGTTGTGTACATCCTCATCCTCACAGAGTATTAACTCGTCCCCGCTGGAATCCACCACCACAGGTCCATCTGTACGTTCTGGAGGCTGGTCATTTTTATGAACATCATCTTTTCCACATTTTGTGGAAGCAACCTCCTACGCCTTTCGCTGACAAGGTTCCCAGCTGCACTAAACACTCTTTCGGAGTACACACTGGAGGGGGGGCAACTCAGGTAAAATAGAGCCAGTTTGTACAGGGGCCTCCAAATTGCCTCTTTTTCCTGCCAGTACAGGTATGGACTGTCTGACATGCCTACTTGGATGCTGTCACCGATGTAATCCTCCATCATTCTGTCAATGGTGACAGTATCATATGTAGTGACAGTAGACATGTCAGAAATTGTTGCCAGGTCCTTCAGTCCGGACCAGATGTCCAAACTTGGTCCTGCCTGCCCTGCATCACCACCAGCGGGTTACTTAGGATACCTACGTTTTTTCCTGGCAGCCCCAGTTGCGGGAGAAAATGAAGAAGGAGCTGTTGACGTGTCACGTTCCACTTCAGCTGACAGTGCTTTCACCAGCAGGTCTTTGCACCTCTGCAGGCTTGGGTCGGCCGGAAAGAGAGACACCACATAGGCTTTAAACCTAGGATCAAGCACGGTGGCCAAAATGTAGTGGTCTGATTTCAACAGATTGACCTCCCTGGAATCCTGGCAAAGCGAATGAAGGGCTTCATCCACAAGTCCCACATGCCGAGCGGAATCGCTCCATCTTAGCTCCTCCTTCACTTTCTCCAGCTGCTTCTGCAAAAGCCTGATGAGGGGAATGACCTGACTCAAGCTGGCAGTGTCTGAACTGACTTCACGTGTGGCAAGTTCGAAGGGCTGGAGAACCTTGCACAACACGGAAATCATTCTCCACTGCGCTTGAGTCAGGTGCATACCCCCTCCTTTGCCTATGTCATAGGTGGATGTATAGGCTTGAATGGCCTTTTGCTGCTCCTCCATCCTTTGAAGCATATAGAGGGTTGAGTTCCACCGCGTCACAACCTCTTGCTTCAGGTGATAGCGGGGCAGGTTCAAGAGTGTTTGCTGGCACTCCAGTCTTTGGCACGCAGTCGCTGAATGGCGAAAGTGGGCAGAAATTTTTCGGGCCACCCAAAGCGTCTCCTGCACCCCCCTGTCGCTTTTCAGAAAATTCTGCACCACCAAGTTTATTGTGTGAGCAAAACATGGGACGTGCTGGAATTTGCCCAGATGTAATGCCCGCACAATATTGGTGGCGTTGTCAGATATCACAAATCCCCAGGAGAGTCTAAGTGGGGTAAGCCACTGGGCGATGATTTCCCTCAGTTTCTCTAAGAGGTTGTCGGCGGTGTGCCTCTTACTGAAACCGGTGATACACAGCGTAGCCTGCCTTTGAACGAGCTGGCGTTTCTGAGATGCTGCTACTGGTGACGCTGCTGCTGTTGCTGCGTAAGGTGATACATCTACCCAGTGGGCTGCCACAGTGATATAGTCCTTAGTCTGCCCTGTTCCACTTGTCCACATGTCCATGGTTAAGTGGACATTGGGTACAGCATTTTTCAGGACACTGAGGATACTTTTTCTGACGTTTCTGTACAGTCTCGGTATCGCCTGCCTAGTGAAGTGGAATCTAGACGGGATTTGGGACCGGGGACACACTACCTCCATCAATTGTCTAAATCCCACTGCACTAATGGCGGATACCGGACGCACGTCTAACACCAACATAGCAGTCAAGGCCTCAGTTATACGTTTTGCTTCAGGATGACTGCTGTCGTACTTCATCCTCCTCGCTAAGGACTGTTGGAGGGTCAATTGTTTAGTAAAAGTAGGGATGTTCCTACTTCCTCTCTGGGATGATGAACGACTCCCAGCAGTAGCAACAGCAGCAGCAGGAGGCGTAGCAATGCAGGATCCTCCGGAGGAATCCCGGATAGGAGAGTCAGTCATGCCAGTGACATGGCCTGCAGGACTACTTCCGATCCTGACTAAGGAGGAAATTGACGAGGAGGGAGTTGACGGTGTGGTTTGCAGGCGCTTGGATACAACAGGACAACGGGATTTAGGTGTCCCTGGACTGCTTACGGTCTTAGCCAAAGTTTCTGAACTTGACAGTAACTTTTTATGAACGCGCTGCAGGTGCCGTATAAGGCAGGATGTTCCTAGGTGGTTAACGTCCGTACACCTACTTATTTCACCTTTACATATGGTACATATGGCAAGACAGTTGTTGTCCGGATTTGGATAGAAATATTGCCAGACCAAAGAGGTGGAATGTTTGGTCTTCTGCCCAGGCATGACCGTGATGGGCTTTTTCATCCCACGGACAACAACTGTCTCCCCCGGAGCCTGATTTAAACAAACCACATCACCATCAGAATCCTCCTCGCCAACTTCCTCCTCAGCGCCAGCTACACCAGTATCCTCATCCTGTTGTACTTCAACAGTGACATCTTCAATTTGCATATCAGCAAGTGGAATGTGGGTGCTCCTTTCAGCACTTGCAGGGGGCGTGCAAATGGTGGAAAGAGCCACCTCTTCCCGTCCAGTGCTGGGATGGTCAGGCATAGCAAGCGCCACCACACTTGGACTCTCCTTGGGGATTTGTGAAGCTTTTGCCAGCTTAACTCGTTTGATTTTTTTAGTGGGAGGAGGGCTTCTATCGTCATGTGAAGCTGAACCACTAGTCATGAACATAGGGAAAGACCTTAGCCATTCCTTGCCACTCCGTGTCGTAAATGGCATATTGGCAAGTTTACGTTTCTCTTCAGATGATTTAAATGTTTTTTACAAGGTAATTTTCCTGAACTTTGTCATTTGGGATTGTATGTGCCCTCTACTATGACATTGGGCATCGGCCTTGGCAGACGACGTTGATGGCATGTTATCGTCTATGTCATGACTAGTGGCAGCAGCTTCAGCACTAGGAGGAAGTGGTTCTTGATCTTTCCCTATTTTATTTTTATCGGAGAAAGTTTGGTCCTCCATTTAAGTTATATTGATATATACGTGCGGCTAAGGCGCACACAAACACAGAAAATATTTTTTTATTTTGTTTGGAGTGTACTTTGGGGGTTACAGCACCCTTTAACGGACAAGCCAGCCGGCCCTTTACTTATGACACAGGCGCACGCTTGGCACTACTTTGTTGATGCACGTGCGGCTACTGCGCACACAATTCACAAACACAGAAAATATTTTTTTATTTTGTTTGGAGTGTACTTTGGGGGTTACAGCACCCTTTAACGGACAAGCCAGCCGGCCCTTTACTTATGGGACACAGGCGCACGCTTGGCGCTGCTCCTTTGTTGATGCACGTGCAGCCACAGTGCACACAATTCACAAACACAGAAAATATTTTTTTATTTTGTTTGGAGTGCCCTTTGGGGGTTACAGCACCCTTTAACGGTCAAGCCAGCCGGCCCTTTACTTATGGGACACAGGCGCACGCTTGGCGCTGCTCCTTTGTTGATGCACGTGCAGCCACAATGCACACAATTCACAAACACTGAAAATATTTTTTTATTTTGTTTGGAGTGCCCTTTGGGGGTTACAGCACCCTTTAACGGTCAAGCCAGCCGGCCCTTTACTTATGGGACACAGGCGCACGCTTGGCGCTGCTCCTTTGTTGATGCACGTGCAGCCACAGTGAACACAATTCACAAACACTGAAAATATTTTTTTATTTTGTTTGGAGTGCCCTTTGGGGGTTACAGCACCCTTTAAAGGTCAAGCCAGCCGGCCCTTTACTTATGGGACACAGGCGCACGCTTGGCGCTGCTCCTTTGTTGATGCACGTGCAGCCACAGTGAACACAATTCACAAACACAGAAAATATTTTTTTTATTTTGCTTGGAGTGTACTTTGGGGGTCACAGCACCCTTTAACGGACAAGCCAGCCGGCCCTTTACTAAAGGGACACAGGCGCACGCTTGGCGCTGCTCCTTTGTTGATGCACGTGCAGCCACAGTGCACACAATTCACAAACACAGAAAATATTTTTTTTATTTTGTTTGGAGTGTACTTTGGGGGTTACAGCACCCTTTAAGGGACAAGCCAGCCGGCCCTTTACTAAAGGGACACAGGCGCACGCTTGGCGCTGCTCCTTTGTTGATGCACGTGCAGCCACAGTGCACACAATTCACAAACACAGAAAATTATTATTATTTTTTGCACTTGGGGGGAGCACCCCTGATGGACAGAGCACCCCCTGGACAACACTACAGCACCCCTTTAGGACTGGGACACTGCACAGGACTTTGGAGTGGGCACAGCCCCTATGGACAACTGACTGCACAACACAGTCAAGCCAGCCCCTATGGACTTTGAAGTAGTGGACACAGCCCCTATGGACAACAGCAGCACAGCGCAGCACAACACTACACTGCACTACACTACACAGCCCAGCCAGCCCTAACTCCCACCCTCCCTCTTCACTGTCCACAGCCGAGTGAGAAAATGGCGCCGACGCGGGTATCTTATATAGGATCCAAAACCCGCGAGACCCGGAAGGCGGGATGATGACGTTTTGCCTCGATTTCAGATCCGAGTCAGGCGGGAAAAGTCGAGTCTGACTCGGATCGGCCTCGGATCGGGGGGGGCTCGGATTTCAGAAATCCGAACCCGCTCACCCCTAATATATATATATATTGTTGAAGTCAAATAATTTGATGAAGTCGTTTGCAATTATAATCTATCGATACTATCGTCTTTGTATGAAAATATGCGACTAGCACGCTACGGCGTGCTAGCGTGTATTTGCGCATCACATGCGAACGCATTTTTATACATATGCATATTTATATATATTTGCACACATACACATTCACTTATAAAATGGTTCCTACACACATGGCCTGATTCAGACCCGCTTGCTCGCTAAGCTGTTGGTGACCACCTACAGCTTTAGTGGGCGGCCAGGTGATGGTCGCGATGGTCTCGACCATCGGGCTTGCGACGAGACCCTTGTGGTAGGGTCTCATCTGCTGCAAGCCCCAGTGAGCTTCCTTCTCTAATAGAGCCGGAAGCTCACTACTGACATCACGTGTGTTGTCAGAAGGGCCGCCCCCAAACGGCATGCGTTCCTTCAACAGCTGCCCCGTTTGTAGCGACCCCCGGAGCAAGAGAATTTCTCTCTCGCTCTGGGGCTTGAGCACGCTTATTGCACACGAGGCATGTGCACACTGCCCGGCCATCGACACGCTTGCGAGGGGGTCTGAAGCAGGCCCACTGTCTTTATAATAACCAGGGTTGATAGAGTTATTTATAGTTATTAATAAATATTGTAAGATATACCTTATAGAGATCTAAGGTTCAGGATACAGAGGACATATCATGTTTGGTATCATAAACTCACTAACGTGTATTATCGTGTTACCATATAACAACCTTCCTAAATACAATGTAACTTAACTTCTAAGAATAAAGACACAGACAACAGTGTTGGCGTTTAAATATTTTGTAAAATTTATTTACATTGTCCGGATTTGGATAGAAATATTGCCAGACCAAAGAGGTGGAATGTTTGGTCTTCTGCCCAGGCATGACCGTGATGGGCTTTTTCATCCCACAGACAACAACTGTCTCCCCCGGAGCCTGATTTAAACAAACCACATCACCATCAGAATCCTCCTCGCCAACTTCCTCCTCAGCGCCAGCTACACCAGTATCCTCATCGTGTTGTACTTCAACAGTGACATCTTCAATTTGCATATCAGCAAGTGGACTGTGGGTGCTCCTTTCAGCACTTGCAGGGGGCGTGCAAATGGTGGAAAGAGCCACCTCTTCCCGTCCAGTGCTGGGAAGGTCAGGCATAGCAAGCGCCACCACACTTGGACTCTCCTTGGGGATTTGTGAAGCTTTTGCCAGCTTAACTCGTTTGATTTTTTTAGTGGGAGGAGGGCTTCTATCGTCATGTGAAGCTGAACCACTAGTCATGAACATAGGGAAAGACCTTAGCTATTCCTTGCCACTCCGTGTCGTAAATGGCATATTGGCAAGTTTACGTTTCTCTTCAGATGATTTAAATGTTTTTTACAAGGTAATTTTCCTGAACTTTGTCATTTGGGATTGTATGTGCCCTCTACTATGACATTGGGCATCGGCCTTGGCAGACGACGTTGATGGCATGTTATCGTCTATGTCATGACTAGTGGCAGCAGCTTCAGCACTAGGAGGAAGTGGTTCTTGATCTTTCCCTATTTTATTTTTATCGGAGAAAGTTTGGTCCTCCATTTAAGTTATATTGATATATACGTGCGGCTAAGGCGCACACAAACACAGAAAATATTTTTTTATTTTGTTTGGAGTGTACTTTGGGGGTTACAGCACCCTTTAACAGACAAGCCAGCCGGCCCTTTACTTATGACACAGGCGCACGCTTAGCACTACTTTGTTGATGCACGTGCGGCTACTGCGCACACAATTCACAAACACAGAAAATATTTTTTTATTTTGTTTGGAGTGTACTTTGGGGGTTACAGCACCCTTTAACGGACAAGCCAGCCGGCCCTTTACTTATGACACAGGCGCACGCTTGGCACTACTTTGTTGATGCACGTGCGGCTACTGCGCACACAATTCACAAACACAGAAAATATTTTTTTATTTTGTTTGGAGTGTACTTTGGGGGTTACAGCACCCTTTAACGGACAAGCCAGTCGGCCCTTTACTTATGGGACACAGGCGCACGCTTGGCGCTGCTCCTTTGTTGATGCACGTGCAGCCACAGTGCACACAATTCACAAACACAGAAAATATTTTTTTATTTTGTTTGGAGTGCCCTTTGGGGGTTACAGCACCCTTTAACGGTCAAGCCAGCTGGCCCTTTACTTATGGGACACAGGCGCACGCTTGGCGCTGCTCCTTTGTTGATGCACGTGCAGCCACAATGCACACAATTCACAAACACTGAAAATATTTTTTTATTTTGTTTGGAGTGCCCTTTGGGGGTTACAGCACCCTTTAACGGTCAAGCCAGCCGGCCCTTTACTAAAGGGACACAGGCGCACGCTTGGCGCTGCTCCTTTGTTGATGCACGTGCAGCCACAGTGCACACAATTCACAAACACAGAAAATTATTATTATTTTTTTGCACTTGGGGGGAGCACCCCTGATGGACAGAGCACCCCCTGGACAACACTACAGCACCCCTTTAGGACTGGGACACTGCACAGGACTTTGGAGTGGACACAGCCCCTATGGACAACTGACTGCACAACACAGTCAAGCCAGCCCCTATGGACTTTGAAGTAGTGGACACAGCCCCTATGGACAACAGCAGCACAGCGCAGCACAACACTACACTGCACTACACTACACAGCCCAGCCAGCCCTAACTCCCACCCTCCCTCTTCACTGTCCACAGCCGAGTGAGAAAATGGCGCCGACGCGGGTATCTTATATAGGATCCAAAACCCGCGAGACCCGGAAGGCGGGATGATGACGTTTTGCCTCGATTTCAGATCCGAGTCAGGCGGGAAAAGTCGAGTCTGACTCGGATCGGCCTCGGATCGGGGGGGCTCGGATTTCAGAAATCCGAACCCGCTCACCCCTAATATATATATATATTGTTGAAGTCAAATAATTTGATGAAGTCGTTTGCAATTATAATCTATCGATACTATCGTCTTTGTATGAAAATATGCGACTAGCACGCTACGGCGTGCTAGCGTGTATTTGCGCATCACATGCGAACGCATTTTTATACATATGCATATTTATATATATTTGCACACATACACATTCACTTATAAAATGGTTCCTACACACATGGCCTGATTCAGACCCGCTTGCTCGCTAAGCTGTTGGTGACCACCCACAGCTTTAGTGGGCGGCCAGGTGATGGTCGCGATGGTCTCGTCCATCGGGCTTGCGACGAGACCCTTGTGGTAGGGTCTCATCTGCTGCAAGCCCCAGTGAGCTTCCTTCTCTAATAGAGCCGGAAGCTCACTACTGACATCACGTGTGTTGTCAGAAGGGCCACCCCCAAACGGCATGCGTTCCTTCAACAGCTGCCCCGTTTGTAGCGACCCCCGGAGCAAGAGAATTTCTCTCTCGCTCTGGGGCTTGAGCACGCTTATTGCACACGAGGCGTGTGCACACTGCCCGGCCATCGACCCGCTTGCGAGGGGGTCTGAAGCAGGCCCACTGTCTTTATAATAACCAGGGTTGATAGAGTTATTTATAGTTATTAATAAATATTGTAAGATATACCTTATAGAGATCTAAGGTTCAGGATACAGAGGACATATCATGTTTGGTATCATAAACTCACTAACGTGTATTATCGTGTTACCATATAACAACCTTCCTAAATACAATGTAACTTAACTTCTAAGAATAAAGACACAGACAACAGTGTTGGCGTTTAAATATTTAGTAAAATGTATTTTTGATAAATCATTACATTTTAGACTATAAATTAATACTAATAATGGTGACGGCACAAAAAGAACGCACAGGACAATAACAAACAAACAGCTCAAACAAACAAACAAACACACACAAGCCAAGCATTGGTGATCAACTCTCCTTTACCTTCAACCACCGGTCCAGGTGGTATAGCCATTTCCCGTCCAGGACAATTGGCTGTCGCCTTACTCCACTTTAATGAGAGCGCACCCACCAAGCCTAACTATTAACATAAAGTAACTCCAAGTGTCGTTCTTTTCCACAAACACCAAACCAACCATCATACTGTGAGGTTCTGGTTTTGTTGTGGGCCCGGGGTGGTAAAAGGAGTAGACACTGAAGCAGATTTAAAAGTAAATGTGGAGTTTTTAATGAGTGGCTTAACAGACATGAATGTGGAAAATCAAAACGTACTGCTATAGCACTAAAGTGCACTTGGGAAACTGTAGTGAAGCAATGGGAAAAAGTCCATTAGTGATAACAGAAGCTAGTCCAGTATTCCAGGGTTTGTGAGGCTGAAAAGAATTGCAAGCTGAAATAAGTTGCAAACTGAAGTGAATGGCAGGCTGAAGTGAATGGCAGGCTGAAGTGAATTGCAGGCTGAGAAATAATGTCCAGGGAAACTGCAAGTGGAGGCAAGGTGCAGGGTAACAGCTGGCACAGGTACTCAGGCAAGGGAGAGGCAAAGGAGGAGGCAGGAGCCAGACTAACCAGACCACAGTGACAGTATGCCCGCACAGGACTAGTCACAGCCAATGCACCCCGCCAGATACCAGCGCCACCGCCAGACGCCCCTCGCCATAGCGTCCTCACAGGTAATAGCTGCCGGCGGGCATGCCGAGAAACCGTGGTCCGTGACACATACATTCAACAAACGAAAAACAAAAAGAGGGAGGGAGGGAGGGAGGGTGGGAAATATGGCATAAAGAGGCAGATTTACATTCCTCACTCCATTAAATACTCTTAGACCACTCCCCATGAAACATTCATTGGCTGCATAAGACCAGCTAAACTTAAAGGGGCAATATCCAACACGTTATTAAACTGGCAACACAAAACACTTGTGGTTTAATGTCCCTCACGTTTACATGTCATCCTTCGGGTTTACTTCTAATTCCCTATTTATTCTCAGACATCCATTCCTATTGGCAAAGAGATCGCACCTTGCATATGCAAGTTATGGATGATAGGGAATTAATGATCAGAATGCTATTGTTTGCGTGATGTAAATAAACCAGTTTGAACTAGGTTTTTTGGAGGGAATTCATGTCTGCAACAGTTGGAGTTCTGACCCCCACCCTATGTTGGCACCGTATGAACTGACCAATGCCCTGCATTACACCAGACTGACCTGAAGCCTGAACCAATGGAAACATGCCAGATCGTCTCCTTTGTTCTCTGTGTAACCTGAACTGTATATATTATTGAGCTGTGGGACTAGCTCGCTGGATCCAGAGCGCATGCATTTGTATCGATTATATATATATATATATATATATATATATATATATATATATATATATGTGTATAATTAACCTTTTATCCTTCTTTTTATTATTAAATCACCTTGTGATTTATAGCGACTAGACGGCATTAATAAGAATTTATATATATATATATATATATATATATATCAAAAAGGAAAATCCGTCACTCTGTCATAAAAGACCCAGTTACCCCGTTGTGCTCCGGTATTGACACAGAGTCATTGTGTCACATAAACATCACACTATAGAACGACGGCACTCAGGGATTTGAAATGAAGACACACACACACTAGAAAGTAGTCGACGTTCCAATGCTGGAGCATTTTCATCAGCATTGAAACGTCGACTTAGACTACTTTCTAGTGTGTGTTGCCTCCATTACAAATCCCTGAGTGCCGCCGTTCTATGGTGTGATATATATATATATATATATATATATTTATATTGTATCTATCTCAATGGGAATAATCAATTTCTCCCATTACTCTGTTGTGTGTATGTATACAGTATGTATATATATATATATATATATATATATATATATATATATATATAATATGAGATATGGTAAGAACTTACCCTTGTTATCTCTATTTCTACGAAGTCCATAGGGTTCCACAGGATACCTTGGGGTATAGGTGATGACGTCAGTCTTCAGGCACCACAGAGTTAAAGTTTTCAGCCTTCCAGGATGCATCTGGGTCCCTCTCCTATACCCCGCCCCCGGGCCAAGGCATCTCAGTTACGTCACAAGCCATAGGCCGGAGGAGGAGAAGAAAGAGAGAGAAGAAAAAAATCTGGACACTCACAAGAATCACATTCTCACCATAGGGAGACGGAAAAACCGGTGACCAGAATAAAGCCCATCTGCAGTACAGGTGCGCCAGGGCGGGAGTCCTGTGGAACCCTATGGACTTCGTAGAAATAGAGATAACAAGGGTAAGTTCTTACCATATCTCATATTTTCTACTTCAGGGTCCATAGGGTATCCACAGGATACCTTGGGGATGTCCCAAAGCAGTATCCTTCAAGGGTGGGGACGCTCCTGTGCTGAGAGGAGAATCCGCCGCCCGAAGGAAGCATCCTGAGAGGCAAATATGTCAAAAGCGTAATACCTCACAAAGGTATTGACAGAAGACTACGTAGCAGCCTTGCAGATCTGAATTGCAGAGGCACCACGTCTAGCTGCAAACGAAGGACCCACAGACCTAGTGGAATGTGCCCTCACCAAGGAGGGAACTGGAAGACCTTCATGAAGATAAGCTTCTGAAATTGCCATACGAATCCAGCCTGCCAAAGTCTACTTTGAAGCAGGCCAACCCTTTTTACGGAAGCCATAGAGGACAAACAAGGCGTCCGACTTCCTAAAAGAAGAAGTGCGGTCAACATAAATTCTCAATGCCCGCACAACATCCCAAGTGGCGTCACCCACTGAAAGTCCAGGTGAATTGAAAGCCGGCACAACAATTTCTTCATTGATGTGAAAACTGGATACCACTTCGGGAAGGAATCCCGGACGAGTGCGAAGCACCGCCCTATTCCTATGAAAAATCAGAAAAGGGGGTCTACAAGAGAGAACCCCTAAATCCGAAATCCGTCTGGCCGAGGCAATGGCCAGAAGGAATATGGTTTCAGCTGTAAGCCATTTAAAGTCCACTGAGTCCAGTGGTTCAAACGGCGGTCCCTAGAGAACTCTCAGGACCACAGCCCAATTCCAAGGCGCCACCGGTGGAACAAAAGGTGGCTGAATGCGAAGAACACCTCGCCATAAAGGTGTGCACATCAGAGAGCGCAGCAATCCTACGATGAAACCAGACTGACAGGGCAGACACCTGCACTTTCAGAGAAGCCAGGCGAAGCCCATGATCCAGTCCAGCCTGTAGGAAAGCCAACACCCTAGACAGGCGGAACTCCCTAAGGGAATACCCTCTAGGTCTACACCACCGGAAGAAAGTATGCCACACACGATGGTAGATTCTTGCCGAGGAAGGTTTACGAGCTCTTAGTATGGTTTGCACCACGGAGCTAGAAAAACCCTCTGGACCTTAGCATGACCGTTTCAACAGCCACACCGAGTCAGGTCCGGGTGAAGACAAGGACCCTATGACAGCAGATTCGGTCGTAATGGTAACCTCAGAGGAACGTCTACTGACAGACTCTGGAGGTCGGAGAACCAGTGCCGTCTGGGCCACTCGGAAGCTATCAACAGTAGCGTACCTCCTTCTTGATTTGAATTTCCGTAATACCCGCGGAAGAAGGGAAAACGGAGGGAAAAGGTAGGCAAACTGGAACGTCTACTAGACGGTCAGGGCATACACCAGAGACGCCTTTTCGTCTCCTGTTCGAGACCCGTACACCGGCAACTTGTTGTTGTGCCGGGACGCCATGAGGTCTATCTCTGGAAGACCCCACTTGTCCACCAGACTTTGAAAGACGTCCTGGTATAAAGACCACTCTCCCGGTTCCTCCTTGCTGGTTTAAATAGGCCACCGTGGTGGCGTTGTCCGACGGGACCTGCACAGGGTGACCCTGGAGAACCAGCTGTGCCCGCTGGAGAGCTCTTGACACCGCATGGAGCTCCAAAATGTTTATTGGAAGCTCCGCTACCGCCCGAGTCCACCTGCCCTGAAACAAGTGTGGACCCGTGACAGCTCCCCAGCACCGGAGACTGGCGTCCGTTGTTAACAGGACCCAGTTCGCCACCCAGAACGGGCGACCCTTGTTGAGGTGGGTCGTCTGCAAACACCAGGTTAGAGACAGGCGAACATCCGGAGTAAGCCCCATCGTCTGGGACTTGAGACACTGAGGCAATCCATTCCATCTGGACCGGATCAATAGCAGCAGAGGTTTGGAGTGAAATTGGGCGTACTCCACCATGTCGAATACCGACACCATTGAGCCCAATAACCTCTTTGCCAAGTGTATCGACACTCGACGACACTGCAGACAACTGCGCACCCTCAACTACAAAGCAAGGATCTTTTCCTCCATCACAAAGATCCACTGCTGCCTGGAGTCCAATAAGGCCCCGAGGTGCAGGATCCTCTGAGACGGGGTGAGAGTGGACCTCTGCCAGTTTGTCAACCAGCCGTGACGTTGCAGTACCGCAATCGTCAGATCCAGATGGTGTAAAAGAAGCTCTGGAGACCCCGCTATCAACAGGAGGTCGTCCAGATAAGGCAACAGTCGGACTCCCTGCGTCCACAGGAGAGCCGCCATGACCTTGGTGAATACCCGTGGAGCAGTCACCAGGCCAAAAGGCAGTGCCCGGAACTGGAAATGTTCGTTGCAGATTGCCAATCTGAGGAACTGCTGATGGCGCAAAAGAATAGGGACATGCAGGTAAGCATTCTGGATGTCCAATGACACCATGTAGTCCCCAGGTTCCAGTGCCAGAATAATGGACCGCAGGGTCTCCATCCGAAACAGAGGCACCCTCAAGGACTTGCTGAGGGCCTTTAGGTTTAGTATTGAACGGTAAGACCCATTGGGTTTCTGCACCAAAAATAGAATGGAATAGAAACCCAGGCCCCTCTGGGAAATTGGAACATGCACTGCGACCAGCACCGGGCGAACTGAAGCAGGCGCCCCCCACTTTGGGGTCCCCCAAAAGGAGGCCTGGACCGTCAGGCCGCAGGTTTGTTATCTGACCTAGGAGCCGGACGTCTGGTACTCCAGACCTGTTTCTTGGGCTTGGACAATTTCTTGGCCCCAGCCTGCCGTGGAAAGGACTGTACTTTAGGCCTACCTTGGGCCCTGTGAGGCCAAAAGGACGACCCACCAGCACTAGAAGGAATCGTAGCAGACAGAAGACATGCAGATTTTGCTGCTGCCAACGTAACTACAATTTTGTCCAGATCTGGACCAAATAGTACCTGTCCAGACCTTCGAATCCCTTTTTGGAATCCGCGTCCGCTTTCCAAGAACGCAACCATAAGGTGCGACGAGCAGCCACGGCTGCAGAGGAGATCCTAGAGGTGAGCATACAAATATCTAAGGCCGCTTCATTAATGTAAGTGGCCGAGTCTCGGAGATTGCCCACCAACTCGGTCTGTTCAGCTGAACAGTCAGAGTCCAAAGACGCCTCCAAATTATCCGCCCAGCGCTCCATAGCTCTGGCTACCCAACACACGGCCAGAGCCGGTCTGGATGCTTCCCTGCAAGGGAATAAACGGATTTGAGGCAGATCTCCACCTTGCGGTCAGTGACATCCTTCAAGGATGACATCGAAGGCATAGGCAACGTGGCACTTTTGACTAGGCGTGTGACATGTGAATCCACTTGCATAGGGGATTCCCGCTTAGAAAAATAATTGACCGCAAACGGATAAGCCACGGCTAAGCATCTCTGGGGCTGAAACCGTTTACCTGGATTTTTCCACGCCTCCTCTAAATGATCCACTAATTGATCAGAAAGAGGGAACACAGTAGCCTCACCCTTAATATCCTTAAAAAGGCATATATGAATGTGGCCACCAAAGGATTAATATCCTCAATAACTAAAGCCGAGCGGACCGCTCGAATAAGACCAGGGATATACACCTTGGACTTAGCGTCCGGCTCTTTGGTACGGAGAGGTTCTTGGTCAGATAGATCCAGAATCTCCCCATGATCTGACGTCTCATCGTCATCCCCATAAGGAGCAGATAAAGACGCCACCGGCCGTTATGAGGCCGCAACACAGACTCCCCCTGTAAAACATCGGACAAATGCTGAACCGATGTAGTTAAGAGTATTAACCCACGCAGGCTCCGGAGAAACCTGGGAAGGGACAGGGAGACTGTGGGGTACCATCAATTGTCTCGGGAACTCCCGCATGGGTGACGACACCACTGACTGCTGGGACAAACCCGTCTGGGTAAACGCAGGTGGCGGAGCTAGCTGGCCCACAAGGGTTGTAAGCGCCTTAGCGAAACAAGCCCAGGGAGGTTCCTGTACCGGGACCGTGACCATAATCGGCCGTGACAGTGCCAGGCACTGGGGGCATAACCCCTCCGCGTTACCCTCCCCCTCTGCTATTGGTACCTTACATTTAGTACACATGAGCTGGAGAGGAAAATCAGTCTCAGACATGATGGTAAGTATGTGACACTCACACCTATACGTATTGGTATAGTGTGAATAACACCCTGCACACCGCGCACCGCAAGGGCTTTGAGCAGAGCAAGATCAGGGACAGTAATAAAGCTGACAGTAGAAAGTGAAAGTACAGACAGCAGGCTAGCAGTTCAGTCACATACAATGCAGAAGAAACAAATCCCTGCACTATTAGCTCTGATTCTCAACTACTCAGACCCTCAGGCTGGTAGGACTCAGCGCTGCATACACTGACCTGTGACAAACAGAGGAGAGGTATGCTGGGGGACCCAGACCGCAATGCCACCGCTCACAGGCTTCCAGCAGTGTTCACCATGCTTTAAAGATGGCCACCGAGGAGCAGAAGATGAAGGAGGCCGGCCTGGGGAGGACAGCTGACACACTGTGGCCAATCAGGCAGAGCAGAGAGGCTGTGTGCAGCAGGGGAGGCGCCGGCTGTGACACAGGGAAAGCGCGCTCCCCTGGCATGCATTTAACCCCTGGGACGCCGCAGCGCATGCCGCTCAGCAGCGGCCCACTGTCCCAGGGGGTAGTGGAAGCGCAGGTTGGTCGCCTGGCTCCACACTGCAGCCAGTCCCCAGGGAGCCCCCTGCCTGGGGACTCAGGACCATGTGACCAGCGGGGACCCACCGCGGGACCCCGCTGCTTACCTGCATCCCCTTGGATCCGGCCATGGTCCAAAACATCTGGGGACACCGCTAGCCGTGACCCCAGATGTCTACCAGCATCCCCGGATCAGTACCGGCGTTCTGGTACCGGCGGGGTGTAGGGGAGACAGCATGGACGTCAGTACTGACTGTCCATGCTGTACTCCCAGATGTGCAGCCAGCGCTGCCTTTAAAAGAAACTTCAGGGGCTCTTCATAGCCCCCCTCTGCACAGTGCCTCCGACTCCGGCCAGGCACCGACGAAACTGAGATGCCTTGGCCCGGGGGCGGGGTATAGGAGAGGGACCCAGATGCATCCTGGGAGGCTGAAAACTTTAACTCTGTGGTGCCTGAAGACTGACGTCATCACCTATACCCCAAGGTATCCTGTGGATACCCTATGGACCCTGAAGTAGAAATATATATATATATATAATTATATATATTACGTGGCAGTATCACCGGAGGTGGCACTGGTGAGCAGCATTTTCTGTGTGGGGCAGGGGAGATCCGCCCACACAGACTAGAAAAGCATTGTGGGAGATGCCTAATTGCTGCCTTGTGGATAGAGCTCAGGTGTGGGCTGATGAGAAGGCTGACCAGTCAGGCTGCTGTGTGAAACAATCTACAGTATGTGGGACTATGGCAGCCAGAGAGCCCAGTGAGCCATTGGGGACAGGAGGCTTGTGTCTAGACCTTGCAGGAGGCAAGGGGGGACCACAAACTCTCAGACTGTGTGACATGAAAGCAGTGAAGCTGCAGGCTGAGGAAGCCAGGGCCTAAATCTCTAGGATGCAGGGAAGGCCATCCAGACTGTATTTGTGTAGCTGTGGCAGCTGGGAGGCAAGCGGGAAGCCAACTGCCTAAATACCGGCAGCCGGCTTCCCGACTGTCTTATCCCGGCATGGGTGAAATGCCGGGCATCTAGATGTAGACGCCCGCATTTCCCCGACGCCGGGAGACCGGCATCACGATCGCAGTGATGCCGGGCGCCGCGAGCGGACAGCCACGGGGGTGGGGGTGGGGGGGGGGGAGGGTTAGGTTTAGGGCTCCCGGGGGGGACTTAGGGTTATGCACCCCCCCGGGAGGGTTAGGCTAGGGGGAGGGGGGGTTAGGGTTAGGCACCCCCGGGGGGGACTTAGGGTTAGGCACCCCCCCGGGGGACTTAGGTTTAGGCAGCGGGGAAGGGGGTGGTTAGGGATAGGCACTTAGAGGGGGGATTAGGGTTAGGCACTTGGGGGGAAGTTAGGGTTAGGCACCCCTAAGGAGGGTTAGGGTTAGGGGGGTTAGGTTAGTAAATACTTACCTATCCACGATCGGGATTTCCAGCGCTGTCGGGCTTCCGTTGCGTCGCACTCTGCTCCAATTCCGTGGCAGCCAAAACAAGCCAGCGATAGATCTGCAAGAAGCAGGCAGAGACTTTGTTGGCAGACTAGCTGCACCATGATAGAGAGGGCTCAAGAAGTGAGTTAGGCACCCTAACCATGGGCTAGGTTGTTTATTATTTTCTGTTCCTTTGTGTTGTACCTGTTTTTCCCTGCTGGAAGTAAAGCACCATCTCATTTATTTTACTTGAAAGCTGTGTGTGGACCCTCATTAAGCATCTAAACACTGCACCAATCCACCCTCTGCTGAGCTAATTACACCCAAGATATCACAATATATACATATATATATATATATATATCGTAACAGGACCAGATTAAAAGTCCCTCTCCTGGGGTAGATGGACTCCCTCTTCACACACACGGCAGCCGGGAAAATAGTACACCAGTCTGGGGTCTCGTACTAGCTAGTCGGTACCAGTCTTTATTGTGCAACAAAAAAGGAAAACAAAACATAAAAGTAAATCCCAGTTTGGGCGCTAACTAGACAAGAGGTTCCCTCTCTAAAGAAATAGTGAGGCCTACTGCCTCCACCATCAACACAAGCATATGCACAAGACTTACAGGTAGTTTTCAGCAAGTGTCTCTGAGCCAGCCAGTCTGCTTGCTCTCCCAGGTATGAGACACCACCTTACAATCAGTCACAGCCTATATCAGCCAGTTCCAGGTGCAGAGCTTAATGAGCCTGCTAACAGGCCAAAAACCAAAACCTGGAGTGGGTTGTGGATGGACCCCACCCTCTCCTCACATCCACACCCCCAGGTCCCAAACCGGCTTTTCTAAAAGCCGATACTCAAATCTGCTTCACTGCAGACTTTCTACTGGGAGTTTTAGAACACATAGGTCAAAAACCTAGGACAAAAGTATCTACCACTGACCACTTTACCAGTGATCCTATCACAATATATATATTGTCATACAAACTCTTGTGATCTCTGGGGATCTCATCCCCCAAGTTCCAGAGTTCATTTTTCTCCTTACTTTTTTCCTCACTTTATGGTACCAATGGTGGCACTTGTTTTCTTTATGCAGTTCATCATATTGAGCCTTGAAAATATGATGAACTTCCACATGTTCCACCAGTACAGGTTGAAGTTCACTCTCTACAGAGGTCTTTATTTTCCAATTCAGTTTACCGGAAATTTTTGATTCAAGCTTTTTAATTGGAGACCATTTCACTTCCTCACAGATAAATTCAGCTGTATTGCAAGTTGTTTCCTGGTTGCATGAAGGCATTGCTTCATACACATGAGAATTATTTTTCACAAGGCTGTTACCATTAACTTCTGGTTCTGTTTTGCACTGCAAGAATGCATGACTTGGGCACATTCACATCACTCTGATCATATAGTGACATCAGAATCTCATCAACATTTCTGTATACTTCTGTACATCCTGTACCTTTGCCTCATGGGTTATGCAATCATCTGTATATGTTAGTTCTTGATCGCCAACGTCAGACACGGTTTTGCAATCTGGACCTGTGCCCCTTTTGGAGGACTTCATACCCTGAGCTATTACTGTAAGCTGAAAGTCACTGCAAGGAATCTCATCCACTTTTACAAGACAGACCTTTAGGGAATATCCCAACTTTGATACTGCTGTCCCTTCTTGTACACCGGTATTGTAATAAGGACATCTCTATGGTCTGACTGCTGCTGAAAGACATCGTTCTGGAACATCTTACTTAGTTCCCACAATTCACTGTTTGTCCGCTGCTCATCACACAAGACACTCTGTAGCGGTAGCATATCACCCTGCACGCCAGCCTTTTCAGGATCAGTCTGTAACAATTGCTGCTAGTGTTTATGTACTTCTGCCACACTGGGTTTAGCAAAGACATTGGATGCCATGTTTCGTCCCGAATCCAACTTCGGAATATTATTTAGCTTATTTTCCTCTTCTGATTTTCCCACAACCATGTGGAACTTTTTCTGAGCCAAAGACAGCTGCTCTTCGAGCTGAGCAATTTTTACCATGGCGCTTTCCAACTTGCTCTCAGCTTGCAGCAGATTACTCTCCACAACTTCAAATTCAGCAATTCTCAACTTTTGTACAATTATTTCAGACTCTGCCATGTTTAATTCACTTTGCAACTCCATTTCTTTGGTATTCCTCTCCGCTTGGAATCTTTGCAACTGGTCCTGTGTACTTAGCAGACACTTCTCAAGGTTATCCCTCTGTTCTTGCAACTTCCAAGCCCTGCCATGGGCAAGGTTAAGTTCTCTCTCCAAAGATTCACTTTGCTTTGCGGCTTTATGCCAACTTTCCTCCAGGAATGAATTTCTTTCCGTCAGACATTCTGAAACTGCTCTAGCTGCAGCTAAATTGGACTGGAGAGTTTGTGCTTGCTCCTTACATCTGACTTTAAAACGGACCATCTCCATCTCTTTTCCTTTACGGTCAGTTTCCCACTGAGTGCGATTCTGCAGCATCTGGAGAAGCTTCTCTTTCACTTCACAAAACTTTTCAGCCAAAGAACTTTTCTCCAATTCACAAGCTTTAAGCTTTATTTGTGTGGACACAATTAAAGAGTATTATTCTTTTAACAGCAGAGCCAGATCCACCACTTTCACTTGTATGCACACTGCATCACTCTGATGTCTCTGGACCCCTTCTTTCAGTTCTTCCACTTCCTGCTGAAGTACCACACACTTTTGCTGCAATTCAACAATATATTTCTCTAATACATCATTCTTTGCTAGGAGCCCATCATTCTCACACTTTGTAAGACATTTGAACATTTTAGCCTTCTCAAGGCGTATACACATCGCTGCCAATTTGAGGTCTGTCTCTTTAAGAACTTCATGGTTTTTTTTATTTCTTCCTGCTCAAATGCCATTTTCAAAGAGGACAATTCACTCCGTAATTTCTGTTCAGTTTGTTCATGAAAATTTCTCTCATCAGTCAATTGTTCCATGAAGTCATCAATCTGCCCAGCATAATACGCATTACTTTCATTCAAAACTTTACGCATACTGTCAAATTCTTCCAGGCTGATATTGTCCTCTCTGGATGGACCTTGCACCATACACTGATCACTCCCACTGTCCATTTTATTCTGCTCTTTAAATGTCTCTTTGTCTGGAACAACACTTTTTACCCCAACACTTTGGAAAGTAGTATCATTTAAAGAGTCAAATACCTGTAAACCACTTTCTTTTTGGGCCTTGAGCTTTGCAGACTGTTGCTTGGTGGCTTTCACCACATCATCCATGTTGTCTCCAAGGGGTACGAGTGAAGCAGAATTTGACTTGCCTAATAATCATCGGATGACATCTTCATGGGGAACAAGGGACAATAGTCTTTTCAGCCACAACAAATTATGTGTCTGTCACTTTAAGGTTTAAATGCTTTTTTTTTTTTAAGCACAGTTTTTAACTTTCAAATGTATACACTTCACAACAAAACACAGTAACTGCTTTGGTTGTCACTTACACCAACTTTGATTGCAATGAACAGCATATAACAAGTCTCTTTCCCTTTAATTGCTAAAGAAAAAGTCCAGGACACAGAATAGCACACCTTGAAATTAACGAGCAGGTCCCTTTGCATTCCATCATGCAGGTGCAGTGAGTCTCCTTTGGCTTTCTAGGAGAGTCCATTATGCAGTGCAGTAAGCATTCAGAATTCCATTTATACTCCACATTATTTGTACTTGCTGTAATCCACTTTTACATAGATCTGTCTTGCATAGACCTTTCTTGCGTAGAATCTTTATGCCTGCATTTTCCACCATATGTGATAACTTGGGGGTAATTAGCTCTGTAGATTGTGTCAGTGGTGCAGTGATTAGGTGCAGAATTAGAGTCCACACATGGCATTCCAGTAAAATAAACAAAAATGGTGCTTTACTTCCAGCATGGTAATCAGGAAACAGAAATTAACAAACAACCTAGCCCTCTCTTAGGGCACTAGCTCACTTCTTGAACCCTCTCTATCAAGGTGCAGCGAATCTGCCAATAAAGTCTGTGTCTGCTTCTCTGCAGGTCTATTGCAGGCTCCAGCCTGGCTTAGCTTGACTGCCACAGCTATACAAACACCATCAGTCTTGGTGGCCTTTCCTGAATCCTCCAGGTATACAGTAGACCCTGGCTTCCTTAGCCTGCAGCCCAGCTGCTTCAATATTACACAGTCTGAGAGGTTTATGGTCCCGCCCTGCCTCCTGCAAGGTCCAGACACAGACCTCCTGGCCCCCAATGGCTTGCTTAGCTTCATTGGGCTCTCTGGCTGCCACAGTCCCACATAGACTGTTTCCGACAGCAGCCTGACTGGTCTGCCTTCTCATCAGCCCACACCTGAGCTCAATCCACAAGGCACACACAGGTGTGTCACATCTCAGTATTTCTACCCTGTGTGGGATGATCTCTCCAACCCCACACAGAATCTGCTGCACACCAACGCCATCCCTGGTGATACTGCCACAATATATTTGTATACATATATATATATATATATATATATATTCATCTAGTGACATTGTAAAGACTGCACATATCCAGTGGGTGTCACTAGGTTAAGACTTGACCTAGTGACACCTACTGGATATATGCACAGTTTTTACAATGTCACTAGATGATTATCTATCTATCTATCTATACTGTTTGAGGGAGGGGGCCCCCAAACTGGTATCTTGCCTAGGGCCCCATGAGGTCTAAATCTGGCTCTGCTAACAGCTGACAGCAGAACACATGGCTATGGTCTACTGTTCTAGCCCATGCTTGCATTAAATTGTGAGGGCTTTAAAACACATACAGATGGCAAGCCTGTCTGGGGAGACAAACCATGCACATTGATGAGTATTGGTAGGCTTGCAATATCATCCCTTAATTTCGGGACACATATGAATTAAACAGGTTCTTTGGCTGACTGACTTCAAGTCTCCATTTCATCTGATTTTAATCAGCCACACAACCTGTCTAATTCACTTGTGTCCCAAATTAAAGGGATGATATGACAAGCATTAAGGAGCATACACACTAGACGATTCGCTTCATGAACGACATCCTCTAGTGTGTCCCCGGCAGGGGTGTGCTCAATGTCGTTAATGACATTGAGCATAAGCAATGAACGGTATCATAAACTATATCGTTCAGTGTCAGGCTCCCTCCCTCATTCCCGAACATGCAACAACCTGACAATATCGTCAAGTTGGCCTGCATGTTCGGGCGATAAATGACAAAGACCAACGACCTGCAGGAGCGCGCATAATTGGTCGTTATCATTCATCGTTTTTGCATACAAACTGGACGATATAGTAAACAACTGAACGATAACGATATCGTTATCGTTCAGTCATCCAGAATATGTGCAAGTGTGTACGCACCTTAAGTGTTTTGCTCCATATTAGTCACTGAGGCAGCTCTTCTCATTGTCAGTAACAAACCAGGAAAACCCAACATTCTAAAAAGAAGGTGAGCTGTGGGTTTGAACCTGGATCTCCAACATCATTACTTGGAGATAACCATCTGAGCTGTAGCTATCCGTCTTAATGATGTCTATGTATCTATTTCTCATATAGCCAGTCAATAGATATCTATGCACGTACAGTATGTATCTCTGTATCTCAACTCCAGTCCTCAAGTGCTCCCTACAGGTCATGTTTTCATAATTTCTTTCTGTGGAAACAGGTGGGAAAATTACTGACCCAGCAAAATAAATGAACTCACCTGTGTATGATGAATAAAGAAATCCAGAATACATGACCTGTTGAGGGTACTAGAGGACCATAGTAGATAACCACAGTTGTATATCTGTCTCATATTTTCTCTATCTCTTTTACATACAGTGGTGGCCAAAATTGCGGACACTTTTTGAAATTTTAATGTTTTTCAACTTCGAATGCTTATAAAAACTGTTACACTTCATGCAGTGCAATGATTCATATATCAAATTAAAGGAAATTTAATGCTGAATTCAACACAATCAGAGATCATATATTTGCATTACAAGGGAAGTTATGCAGTGAAAACAACACTTAGGGTGAAAATCCCTGTGTACTTATGATGTTACTGTCCTATCAGTATTTCATTGGATATCCTTTATTTTTCAAGACAGCAGCACAGCGACGTGGCATTGAGCCAACCAGTGTTTGGAGCTCTTCCCTCTTTATTATGTGGTGCCATGAGACAATTATAGCCTCAATTACTTGTCTTTTATTGGATGGACGCCTCAGATGTACCAGTTTTTTCAAACTGAACCACAAATGTTCTATGGGGTTTAGGTCTGGGCTGTTTCCTGACCATGCCTGCACCTGTATGTCATTCTCCGTGAACCACTGTTTACATATACGTACAGTGTGGCAGGGAGCTGAATCCTGATGGGAAAAAAATGGGGCATTTTCTGGAAAAAGATCCCTGATAGAAGGTAGAAGTTTTGGTTGTAGGATGGTGTCAATGTACTTTCTGCTGTTCAGTGTGGCATCTATGACATAAAGGCGGCCTACAGCATCTGCTGTCATACATGCCCAGATCATAACACCTGTAGGATTCTTTGTTGTCGCTTGAATGCAATCTGGATGTACCTCTTCCCCGATGCGATGTCTCCGATATTTTCTCCCATCACTGCCTAATATCGATATCTTAGTTTCGTCACTCCATATCACTTGTTTCCACTGACCTTCTGTCCATGCAATGTGTTCTTTTGCCCACTGTATTCATTTCTGAAGCTGCTTTTTATTCAGCAATGGCTTTTTTCGGGGAATGCTACCTTTTAGGCCAACCTCTGTTAGTCTTCTCCATACCGTTCTTGCACTGACAAAAACACTAGTTGCACTCAGGTCACTGCTGATGGCCGCAGATGACATCCATCTGTCCCTGACGCAAATTTGTTTTATTCTCCTATCATCAACAGCTGTTGTGCACTTTTTCCGGCCATTTCCTTCTTTGTTTTCTATAGATTGTGTTTCCTGATAGCGTAAACAAAACGTTCGTACTCCTGATGTTGTCACATTCCCACCAACTTCTCTCGCAATTGCTGCATATGAAAAACCATTTTCACGTAATACCACAATCCTGCATGACATTGTTGTATATATTTTTTACACCTTCGTTAGCACTAAACAATACACACAAACATCCAACCGTAATTGCACTTCAGTAACCAACTTTATTCTGCAAAATGAAACAGCCAAACTGACCTTTCCCACCTTTGAACATGACCTCGCACCTGCTCATAAACGACAGCTGATTGGTCCTCAGAACGACGATTCCGATTGGCTGGTAGTAGCTGTTACTACAATCCGCTTCTTGAATCTAACACATCTGTGCTTCGTTGTCTGACTGAAAGTAGCATAACTTCCCTTGTAATGCAAATATTTAACCTCTGTTATTGTGTTGAATTCAGCATTAATTTCCTTTCATTTGATATATGAATTATTGCACTGCGTGAAGTGAAACAGTTTTTATAAGCATTCAAAGTTAATGTGTCCGCAATTTTGGCCACCAGCGTATATATATCAGGTGTGGATATTTGTCACTTAGGCAATTTCTCTTATTGTCAACAACAAACCAGCAAAATCCAAAGTTCTATAAAGATTGCTGTCTGGGGAACATAGCCAGGACATCCAACATCAATATCAGGTGAAACCTGAGCTGCAACTTTTTGCCATTAGGTGTGGATGTTATGTACGTATGTATGGATCCAAATCTTATATATTAATTTCATAGGAGCTCAGTAGCGTCACAAGGGGGGTGAGGGCCACACCCGGGTGTCAGCTGACGAGGGGTGACACCAAGGTGCCGACGCCCCCTCAGTGGCAGGAGCCGGGTGCTGCACTGTAGCATTAAGATCAGCATTCGGCTCCTGACACAGCGAGGGAGCCGGCAGTCCGCACCTCTGGCACCCCCCCCCTGAGTGCCCACACCCCTTCCAGCATGGCCACACCATTTTTTTGTCGCCGAACTGGGTTTCACCATGGAGAAGGATGCCACTGTAGGAGCTCAGTATGTTTTTTTGACATTCATAATGTAGACATTCATCATGTCGACATGAGAATTTTGACATAGCTATAATGTTGACAGGCAGCATGTCAACATGTTTAGCATGTCGACATTCATCATGTTGACACTGAGCATGTCGAAACAGATGAAACGTCGACATGGTCAGAATGTGGTCAAAACAGTGAGTACCGTCAGTGTGGGGATAACTTACCCTTGGCGTTGCAGGAGTGTGTTCCAGGTCCGGCAGTGTCCGGTGATGCAGAGTTCCAGTAAGCTAACCCCTAGCCGAAACCAAACCCTGCCCTGCTGCCTAACCCTCACCCTAAACCTTATCCTCCCTTCACATTATGACTGTTGACATTTTGAATGTTGGCATGGTGACTGCATCCCTATGCATAACTATGAATGTATGTTTGTATCTATCTTTCTAATATCTATCTATATATCTGTACATCTACCTACCATCTATCCATCTAATATCTATCTCTTACACAATGTATTCCATGACTGTCCTAATATTATGTTTCAAGATCACGCGTCCCGTTGATCTGTCCTATTTATCCATTTAATTTTGGGGGAGATTATGAGAGTCACACCCCCTGCTGATATAAGTAGCTGTAGCAGAAGCTGGTTGACAGTCAGCAGCCAGAGTCTCTGCCCAGGACCAACCTCAAGAGCTCACTCTCTCCTCAGCCAGGTCAGGTGCACACTTGTACTGGGCCCAAGGTTCCAAGCAGCCTTGGAAGGACCCACAGATAGATCTATCTCTAACCACTACCTGCAGCAGTTATCAGCAGGGTGCATACATTTATGGGGTCCGGGGAGCCACTGTCCCTTACTTGTGGATAGTGCAATAAAACATTTTTTGTTTATTCACTGCACCACTGAAAAGCAGAGGAACCGAGGAGTGAAGAGGAGCAGCCACATGAAGAGGAGCAGCTAGAAGACACATAAGAAGGGATACAAGAACTGGAGAGAGAGATGTCTGGAGCTGGAGAGACACTTCAGCCCTGGAGTGACAGAAGGGGTCTGGAGCTGGAGAGACACTGGGAGGATAGAGCGACATAAGGGGATCTGGAGAGACACAGGGGGGGCTGGAGAGACAGAAGGCAGCTGAAATTGGAGAGACACTGGGGGTTGGACAGAGAAAATGGGTCTGGAGCTGGAGAAACACTGGGGGCCAGAGAGACAGAAGGGGTCTGGAGCTAGAGAAACACTAGGGTCTGGAGAGACTGAAGAGGACTGGAGCTGGAAAAACACGGGTCTGTAGAGACAGAATAGGCTGGAGCTGTAGAAACACTAGTGGACTGGAGAGACAGAAGGGCACTGGAGCTGGAGAGACACTGAAGGGCTGGAGAGACATAAGGGAGCTGGTGAGACTCTGGTAGACAGAAGGGAGCTGGAGCTTGAGAGACAATGGAGGACTAGAACTGGAGAGACAAGGAGGCTGAAGAGACACAAGGAGGGGATGAGGCTGAATAGAACTGAGGGGAAGTGGCTGGATATTATCCACAATTGGCAGGATTAGAAGGAAAAGGCTTGGGGACAGTAATTTTCATTAAGGCACCAATTCTAAAGAAATATAACTGATAAAAAAATTGTATATTATTAAACTGTATACCATTTGTATCAGGGGAGTTCACATTTTGCTCTGCACCAAAACTTTTGTTACTATGTATTATCTGGTTGAAACTCTGCTATATGATGATGACGACATTATATTGCTATGCAAACAGACATCTTCCAAACCACATAATCTCCTTTGTGACTAGTGAAAATTCACTAGAAAGGAACAATGGCCCTGATTCAGAGCCGGACGCTCTGACAGAGCGCTCGCTCTGAATCAGTGTCCTCCCTCTCTTTTTTTAGAGCGGCCTCCTGGCCGCTTGCATAGCTGTGGGTGACCACCCACAGCTATAGCGAGCGGCCAAAATGATGGTCGCGATGGTCAAGACCATCGCGACCATCGGGCTTGCGACGAGACCCTGCGGTAGGGTCTCGCTGCTGCAAGCCCTGGAGTGCTTTTGGTTCTATCAGAGCCAAAAGCACTCCCACTGACATCACTAGTGATGTCAGTGGGGCCGGCCCCAGACAGTAGGCGTTCCCATGGGAACGCCTCCGTCTGGGCAGCCACGCCAAAAAAAGGGGGCGCGCTGTCAATCACCATCGACAGCACGCCCCCTTTGGTGCGAGACCCAAAGCCGTCGTTATTCGGGTCTCGCGCATGAACACGACGGAGCCGCCTACATCGTGTGCATGCGCACTTGGGCAACATCGACCCGCTTGCGAGCGCTCAGCACTCGCGAGCGGGTCTGAATCAGGCCCAATATTCATAGTTTCTCCATTGCAGAGAAACTACATATAGGTAAGGGAGACTCTAAAGTGACTGGCCTGTACCTGTCTGGGTCCCTGGATGGGGGGATCCCCAAAACATGGGTGTACAAGGCCCCATGATTTCTGTTGCTGGCCCTGGTGACAGTGTGGTGAAGAAGTTAAAAGCCTCAGTATTTAAGGCAAAATTAGAGTTTATAGTGAGTAGGTAGGCTATACAAGGGTCATATGTATTTCATAATTCTAAGACATTAGGAAGAGTTACCCTAATACACACACAACGATTTTTTGAACGATTATCGTTAAACGATATCGTTTAACGATAATCGTTTACGATGAACGATTATCGTTCATGCGCGTTCACGTTTGTAGTTCAGTCAGACTTGTCAACTCAATGATTTTCATTAAGGGAATATGCAAAAATCGTTTGTAGTTCAAAAAAATCGTTCATTTCACTTTAAAAAATCTGACAGATAATCTGACAGAAAATCGTTCATAAAATCGTTGGTAACAAAATCGTTGTGCGTTTATGCAGCTTTAAGTGTTGGATAAGTACTATAATTGTTTTGGGGGTTACGGATTTGTTTCACTTGTTTGTTAAGGTATTGAAATACAGAATTTAGGGGACAGTTGTGATATATTGATGTTTTTGAAAGCCAGTTATTCTTCCCAAATCCACTTTATTATTTTTGTAAAAAATTCTCCACTCATTTCAGTTCATCTATTTTTCCAATTAGCGTCTGTGTGTATATTTTATTATTGGGGAAGGAAAGGTAAAAGTTGAATTACCCCTACATCCTAGGGAATTAGGGGTGACCCCCAGCTAATCCCTGGTGATCCCCCTTCCATTGTGGTCAATTGAAGAAGATACTGGTAGAAGCACTGTAAGGAAGAAGATTCAGCTGTAAAAGTTAATGGTTTATAGGGTCTATGTGCTAAGCCTTGGAGAGAGATAAAGTGAATGGAGCTAAAGTACCAACCAATCAGCTCCTAACTGTAATTTTCCAAACACAAGCCTGTAACATGGCAGTTAGGAGCTGATTGATTGGTACTTCATCTCCACCCACTTATCTCTCTTCAAGGCTTAGTACATATACCCCTCTGTCACTGTAACCTTATCACAAGTTCAGTAAGGTAAGAAAACCATGTGAGCAGGTGTTAGCTAAGTGGACGCATTTGTACGCCTGACGTAGAGATAGCGCTCTGTTTTCAGATGGTTTTCAGAGGACATATACTGAGGGGGGAGCAACTTAACATACACCTGTAACACCAACACCATTATGGCGTCAGGATTCTTACACAAGTGCCTGGGGCAAGGTGCAGCATACTCTGAATCAGGCCATAATATGATTATTTCCTTATCCCATAAATACAAACTCCTCATTATTGCCTTATGCAGCTTTACCAGAGTTAATTGGGGAGGAAGGAAATCTAACGTATGATTACGAATTAATGATCTTTTTAAATATAATTCACCCCAGTGGCAATGAGGTCGTATAGTGTGTTTCATGTGGTACAAAACCTAATAAAATATCTTCGACCAGCAGATCACAAATGTATTCTTCTTTCTTCTGTCACACTACAGCACGGCCCTTTATTTGTAATACATAATCCTGCAGCAAAACAGTTAATTGTCTGCTGACCTGCTTAGCCTTATTGCATTGCTATCTGTAATGCAGCCTATTAGAACATAGCGATACCTATATGTGTATGAAACATCTGTTATCTATTACTAAAGCAGATGTATCCCTAATTCACAGGCAGCGATATGAAAAAAACACAGAGCAGTATTTCACTACAGGTGCCTCGAATTCAAACTGCAAGTTTCATGCTGTAGGATTACTAACCATATACCAAAGAGCATGGAAGAATACTAGATTGGAGCCCCATGCTGTAATAATAGGCAGGAAACCATAAGCGCTCAAACACATAATTCATACATACTGTTTGTACAGTTCCTGCTAGATTTTTGTGATAACTAATTTATTTAGTACTCAGGAGATTTTTCTTATTTTTCAATTCGCATTTTGTACTATACTTTCTATTCATCAACTTATTCAACTTTTACTTTAAGTTGTACAAGTAAGAGAGAGGTTAGCAAGTCACGCAGCTAGCAGAAATCCAACTAGTGAGAATGTTACCACGCCACGCATAGACTGATGTGATGTTTGGTGGATGAGAACAGGAGAAATAAATGTACCATACAGTATTTTCATTGCATGAGGTTTAGGAGTTTCTTCTTTTTTCACCGAAAAATGTTAACCCTTGTACTTTTGGTATCAGATGATGTTTGGGAGTCAGATGTATAAAAGCGGCTTGCTCTTTCTTTTCCAATAATTAATAAATCTATGATTTAGGTTAGGAGCTGCGAATGGTAACACTTTGATAGAAAGAAAAAAAACACACAGGAAATTGGACAGTTAAGCTGGGTACACACTGACAGATACATTGGCCGATCAATTGATCGGCCAATGTATCTGCTGCCCGTCGGGCAGTGTGTACCCGTGATATGTCGTGAACATCGGCGTTCACCGACATATCGCATTGGCTGTACTGCACAGCCGATGGACAGATATGTCTGCAGACATATCTGTCCATCGGCAGGTGTGTATGAGCGGTCTGCAGACCAGTCATACACACACAGCGGCAGCCGCGAGGAGGGGGGCGGGACACTCCTCCGACAAGCCCACCGGTCGCCGGGACCCATGCTCCGGCTGCTGGGACCCGAGGGCACAAGCAGATGATGGTCGTTCAGTGTGTATGAACGACCATCATCTGCAGGTATATCTGTCAGGTGTGTACCCACCTTTAGGGTTAACTGGTTCCTCTCTCAAAAACATTTTTTGGAAAATCCTTTACCACCTCCCCCCTCCAAAAAACAAAATCAAACACGCGCCTTCCATCCTCCTTCTAAAGGCAAAACTCACTCAAAAATGATGGCCATATTGCCAGTCTGGAGGTGATTTTGGTTAGTATAATGGATTGAAAGCCCAAAAGTTCATACAACCTTTATTGACTAGTAAGAATTAGCGAGAACATGGAAGAGGGTATGTCCACAAATAACAGTAACTACACCTCAAATGAATCAGAGCTGGGTTCATCGGACATCACTAAAAGCTGCACTATGCTGGTGCTCATAGAGTTTGTCACTGCAAAAATAACTGAACCCCAGAGGTGGCAACTGCTCTACCTCCCAAGGCAAGGGCATAGCTATAGCGGGTGCTATTGCTATGGGGTCCAGAGGCTTAGAGGGCCTCGGACCCAAATCAAGAGTTATTTGTCAATGCTCAATTAGGTGTTGGTCTCTCCCTCTCAGTAATGCTCTACACTGATGTCCATCTCCCGTGCTCCGTTTCACCCTCACCGCCAAAACAGAGCTAATCAGTGAGCCCTGCACTGTTGGATAGTAGACTTGTCTCCCTGATTACAGCCTTTGTGAAGTGAGCTGGGGGCGAGGATTGAGCTCCTAGATTAGGACTGTCCCAGAAAGGAACAGTTAGCCTGATACGGAGATTGATGCAGTAGCACAGCCAATCCGTCTATGTACACAGCAGCGGTGCTAAAATATGCAAAGCCGCAGGAGGCGTTTTAAGTGAATAGACGCCCGCTACCACCCTCTCTGATCTGGTGCTGCGTCCAAAGATGAAGTCATCACGTCCCTGTTTTCTGAATACGTCCCTGTTTTCTGGAAGGCACCTTGTCGCCACCCCCAAATGCCAGCAGCATGTTGATCATCGCCGCCCCTGTAGGCAGATGTAACAGCGCATGCGCAGCACTGTTTCCAGATGCGATAAGATAGTGTAGGCAGGGAAAAGTATCTATTTCCCGAAAAGCTGTCATCGCAAAAATGACAGCTTTTCGGAATAGATACTTATGGAGAGGTGGAATGATGAATTCCACCTATAATTAGCTAGAACTCCATGAGAGTTCTAAAGCTAATTATCTCCAGAGAATTTTTAGGTTTAATGAATAGGCCCCTGAGAATGAGCAAATAGTACACTAGTGGAGAAAGCGAGATGCCTGTTGAAGTAAGCAGGCCTAGACAAACAGTTTTGAAAGCTGTGTCCACAGCACTTTGAACTAAAGAACACAACACTTATTGAAGCGTGGTCAAAGTGAAAACCAAGTGTAAAGTATCATAGAACTACATATAGTTGTTGGAAATATGTGTGTACAGGTGTGGTGGTATGGCAGAGTTATGTACACATCAGCGGAATGCCCCATGAGCAGGCCCATCAAGAGCCACGGCGGGCCCTAGTAAAAAAGGGGCATGGCCTAATTGTGGGAGGTGTGGCCAAGTCCCCTTAGGTCGAAAAAATAAGTTTTGCAGCGCCGCGAAGCAATGCTGGCAATGGGATCGCAGTGAGTCCCCTCAGCCCAGCGCATAACCAGTGGGGGGTGCGATCAACTTAATCGTTCCCCCCCACAGGCATAGGAGACTGCTGCAGCTGCTTCTTAACAGCAGCGAACAGTCTACCAGTGCAGCCCAGTACACAGCAGCGTGTGCTGGGCTGCTGTGATGTAAGAGGGGGGGGAGTAGTGCTGGACTCGGGCCCCCGCCGGGCCCCTCCGGCAAGACCCGGCCCGGGTAATTTGTACCCTCCCCCCCCTCTCGGTGCCCCTGCCCATGAGCAGTGAACAGCACTTGTTGCTTAACCAGTGGAGCAGGTTATTCACATACAATTGTGGTACAGCCATATTTACTGTTACACACTGGTTAATGAGCAATATACAGTGCAGCTCACCAGGTAGTGAATGTATATAGTTATGCGGTAGTGGTGCAGGATGCTGGAACAGCAGTATCTTGTGTAACATACCGAATCTCTCTGGAGCCAAGTAGGAGATGTCCGTCTCCCACAATGTCACTCTTACACAGTGATATAAAATAGTGGCTGCTCAGATCAATTTAATGGTTTTTCACAGGTGATTAAAAGGGAGGAGTGTAATATAGACTAGAAAAAAAAAGTGATGTTCCCCAAGCACATTAGAAAAGACCAGCAACAAGACTTGAATACTACATGATACTAGAAACCCAGAGATCTTCATTGCATATATTTGCAAAGATATGTTTAAGCCATCTGGGCCACCTCAAGGTGTCTCTGTACCGGTGTCCCTAACGCTACATGATAATAGCACCCACTTTGGGTCATATAATTGCATACTTTTATGCCACATGATAATAGCATATATATTAATATATCTAAGTTGAGAGGCAACTCACCTGGAGGTATCCCAGAAACTTCCAAATAGCACTACAGAAACCAGCATACCCTCCAAATGCTGGTTCCATCCATGTCTCTCCAAACAGTCATATAAAATAGTGGTTGCTCAGATCAATTTAATAGTCAGTCACAGGTGCTGAAAATGGAGGGTTTACTCTAGACTAGAAAAAAACAATAAAAATGTTCCCCTAGAACAGTGGTTCCCAAACTTTCTTGAATCTCGGCACTGGCAGCATTATTTTCACGGCATCCCTAGGTCAAAAGGCTTTTTTATTGAGAAATGTAGCATTTTTTTTTTATTAATTAATTATGATTACCTGTTTTTCTTATGCTCAGTAATTTGATGGTGGACAGGGTTGTGCTCTACTTGCCCATATATTTTATGATTGCACTTTATTTGCCTATCACAATGACCATAAATAATTTGATTTTGTTCTGGACCACCAACCTGTAGCACCCTTGCAAGTGCCCCGTGGCACCCAGTTTTTTTACCCACTGCCCTAGAACAATGCAGTGCACAGTAGCACACTGCGTTCTCAACAATAATTACCTGAAATGAGTTACAAATATTACTTCGGTATTTAATATGCTGACCTTACCAACATAAGACAAACAATAGGATCAAATACAAAGAAGAGCAAGTCATCAGTGCATGCTGCCACATTTTTAATGTCTACAGCCTCCCAAGATGATGCCCTTTCTGATAGAATTGCAGCACTGATTAATATTAAACTTAACAGGAGGCAGAGGGAAAATATTCAGTCAAATATAAAAGGTGCATTTCGAAAGTATATATTGAATTCAATCACTGATATGAAGGATGGCTTAGAATTGCAGCTGAGCCCAAACAAGATGGCTGCCTCACCCAGGGGGAGATTTATCAAGTCTTGGACAGAGATAAAAGGGAATACAAAATAGTGGTTGCTCATATCAGTTTAATGGTTTTTCACAGGTATTTGTAAAGGGAGGGGTTTACTCTGTACTACAGAAAAGAAAAGAAAAAACTTCCCCTCCAGCACACTGCAAAAAAAAAACAGCAGAAAGGCTTGAACACTACATGATAATAGAAATTCCGAGGTCTTAGGGCCGGATTCAGACCCGCTCGCAAGCGGGTCGATGGCCGGGCAGTGCGCATGCACGAGCCCTGGAGTGAGCGAGTAATCACTCGCTTCGGGGCTCACAAAACAAAACGGGGCGGCTGTCGATGTTGATCGACAGCTCGCCCCGATTTGTAGGCAGGGAGGGGGGGTGGCTGGCCAGACGGAGGCATTCCCGAAGGAACGCCTGCCGTTTCAGGGCGACCCTACTGACATCACTCGTGATGTGAGTAGTTGAGCTTCCTGCTCTATTACAGCAGGAAGTTCACTGGGGCTTGCGGGAACGAGAACCTACCACAAGGGTCTTGTCGCAAGCCCGATGGCCGTGACCATCGTGACCATCACCTGGCCGCTCGCAAAAGCTGTGGGTGGTCAGCGTCCAGCTCTGAATCAGGGCCTTAGTTGCCTATATTTTCAAAAACATGGTCAAGCGCCGGGCCGTGTCAAGGCTTCTCTATACAGGCGTCCCTAACACTACATAATACTAGAACCCACTCTGGGTCATGATTGCATACTGCTGTGCCACATGATAACAGCACATACATAAATATATTTAAAATATTTAAGCTGAGCACCAACTCACATATGAGGTACCCCAGAAACCTCCAAATAGCACTACAGGAACCAGCACAAAGTTGTTCAAAGAAACCAATCAGCTTCTAATTGTCATGTATCTAGCACAGCCTGTAAAATGACAGAAGCTGATTGATTGCTATGGGACCTTCTCCACGTTCTCTCTCTCCAAGTTTTGGTAAATCTCCCCCACTTCCCTCAGTGCAATAGTGCAATGTGCTTCATAGTTGTACGCTGAAGTGATATTTTCCCAGATTGCTGTTTTCCTGATCTGCACATGTGCAGGAGGCGCAGATATGATTTTGCAATATCACTCGCAGTGCCCCAAAAGCTACAGCATGATTGACCTGCTGATAATGCTTGGAGGCGTTGACAGGCAGCATTCCAGAAAACAAGGGCATGTTGGCCCCACTTTCTGGCCATTCTGAAGACAGTGGCTGTGTACTCGGACTAAGCTTCATTGGCCCCGGCAGTGTGATTTCACCGGACATCCTGAGTAACCTAAGCTATCTACACACTATACAATTATTGGGCCGATTTGCAAATAATCAGGTGATTGGCCTCATTAATTGTATAGTGTGTATGAACAATCGTTTCAGCATTTCACCAATAAAACGGTTAGAAAACATCCACAAATGCATTTCTTTGATTATCCAATCTGTCGGTCAAGAATTAAAAAAATCTCGGCCTCAAATTCCTGATATGGAGCAGTGTGTACACATTCTCAGTAATCTTCTTATTTTCCCTATGTTCTCCTGTCAGTATGTCATCATCCTTGTGGGTGGACATAACAAAAATCAGTGTGGTGTGGTGAGAAATCGCTAGCTTCTATGGAACAATTGCATAATGTGTTGCACAGATATTGGGGCTTTCAATTTTCCGAAAAATCGTCCCATTCCTCGTCCCGATCAAAATAATCAAACGGTAGAGGACCAGAGAAGCTGCCAGGAGGTGACGCATGTGGCATTAGTATATTTTAGCACAGCCGTTGTGTACAAAGACATACAGTAGCGGCTGTGCTATTTGCATACAGCTATGAATCACCCCTTAGAGACCAATTGCGAAAAATACACTATAATAAATTATTCTTATTATAAATTTTTGAGCCTGTTAATAACCACACAGAAAGTCCTCCTACAGTGTGTGGGAGAGATTCATCAAGCTAATGGCCTGCATTGTGTAGACTTGCACTTGACTTAAAAGAACGACTCTGTTGTCAGTTTGTCAAGATCTGTGCAAAATGCTTAAAGCGTACTTGCCTACTCTCCCAGGACTGTCGGGAACCTCCCGAAAATCGAGTGCCACACCCGACAACCCCGCAAGAGGAAGTAAGTCCTCCGCATCGTCTACCGCCCCCCGCGACCGCACGTGAAAGTGGGTGGTTCGGGGGGGTGCGATGACGAGATTTGCGCTGAATCACATCATCGTAGCCCCGCCCCCTGCTTTGTAATGCTGGTAATATCGGCATTATAAATCGGGGGGGTGGGGCCGCGATCATGTGGACATGCCCCCGCTCTGTCCACTTCAGCCACCCTCACCCTCCCTGCTGCACAAGCCTGAAAGGGTCTTCCAGAAAATCGGCATGTATGGCTTAAAGAAGTGGAATCAATCTATTTTTCTGACAAATTTCACATTATTTATTATTGATATGTTTGAAATAAAGACTGAATTACAGCTAATTGCTTCCAATACCTTTTATAGTATGGTACGGTTTACAAATCTTTCCCAATTATATTTCTTCTAATTTAAAAGTTTTTTATTTTTACATTTTAAAAATGTCCAGGTAGTCAGTCCTGAAAGATAGTGAGACATAACCCTTTGGGGGCGGGAGACAATGTAAACTGTGCACCTGTGAGGGACTTTAAACAGAATCTGGAGAAAGAAATCTAGGCCTGACTTTTTAAGAATTTTCCTATTACCATTGACCACCTGGGGGTATATTTACTAAAGTGCAGGTTTTTAGAAGTGGAGATGTTGCCCATAGCAACCAATCAGATTCTACCTTTTATCTTCTAGAAGATATTAGATAAAGGTTAAGTAGAATCTGATTGGTTGCTATGGGCAACAACTCCACTTCTAAAAAACCCCACTTTAGTAACTATACCCCCTGGACTGAGTAGAAGTCTGTTCCTAACCTTTATACTTGGAAAGTTTCTGCAGTAGCCTCTGAGAGCTGATGATTATTGGAAACGGTATGATTTACCGCTGGACGCCGGAAGACCGGCACCAGTGAAGATCCCAACAGCAGCTAAGGTAAGCATAAACTAACCTAACCCCCCTGCCCCTAACCCTCCCGTAGGGGTGCCTAACCCTAACCTCCCCCAAGTGCCTAACTCTAACCCCCCACTGTGCCTAAACCTAACCCCTCCTTCCCCGCAGCCTAAACCTAAGTCTCCCGGGTGGGTGCCTAACCCTAACCTCCCCCCGGGGGTGCCTAACCCTATCCCCCCCTTCCTGTAGCCTAACACTCCCGGGGGGGGCTGACCCTATGTCCCCCCCAGGAGCCCCTAACCTAACCCTCCCTGCCCGCGGCTGTCTGCGCCAGGCTTACCTTTGAACGGGATGCCGGGCGCCGGGCTCCCGGCATAGGTAAAATGACAGGCGTCGGGATTTTGAAACCTGTCATTAGACCCTTGCCGGGATTAGACAGTCGGGATGCCGATGGTCGGCATTTAGACTGTCGGCATTCTGACTGCATACCGTTTATTGGCACTGTTCTGCCAAGTTCATGATAAGCAGACTATTTACAAGTTTGTTTGCTTTCTAGTGATTCATGAGATTAGTTAATTTGTATGTAGTTGCAAATTTTCATGTCATTAAAGCAGGTAACCCACTGCTAAAGAAAATTAATTATCCTAATATCGCCAAATAACATATTCCAAATTCAAATACCTTCATGTCAAGGTTTGAAGTGCAGCACACACACTGATTCTTGACAAACCTTTCATATTCTGGTATACAAAAAGTTCCAACAGTGAACTCTAGATAAATGTAAGGTAGCATTTTGACACAGTGTCAGAAAAGTGTTGTTACTCCAAGATGTCCTGAAGGATCATAAGATACAGATAAAAGACACAAATGTCAGTGTTATACAAGCAAATACTATTTTATGACAAATTGGCCTCTCTATACAGAAGCAACTTTTAGACAGCAGAACAATATTTTTGAGGCGACAAGTCGGGGAACCACTGAATGACTTGTCTTGGAAGTGTGACAATCTAAAAGAGGTTTGTTTTGAATGTCCTTGTGGGCAGCGGCAGATCTACACAGACCATTGAAGTAATGATTTGTGGTTTATTTTTAGGTTTATTTTATTTTACATTATTGTATATCCTCCCACTTTGCGCCTGAATCTGTTTTTGTTTAATCATGACATCTGGGTCAAGGTGGGGGTAAGATGAAAAATACTTTCCCCATGTTTTGGGCATTTTAACTGGCCAAATTGCCAAAACATACCCAGGGCATGCGCACAGTAACACAAAGTGGAACCTTGAGCACCACGGACTTGCACTTGTGGTCCAGTATATGTAAGGGGTGCATGCCAGTAGATGTACAGCCATGGGCAAATGTTTTGAGAATGACACAAGTATTGGGTTTCACAAAGTTTGCTGCTTCAGTGTTTTTAGACCTTTTTGTCAGATGTTACTATGGTATACTGAAGCAAAATTACAAGCATTTCATTAGTGTCAAAGGCTTTTATTGACCATTGTCGAAGCCGGATGGTTGGCTGAGACCTAAATTGTAAAATCAAAATCTGCACGACGCCATTTTGCGTATGGCTACACGACGCCATTTTGCGCTCCCCACACAGTATCATTAATATACAGTGCTATGTTGTTATTTAGCGTAGTGCGTTTCCCACGCAATAGATTTCTGTTAAAAGTCTTGACAAAACAATACGTACTTTTATTACTACATATAATATGAACAACCCAGCAAAGCACGTACCATGGTGTACTTCACAAATACGTAGATGCACAACGCATACTTGCGTCTTTTCTTAATATCCCCACACCGACACACATTACACACTTACACAGAAAGGTTCCCTAGCATTAAGATTAATATTAAAGGTTTTATCCGTTATCAACTCTATTGTGAAATACATATATATGGTATTTAAGGTTTAATACATGATAAGCAGACCATGTTTGGTGCTATTCTAAACCATTGTTTATTTGCAGACTTCCGGTTCCATCGGCAAGGAGATCGCAGCATGCGTTTGCAAGTTATGGATCATAGAGAGATAGGCATTGAAATGTACTCTGTAATGTTTATTAGCCAGTTTAGACTTGTTCTTCGGCGGGAAAATGTACACAAAGAGCCGTTGGAGGGCTGAACTATTACAATACAAACTGACCTATGAACTGTATCGTAACAGAAGAACCAGGAGGAAGAACCAATGGGATTATGCCAACTTGTTCTATTGTATTGCCTATCTCTGTAAGGGTATATATGCAAGGACTCTAGATCTGGTAGTTAGTCATCTTTTTCTTTCTGTTGACGGAAGTTTCACATTTGATGCCGGGAAATCTGGATCCAGAGCGTATTCGTATGTATCGACTGTACCTTGTGTATGTATAATCTTTTTGCGCTAAATTGTGTTTAGATCAAGGCCTGTAACTGAATGCTTTTTATATAATAGTAAGTTTTTGTGCTTTAGAACCACATTCAAAGTCTGGAAAGCAATTATTTCTTGTGCGACTTGCAACGCTAAATAGCGACTTTAGGGTATAAAGATTAATAGGAATTAGGGGTGAGCGGGTTCGGATTTCTGAAATCCGAACCCCCCCGATCCGAGGCCGTTTCGAGTCAGGTTTGAATTTTCCCGCCTGACTCGGATCTGAAATCGAGGCAAAACATCATCATCCCGCCTTCCGTGTCTGGCGGGTTTTGGATTCTATATAAGGTACCCGCGTCGGCACCATTTTCTCACTCGGCTGTGGACAGTGAAGAGGGAGGGTGGGAGTTAGGGCTGGCTGGGCTGTGTAGTGTAGTGTTGTGCTGCTGTTGTCCATAGGGGCTGTGTCCACTCCTCCAAAGTCCATAGAGGCTGGCTGTGTTGTGCTGCTGTTGTCCATAGGGGCTGTGTCCACTCCTCCAAAGTCCATAGGGGCTGGCTGTGTTGAGCTGCTGTTGTCCATAGGGGCTGTGGGCCTGATTCAGAGCCGGACGCTCTGACCAGAGTGCTCGCTCTGAATCAGGGCCCTCCTACATGAAAATGGAGCGGCCTCTTGGACGCTCGCATAGCTGTGGGTGACCACCCACAGCTATAGCGAGCGTCCATGATGATGGTCGCGATGGTCAAGACCATCGCGACCATCGGGCTTGCGACGGAGACCCTGCGGTAGGGTCTCGCTGTCGCAAGCCCAAGAGTGATTTTGGCTCTATCAGAGCCAAAATCACTCCCACTGACATCACTACTGATGTCAGTGGGGCTGGCTTCAGACGGTAGGCGTTCCCATGGGAACGCCTCCGTCTGGCAGCCACGCCCCTGGCACGCCCACCAAAGGGGGCGTGCTGTCAATCAACATCGACAGCATGCCCCCTTTGGTGCGAGACCCGGAGCGACGGCTATCCCGTCGCTAGCCGGGTCTCGCGCATGCGCACGACGGAGCTCCCTCCATCGTGCGCATGCGCAGTAGGGCACCATCGACCCGCTTGCGAGCATCCTGCGCTCGCGAGCGAGTCTGAATGACCCCCAGTGTCCACTCCTCCAAAGTCCATAAGGGTTGGCTGGGATGTGTTGTGCAGTCAGTTGTCCATAGGGGCTGTGTCCACTCCAAAGTCCTGTGCAGTGTCCCAGTCCTAAAGGGGTGCTGTAGTGTTGTCCAGGGGGTGCTCTGTCCATCAGGGGTGCTCCCCCCAAGTGCAAAAACATATATATTTTTTCTGTGTTTGTGAATTGTGTGCGCAGTAGCCACACGTGCATCAACAAAGTAGCGCCAAGCGTGCGCCTGTGTCATAAGTAAAGGGTCGGCTGGCTTGACCGTTAAAGGGTGCTGTAACCCCCAAAGTGCACTCCAAACAAAATAAAAAATGATTTTCTGTGTTTGTGAATTGTGTGCACTGTGGCTGCACGGTTATCAACAAAGTAGCGCCGAGCGTGCGCCTGTGCCAGAACGTACAGAGGGACCTGTGGTGGTGGATTCCAGCGGGGACGAATTAATACTCTGTGAGGATGAGGATGTACACAACACTGAAGAGGGTGAGGAATCGGTGGATGAGGAGGATGAGGACGACATCTTGCCTCCGTAGGGCCAGTTTGTGCAGGGACAGATTAATTGCCAGCTTGTCGTGTGGCAGACCCTGGCGCTGAAATGATTGGTTTGCTAAAGTGTGCATGTCCTGTTTATACAACATAAGGGTGGGTGGGAGGGCCCAAGGACAATTCCATCTTGCACCTCTTTTTTTTCTTTGCATTATGTACTGTTGGGCCTAGTTTTTCAAACTGCCATCCTGTCTGCCACTACAGTGTCACTCTTCGATGGGCCGCGTGTTTGTGCCGCCCACTCGTGTCGCTTAGCATAGTCACCCAGCTACCTCGGTGTAACCTTTTGGACATAAAAACACTATTGTGAGGTGTGAGGTGTTCAGAATAGACTGGAAATGAGAGGAAATTAAGGTTATTGAGGTTAATAGTATAGGAGCAGAAAAACCCACAAATTCTGTGATTTTACCTGTTTTTATGCTTTTTTAAAAAAAAATACAGATCCAAAACACAAAACCCAGAACCCAAAACACGGAAGGGTGGTTTTGGTAAAACCAATCCAGATCCAAAACACGAAGAAAGATCCAGATCCAAAACCAAAACATGAAAAGTGGCCGGTGCACACCCCTAATAGGAATTCATACCATATAATTAAGTTTATGCAAAGAGTCAATATTTGCAGTGCTGACCCTTCTTTTTCAAGACCTCTGCAATTCGCCCTGGCATGCTGTCAATCAACTTCTGGGCCACATACTGACTGATGGCCGTCCATTCTTACCTAATCAATGCTTGGAGTTTGTCAGAATTTGTGAGTTTTTGTTGGTCCACCCACCTCTTGAGGATTGACCACAAGTTCTCAATGGGATTAAGGGCCTGATTCAGAGCCGGACGCAATTAGCGCTCGCTCGTCCCGAAAATAGGGGCGGCTATTCAAATGAACCGTTCGCTCTTTGCGGTCTGTTCACGCCTCTAGGTCTGAACGAGCGAACAAAACCTGCGGTCGTTTTTTGGAAAACTACGCCCCCTGGCCGCTCGCATACTACGTCATGTCCGCTATTTATTAGATTAATCGAGTACATCGACCAGCGTATGAACTGCTCGCTATTCTTGTGGTTGGTTTTTGCTGCCACAATCTTGCTAGCAGTTCTGGCTATAAAATAACCCAGTGACGTGGTCAATGACGCTGCTGTTTTAATTATGCACACCCATAAAACTTTTGCCTTATGGCAAGGTGCTCCATCATGCTGGAAAAGGCATTGTTAGTCACCAAACTGTTCTTCTGGTCAATCCTCAAGAGGCGGGAGGATAAATATAAACCCACAAATTCTGACAAACACTGATTAGGCAAGAATGGGCGGACATCAGACAGTATGTGGCCCAGAAGTTGATTGACCCCCGAGCCACAGACTCTACATCTACAACTTGATGTCCTCTCGGCCGGGGAAGAGAGGGTGAGGGGGGAAGCTCTCCTCACAGTCCATGTGACACGGTCTGCTCCTTGAGCACATCGGAGGTAAGTGGGCAGCGATCCTCTGGAAATATACAAGTGAAGTGGGTTCCATTCCAATATGTGTCTATATATAATGTGTATATGTATTTATGTTTGTATATGCATTTACATGTGTATATATATTTATGTGTGTGTGTATATATATATATATATGTGTTTGTGTGTATCTATTTATAATATATTTATATGTCTGTGTATATATAGTGAACACTCACCCCCTCCTTCCAGAGAAGATTCTAGGACTGCACTCCACCACAAAAAAAAATGGGTTTATATTATAGATGAGCGGGTTCGGTTCCCGAATTTAGCAGATCCGTGTCGGATCCAGGCAGGCTTGGAGGTTCCCGCCTTACTCGGTTCTCGAAACCGAGGCAAAACCATAGAGAAGGAAATCTCGCGGTTTGCGAGCCTTCGTCTCTATGATAAATGTAGTATATAGGGACCACGAGACAGACGCCATTTCACTCCAGCTGTGGAGACTGAACAGGGAGGGTGGGTAGTGTAGGACTGGGAGAGGTGCTGGTGCTATCTGCTGTGTCCTGGGCTGGTGCTGATCCATTCTGGTCACGGTGCTGTCACTGTCACTGTGCTGTCTGCTGATCCATTCTGGTCTCTGGACACGGTGCTGTCACTTTAACTGTGCTGTCTGGTAATCCATCTGGGCTGTCTGCTGTGTCCTGGCCTTGTGCTGTGTCCATCTCTAGGCCCAAGTTCTGGACTCCACAAAAAAAAGTAATGCGTGTTAGGCTTAACCACAGTAGCGCACAAGAGCCAGTCAGCAACATACGTTGCAACCTTGTGCTGCCTGACTACAGTCGTTCTAAAAAAAAACAAAAACAATAAAAGTGTCATATTTTTTTCTTGTTTGTGTGGGTGGGTTTTCGCCTTAACCGCAGTAGTGCACAAGATCCAGCCAGTAACGGAAGTTGCAACCTTGTGCTGCTTGACTCCAGTTGTTCTAAAAAAAAAAAAACAATAAAAGTGTCATATTTTTTTCTTGTTTGTGTGGGTGGGTTTTCTCCTTAACCGCAGTAGTGCACAAGATCCAGCCAGTAATGCAAGTTGCAACCTTGTGCTGCCTGACTCCAGTCGTTCTAAAAAAACAAAAACAATAAAAGTGTCATATTCTTTTCTTGTTTGTGTGGGTGGGTTTTCTCCTTAACCGCAGTAGTGCACAAGATCCAGCCAGTAATGCAAGTTGCAACCTTGTGCTGCCTGACTCCAGTCGTTCTAAAAAAACAAAAACAATAAAAGTGTCATATTCTTTTCTTGTTTGTGTGGGTGGGTTTTCGCCTTAACCGCAGCAGTGCACAAGATCCAGCCAGTAACGGAAGTTGCAACCTTGTGCTGCCTGACTCCAGTTGTTCTAAAAAAAACTAAACAATAAAAGTGTCATATTTTTTTCTTGTTTGTGTGGGTGGGTTTTTGCCTTAACTGCAGTAGTGCACAAGATCCAGCCAGTAATGCAAGTTGCAACCTTGTGCTGCCTGACTCCAGTCGTTCTAAAAAAACAAAAACAATAAAAGTGTTATATTTTTTTCTTGTTTGTGTGGGTGGGTTTTCGCCTTAACCGCAGTAGTGCACAAGATCCAGGTAGTAATGCAACCTTGTGCTGCCCGACTACAGTCGTGATCAATTGTTACTCTGTGGCCAAGTTCATCTGGAGCTGACAAAAAATATAAATCATCATTTGTAATTTTTTCTAATATTTTTGTGTGTGCGCACGACTTCACGTGTGTGAATTTTGTAACCGCACCTTGGCTACACTATAGGTGATTGTGACACTGCTTCTAGACTGCAGAAAAAATATGGAGGGCTGCCACATAACAGGAGAGCAAGGCCAAGAACCACATGTTGTAGCTGCCGGCAGCAGTGCAAGGCCGTCAACTTCCTCGACCTCTAGGAAGGCCCATGCCCCAGGGCTTAAGTCACGCCATCGATATGGTAAAGCAGGTTTTACTGAAATTAAGAAAAATTTTTTTAAAGGATATTTGACTTTAGATAAACAAAAAATTGGCAATATGCCATTCACTACACAAAGTGGCAAGGAAAGGATAAGGCCTTGGCCTTCTCCTTTCCGAAGAAGACTGCTGATTCTGATAGCCCTTCTGCTTGTAGTAGTAGTGGTGGTGGTCCAATTAAAAATGTGAACGTTGTTAAGACAGCTCCAGAAAAACCAACTGTGTACCCTGAGAAATCGAAATCAGAAATCCCCGAGGAGAGTGCAAGTGTGTCCGCGGTTGCCATGTGTGAGCCCGACCTAAATACTAGTGTACTGGAGGATCCTCCAAGTTCCAACATTTGTGTGCCCTCTGTAAATGTGGGGAAGGGCAGTCAACATCTTGCACACGTAGTCATTGAGGATGCTTCTGTGGAATTGCACATGGAGGAGGAGGATATTTTGGTGGATGAAGGCTCTAAGGTTGATGAGGATGTTGATGATGAAGATGTTGGTGTTGGTGATGAGGATGTTGATGCCGAGGATTTCCTTTGTGTAAGTAAGGCAACAGCTGTTGCCCATGGTTTGAAAAAGCCAAAGCCCATTGTTGTCATGCCGAGACAAAAAACAAAAAAAACTACTTCTCACGTGTGGAATTATTTCCATCCCGATCCGGACAACGGTTATCAAGTCATATGTGCCCATTGCCATGCAAGAGTGAGTAGAGGGAGGGACCTAAACCACCTAGGAACCTCCTCCTTGTTACATCACTTGGAGCGCATTCATCAAATATCAAAGTGTACGTTGCCAAGTTCCAAAATTCAAAATGTAACAAGTCCAGTGTCACCTACCTGCTCCCTCTCTGTGAGATCCAAGCGCCTTCGATCTCCAACACCAACAACTGCATCATCAACACCCTCATTCGTCATCGGGAGTAGAACTGCTGCATCCAATGTTGGTATCCCAAGCATGATTGATTCCTCTCCTATCCGTGATTCCTCAGAAGGATCCTTGATGAATATGCCTGTTGCTGCTGCTGTTGCTGTCAGTGGATCTTCATCCCAGAAGGGGACCAGGAGGAAGACTACTTGTAGTGTATCCTCCAAAAAGCAATTAACTGTTAAACAATCATTTGCAAGGGCAAAAAAGTATGACAGCAATCACACAGTTGCACAGCGGATTACTGACACCATAATAGCTATTCTGGTATTAGATGTGCATCCAGTATCCGCCATTACTGCAGTGGGTTTTCAACAGTTAATTCAGGTCCTGTGTCCTCGCTACCAGATCCCTTCTAGATTCTACTTCACTAGAAGAGTAATTCCAAATCTGTACAAGGACATTAAAAAAAACCTTATTAATGTCCTCAGAAATGCCGTTGTACCCACTGTCCACTTGACCACTGATATGTGGACAAGTGAGACAGGGCAAACTAAGGATTACATGACTGTGACAGCCCACTGGGTAGGTGTATTGCCTACAACAGCAACAGCAGCAGCAACATCTACCAAAAGACAGATGATACAGAGGCAGGCTACTCTTTGTATACCTGGTTTCACTAAGAGGCATATCGCTGAGAACCTCTTAGAAAAACTCAGGGAAATCATTGCCAAATGGCTTACCCCACTTGGACTCTCCTCGGGATTTGTGATTTCGGATAATGCCACCAATATTGTGAGAGCATTACATCTGGGCGAATTCCAACACGTCCCATGTTTTGCTCACATAATTAATTTGGTGGTGCAACATTTTTTTAAAAATGACAGGGGCGTGCAGGAGATGCTCTCGGTGACACGCAAAATATCCAGACATTTTAGACATTCGGTGACCAATTGTCGAAGAGTGCATGACCAGCAGGTACAGTTAAATTTGCCCTTCCATCAGCTGAAGCAAGAGGTAGTAACTCGGTGGAATTCTACCCTCTATATGCTTCAGCAGATGGAGGAATAGCAAAAGGCCATCCAGGCCTATACAATGGACTATGACATAGGTCGTGGAGGGGGAATGCACCTTACTCAAGCGCAGTGGAGAATAATTTCCGTGTTATGCCAGGTTCTCAAACCCTTTGAACTTGCCACACGTTAAGATAGTTCAGACACTGCCAACTTGAGTCAGGTCATTCCCCTCATCAGACTTTTGCAAAAACAGCTGGAGAAACTGAAGGAGGAGCTGAAACAGAGCGATTGCGCAAAGTATGTCGGACTGGTGGATCAAGCCCTTGATTCATTTCACCAGGATCCAAGAGTCATCAATCTATTGCAATCTGAAAAATATATTTTGCCCACCATTCTGGATCCTAGGTTTAAGTCCTACCTTTTGAGGTTTTTTTTCCAAAAGACCAATATCTGAAACTATGCAAAGAGCTGTTGGTCAAAAAATTGTCAGCTGCAGCCGCATGTGAAACGCCTTCATCTCCTCCTTCAGTTTCAACAGCTGCCAGGAAAAAACTAAAATTTCCTTACAGAATGCCTGCTGGTCATGCAGATCAGTAACCAAAAATTGACATCTGGTTGGGCCTGAGAGAACTGCCTACTAGTGACATGTCTTCTACTGTGACTATGTGTGGTACAGTCTCCATTCACAGAATGGTGGAGGACTATTTCAGAGATAACATCCTAATAGACATGTCAGACAGTCCCTTTCAGTACTGTCAGGAAAAAGAGGCAGTTTGGAGTCCCATACACAAATTGGCTTTGCATTACTTAAGTTGCTCACCCTCCAGTGTGTACTCCGAAAGTTTTCAGTGCAGCTGGCAACCTTGTCAGTGATCGGCGTAGGAGGTTACTTCCTCAAAATGTGGAAAAGATGATGTTCATTAGAATGAATTACAAATTCCACAAGGAAGACCTCGACCAACAATTACATAAAAAAATGACAGAGGCGCCTATGGTGGAATCCAGCGGGGATGAATTAATATTGTGTGAAGAAGAGGATGTACACACTGATGGGGATGACGAGGACGAAGATGATGACAACTTGTAATGTAAAGCCAGTTTGTGTATGGGATTATTTTCTTTTCCATGTCCAAAACACATTGGCAGCTTGTTTTATGGGGGTCCAAACAAACCAATAATTTCAGCCACAATTGGCAGTCTTTGTCGCTGAAATTATTGGTTTGTTAAACTGTCCTGTTTCGTATACAACATAAGGGTGGGTGAGAGGGCCCAAGGACTATTCCATCTTGCAACTTTTTCCTTTCCATTATGTGCTGGTTGGGGAATTGCTGCCTGACATTTTAAATTAATGTTATGGTTGGTTTAGGAACCAATGATTTCTTTTTAAAATAATTTATGATACATTTAACAGCCAGGGGCTGCACCCAATGAATTGTGTTTACATTAATTTATGATCAATTTAACAGCCAAGTGCTGCACCCAATGAATTGTTTTTAAATTAATTTATAATCAATTTAACAGCCAGGGGCTGCACCCAATGAATTGTTTTTAAATTAATATATGATCAATTTTACACCTGGCTGTCACTGTCATCGGCGTAGCTGTGCATGGGTGCTGTGCTCCTGTCTGTCGAGGGGCTGTTGCCCAAAATAATAAATAAACAATTTTTTTTGTGCATGTCAGCCACACCTGTCATCGACATAGCTGCGCAGGGGTGCTGTGCTGCTGTCTGTCAAGGGACTGCATGAATATTGCAATGAAAACTTTTTTTTGAAAGTTAGTGGGTTACAAAAAGTTTTTTTTTAATCTTAAACATAGCAGAAATTTTATCCTAATAGCTTATAAATTTATATGCTCTAAAAAACTAAAGCCTATATTTGTAAAAAAAAAACTAAAGCCTAATTCAGCCAAAAGAGAGACTGACACCACGACTAAACATAAGAGTCACCTTCTGGATGTGAATTGTCTCATTTGCATGGGGAAAACACAACCCTCAGATGAGATGGATCTCAGCCAGTGGACAACATTGAAATCACCATTAAAAAGTCACAATGGAAGACTACAGTATGGAGAATCTTTCTTCACAGTCAGGAGAGGCCTCAGAGAAAATTAAAAAAGATGCTCTAGGTGCTGAACTTCAAGGGATTTCTCCATCATGTTCTTCAGTGTGGAAAGGTTTCAATCACATGTTTTCTATAAAGCAGTTCAAAGTTACAGCCTTCAAAGTGTCTGGTAATTCCTGGCAAAGGTGGGTGTTCTATATAGCCAAAGATTATTACAAGCAAAGGATTCATCTGTCCGGAATCTGTCTGGGAATTCATGGATCGTATTTGGCCTGAATGCACTGACATCCAGTGATTCTGTCACTGTGTTCTGTAGCCCACTTTATTCCTACCTGAATCGCAAACTGAAATGCGGAGTAGTAACCACAGACAACATGGAGGCCTTTGTTATTCCACTGCCTGCATGCCAATCAATACCTCCCAGACTACACCCACTGGGGGGACCGGGTCTTGATAATGACCATCCCCATCTATTGCTAGGCCTTCTTCTTCCAAACCATCCATCCTGGACTTCCTGTCCAAAAAGGATAAGCAGGGTAACATTCACATATCTAAGAGAAGTGGACAGTGGGAACAATGGCAATTTGAAGGACACTAACTAACTCTGTTTTTTTTAATGTCCCTGTATAGGTCGGAAAATTCCTTTACAAAAAAGGTTTGCAAAGGATTATTTAAGTCACTTGTCTATTTATTTCTGGAAAGCACTCTTCCTGGTCCCCTTCTGGGATGAAAAATATCAACTCCCATCAAGCAGGCATGGCGCAGCCGCACAACGTAATACTTAAACCTTAGGTCTGAAATGTTGCATTTGCTGCTCAGTTCCGCTTGTTCACAATATATCTCATATGGTTAAGTGGACAGTGGGAACAACGGCAGTTTGAAGGACACTAACTATGTTTTTTTTTTATGTCCCTCTACAGGCTCGGAAATGCCAGTTTATAGAAGATTTGCAAAGCATTATTAAAGTCATTTGTTTATTTATTTTTGGAAAGCACACTTCCTGGTCCCCTTGTGAGCTGTGAGGTGGTCAAAATTGACTGGAAACAAGTGGAAATAAATGTTATTGAGGTTATTAATACTGTAAGAATAAAAAAAGGCCCATTTTATGTGATTTTAGCAGTTTTTTTGATTTTTTTTAAAGAAAAAATCCAGATCCAAAACCAAAACCAAAACACGAAAACAAAGCACGGCAAAACCAATCCAGATCCAAAACCAGGGGAGATCCAGATCCAAAACCAACACCAAAACACGAGGGTCGGCGCACATCTCGAGTTTATATTTATATACATTTTATGTGTGCTCTATCTACCTATGGGGTCTATGTATTAATAATCGCAGTACTGCTGCGATTATTAATGGTCCAACTCTATGTACTACTGGGAATGCGCAGGGGCAGCGGTTGTAGTAACCGCTGGCCCCGCAAGTTATATCCCCGGCATTTAGGAGAAGTCTTTCATACAGCGTCAGCTTCCGGAGCAGGCCGGTGGCTGCAGGGTAGAGATTGAAAGATCTCTCTCCTGCCCTTGGAGCCTCCATAAGCTCAAAACAGTTTACACCATCTGAAGATGGTGTAAAGGATGTCCGCACTTAGAATGCCAGCACCATGATCTTGACACCTGTCAGAATTCCGGTGCTGACATCCTGACCGCAGGCATCCCGATGGTAAGTACTTGGGTTAGGTGGAGGGTTAGGGGTTAGGCACTAGGGGGAGGGTTAGGTTTAGGCACTAAGGAGGGAGGGTTAGGTTTAGGGTGTGGGGAGGGGGAGGTTAGGTATAGGCACTAGGTGGGGAGGTTAAGTTTAGGCACCGGGGAGGGAGAGTTAGGGGTAGGGAGAGGGGGATGGCTAGGATACTGACCGACAAGTATCGGTATCCTAACCCTGTTGGGCACCCCCGGGGGGGGAGGTTAGGGTTATGCACCCCCCCGGGAGACTTAGGTTTTGGCTGTGGGAAAGGGGGGGTTAGGTTTAGTTACTTGCAGGGGGGGCTAGGCACTTTGGGGGGAGGTTAGGTATAGGCACCCCTACAGGAGGGTTAGGGTTGGGGGGGGGGGTTAGGTTAGTAATAGTTGAAATACTTACCTGTCGGGATCTTCACTGCCGGTCTTCCAGCGTCGGGATTCATACCGATCCCGGTTTGTACTGAGTTTTGCCCATTGAAGCACACATTTATTATATTAGAAAATGTTAGAGAGTGATTGCATTCAGTTCATTATAGGAAAGAAAACACATTTATTTTATATTTTATCATATAAAGTAGATATATTTGTAAAAAATTAAACTACAGTGTGGTTTACATAACATTATATAGCAGGATTCATTAGTGTCATGGTTGACATATCCAAAGACTTTGTACCAGTGTCAGATTGGGCCATGAGGGGCCAACCAGGGAATGCAGTGATAGGGGCCCAAGCTTTAGGGGTCTATTTACTAAGGGGAGATAAGGGGTTAGATGCTAAAGACAGAGAAAATCCCTGTACATGCCGCTTCTCAGTATGTACTAAAGGTATTTTCTCTGCCTGCAGCCTGCCAGCGCTATGTGCAGGCTACAATATTGCACCGCATCTGGGGTACTTAGCGCTGCCATAGACACCTATGGCAGCGCTAAGTGTCCAAGGTATTACTAAGGGGAGAGGACACTTACCGTCGGGTGTCTTCTCCAGTGCTGATACCACCTCCTGTAGCTGCCGATATCTGCTTCTCCTCACTGGAGCAGAGCTTAGTGGGCGTCGGGGCTAAGCTTCGTTCTGTCAGTAAAAAGAATATATAAAAAACTGGCTCCAACCTAACCATCGATGGCAGAGAACCATTGGTTCTCTGTCATCGATGGTAAAACTAATTAACTTTGACCATCAATCATCGATGTTTTGGAAACATCAATGGATGATGGCCATCCCTACTCCGGAGACCTAGTGATGGTGAGTCTTTGCGTCTCTTTATTATGCTGCTTACACTGCCGAGAGGATGACTTAACGTTCACCCTCCTCGGCAGGTCTATTATTAGCAATACCCGTGGAAGCCAGCTCCTGCTTCACAGAGGTAGCAGGCGAAGCAGGAGTGGCAGTGGAGTTTTAGTAAATAGACCCCTAAGCGGTGTGGCAAGCTACCACAGTGGCACTTGGTCAACCAGTTGAGAATACATTTGAGAATACATGCATGCTCGCTCTGAATCAGGGCGTTTTATTTATTTTTTTGTGCGGCCTTCTGGCCGCTCGCATAGCTGTGGGTGACCACCCACAGCTATTGCGAGCGGCCAGATGATGATGACCATCGCGACCATCGGGGCTTGCGATGAGACCCTTGTGGTAGAAGCTCACCACTGATATCACTCGTGATGTCAGTGGGGCCGCCCCCAAACAGCAGGCTTCCGTCGGGAACGCCTCCGTTTGGCCAGCCACCCCCCCTGCCCGCCTCCAAAACAGTGCAAGCTGTCGATCAAAATCGACAGCTGCCCCCTTTTGGTGCGAGACACGGAGCGACAGAGCGCCCGTTGCTAGCCGGGTCTTGCGCATGCGCACGTCGGAGCCGGCTGCGGCGTGCGCATGCGCAGCAGCCAAACATCGACCCGCTTGCGAGCATATAGCGTTCGCAAGCAGGTCTGAATCAGGCCCAGGGCCCCTTTATAGGAGGGGACAGGGGTGTGTCAGGACAACCACATTGATTGGCAGGAGGGCTAATCTTGGTGTAGTTTCTATACAAACCCCCCCAAAAAAACACCAAAGTTCATCCATGATCATGCTCCACCAAGATACTGATCCCTAGAGGATGGGATGGGACCCTCAAACAGAGGCCCACCACAGATTTCCCCTGTCTGATCCTGCTTTGCACCACAAATAATTAATATGTTTAGCAACTATCTACAGTCCAACTTCATTTATGCTATTGTACAATTGTTTAACTCGGTAATATGTTAAATTGGAGTGAAAGCATCATGGGGTCTATTCATGTATATTTGCGATATTGAATTGTTACTTATCACTAAATATCGCATCATTTTGATGCGATATATAGCTTGTCTAAGTAGCAATGAATGTACAGTGGGCCTGATTCAGACCCGCTTGTGAGCACGGATAATCAGTATATATAATTATACAGAGCATTGTTGCATCAGCTCTCCCGGTCCGCATACAGAGCAGCAGCCTTATTTTCTAGCGCCAGATACATCCCTATATGCATATGCCGTCACTTTAGCAGAAGCAGGGGATAGGAGCAGAGCGGAGGGGGGGGGCACTGGGGAAGCGGGCAGCAGGGGTAGTGCAGAGCAAGGGGGAACTGGGGCAGCAGCTGAGCTTTCAATGCTTATTTGAATTGCCCTCCCCATACTACTGTATGGGGAAGCGATGTGTATACTTAGCTACTTAGCAGGGGTTTCTGCACAGTGGTCCCTTCTATGAATAAGAAGAAGCAGTGAATCTTCCCCAGAAGCCTAACCATAATCAGGGCCGGCGCTAGGTGTCTCTGCACCCAGTGCCATCCCGTGCTTCCCCTCTGCCCGCTCCTTCCCTGCGTCCTCCCCCTGACCATAATCAGGGCCGGCGCTAAGTGTCTCTGCTTCCCCTCTGCCCGCTCCTTCCCTGCGTCCTCCCCCTGACTATAATCAGGGCCGGCGCTAAGTGTCTCTGCTTCCCCTCTGCCCGCTCCTTCCTTGCGTCCTCCCCGACTATAATCAGGGCCGGCGCTAGGTGTCTCTGCTTCCCCTCTGCCCGCTCCTTCCCTGCGTCCTCCCCCTGACCATAAAATAATACCTGCAGCAGGTGGGTGGATGGCGGGGATTTTCTTCAGCCGGACCCGGTGCCCCTGTGCGGCCGCACTGACAGAACGTGTCGAGAGCCGCCCCTGACCCTATTCCTCCCACCTGCAACCTAACCCTAATGTTGTCATTCTGACAATGATGACATTTCACCTGTCGATAGTCTTAGAATTTTGACCCATTCCTTTCGACATTTTAACCATGTCATCAACATAACTGTTGACATTGTGGTGTCAGCATTTAGCATCTTGACATTGTCGACCTTTTAATTACATCCAAACTATACACTTAATTAAACCAAACTATACAATTAAAAAAACTCCATACTATATGTGGGTCACTTATGGGCCTGTCCCATGGGGATGGGCACGTGAGTCCAGCGCTTGGGATCACGGCCGTCAGAATCCTGATGCCGGCATCCCGACAGGGTTAGAATACCAACATTTGTTGGTCAGAATTTCAACCCTCCCCCTCTCCCTCCCCTAACCCTTTCTCCCTGGTGCCTGACCCTAACCTCCCCCCTATTGCCTAAACCTAACCTCCCGCTCCCTGCACCCTAAACCAAACCCTCCCCCTTAGTATCAAACCTTAACCCAAACCATACTTGCCAACTCTCCCTCATTGTCAGGGAGACTCCCTAAATAGTAGCAATCTCCCTGAAAAGTCTATCAATCTCCTGATTGCACCTTAACTCCATTATGAAGCTGTTATAGTAACAAAAAACAGAGATATATACATTCAAATGGGATCATTAGTATCAGTTCGCATTATATGGCATAATAATACCTATGGCTACATGAATTTTCTGAAAAGTATCAGTGTATTTTCATCAACAAGTAGATCTTACTGACTGCCTTTAGGCTTGTTTACATTTGGATGTAAGTGAATCTTATGACACGCCTCTCAGATGTAGCAGTACACGCCCACTTTACCGCCGCGCTCATAGGTGTTGCTTTCACAGTCTCCCTGAAATGCTTTTTCAAATGTAGGCAAGTATGACCCTAAAGCTACTTGCCAGCGCTGGGATTCTGGCAAGTGTCGGGATCCTGGCGCCGGAGTCCCCGCGGTCGGGATATTGCCCGCATCTTGTCCCATGTTGCCTGCTTTATGGTTACTATCTCTGAGGTTTAGGTCTTCTTTGTGCTTATTGTTGATGTACTTTGGGCTAATTAGGAGCAGGGCTGCCATCAGAAATTGTGGGGCCCGGGACTGACAGAATAGGCAGCCCCTGCCCCCATTATTCAATGCAGTCTGTTTGCAATGCGCCCTGCCTTTTTTTTATATATATACCACCTCACTCTCCCCCTTGAATGCACCTCACTCTCCCCCCCTTAAATGCACCTCACTCTTCCCCCCTTGAATGCACCTCACTCTCCCCCCCTTGAATGCAGTCTGTGCACGGTCAGCGGTGCGTCCACGGTCCGACTCCTGCCTTTTTTTTTTATTACCTCCCCCCGGTTATTGTGTGCAATTTCCCCACTTACCTTGTTTGCAATGAGATCTGGCAGCGGCTACTTCCTCCACGGTCCACTGCAGCTCCTCTTCTTGATCTGTGGCTCCTCCGACGTCTACCTCGTCCTCCAGTGGCGCGCGTGACATCATGATGTCACGCGCGCTGACTCCAAAACAAGCTTTATTTAAAGCTTGTTTAGGAGTCTGACTGTGCCACTATTAGCTGGTGAAAGAGTGGCCCGAGCGGGCCGGGCTGCCTCCTCCCGCTCCATCAGTAGTAACGGGGACGGGACGGCGGGCGGTAGCAGCGGTGGCTGGGTCCTCTTCCCTCTCTTCAAGGGGGTAATTCAGGCTGCAGGCTCTGCAAAGGTGCAGCCAGAGGCAGCCAGAGGCCGGGCTCGGGACTCCAGTACTGGCAGTCCCACCCTGATGGCGGCCCTGATTAGGAGTAGGACTTTTTCTCATAAGATAAAGAAAAAGGAACTCAAATAGGAAAAGCAAGCAATAATATCCTGCAACTAAAAAAATGGTAATGTACACTAATGATATATTTTGTGCATAGATGGAAAGAGAAGGGTGATAGAGCAACTGCAGCGTTATAATTACATATAACTGATTACTGCAGGGATGGAAAATGGTTGCTAGGCAATGTGAGTTCATGTGTCAGCTGTGACTTTGTGCTTGATCCTTCCTGTTCCTGTGTTATGGCTCCCTGCTGTTCCCTTCTCTGGATGTGTTAAAGACAAGTCATGCTGCTCTGTGTATCCCGCGTACACTTAGTGCAGCTGAGTTCTTGTTCCCCATTTGTGTCCATGTGACTTCATTGATAAAGAAGCCAGTCTATTAGGTCAGTGTTATAACATGTTGTCAGCCCAGTTCACATAATTCATTACTTTGTAATCTGCTTCTATAAACCTTTGGAGAAACGGAGAGAAGCTGACCATCAGTTGGAGTTTAAATCAGGCATAACAAACCCAAACAGCATCCTGAATAAACAGCTATGGACTTACACATTGTACTGTGTAAACACTTCCATAAAAGATACTTGTAGGAAGTTCTCCGCAATGATAAACCAGAAAGCAATACTGAGGATTGGCTTTTACATCATAAAAGAAACCTCAGGAATAGGTATATAGAGAGCACTACTGACAATGAATAAGAGACTAAATTTAAATAAAAAAAACCTGTAGCCGCTATGCTAATTATTCCACACAAGACTGCAGTAATAAAGAGCTAGCCACAACCAGCAATGCCACATTGATGTCCACATGGGCCTGGAGCTGACATTTATGAAGGGTCTATAGCAGTGATTGCAACCTTTTTCAACTTATGGCACACTAAACAAGGTTTTAAAATTGCCAAGGCGCACCATAAGTTTTTTTAATCAAATATAATATATAATAAAAAATATCAACATATATTTAATATATGTTGATATTTGTTATTATTTCCAGGTTTATTTTTGAAAATATGTAATTGAAAAACTATGGCCCTCATTCAGAGCCGTACGCTCTGAGCAGAGCGCACGCTCTGCATGAGGGCCGGGCTCCTTTTTCATGGAGCGTCCTCCTGGACGCTCGTATAGCTGTGGGTCACCACCCATAGGCTATACGAGCGTGCATTTTGATGGCCGCGATGGTCGTGACCATCGCGACCATCGAAATTGCGAGCCGGAGCCTGCGGTTGAGGTTTTCAACCGCAAGCTCCGGAGTGATTTTGGCTCTATCAGAGCCAAAATCACTCCCACTGACATCACTAGTGATGTCAGTGGGCCGGCTTCTGACGGGAGGCGTTCCCGTGGGAACGCCCCCGTGAGGGAGGCACGCCCCCGGCACGCCCACCAAAGGGGGCGTGCTGTCAATCAACATTGACAGCACGCCCCCTTTGATCGGACACAACGAGCGAAGGAAAGTCCTTCGCTCGTCGTGTCTGGCGCATGCGCACGACGGAGCTCCCTCCGTCGTGCACATGCTCAGTGCAGACCATCGACCCACTTGCGAGCGTACAGCCGCTCGCGAGTGGGTCTGAATCAGGCCCAATGTTCTTTATAAAACAAGTAGATGTTGGCCTCCACAGAAACCCCCTCACACACATTGGCTCCCACAGAAAAAAAATAAAACACATTGGCCCCCACAGAAAAACAAAATATAAAACACATTGGCCCCCACAGAAAAAAAATAAAACACATTGGCCTCCATAGAAAAACAAAATATAAAACACATTGGCCCCCACAGAAAAACACACAGTGAACCCCACAGAAAAAAAATAAAACACATTGGCCTCCATAGAAAAAAATAAAACACACATTAATTATTGCCTCAGCCCCCCACCAAAGACTCACCTGACCTGTCGGTAGCAGAGAAGAGAGAGGAGCTCCCAGTCATCCATGCCCCTCAGCTGTGGGCGGCAGCGGCACCTAGAAGTAAGTGGCTGCAACCTTAGTCACACTTACTGCAGAGAAAGAACAGTGAGCACTGTGTGGGTGGGACAGCAACGTAGTGTGCGTGACCTATGATGTAACACCATTGCACCTCCATAGGTCCTGGTCGTTGCTGCATCTGAGCCACCCAGAAGAGCTCAGTGCTGTCCATGCCTGAAGTTAGAAGTTGAAAATATTAAGCATCCCAAGGATTTAAGAAGGAGGGACTGCAGCAGATATCCCCTATATTTGCTGTGGAACCCCCATTTCTGACTGCAAAGCAGCATACGTTTCTATTGGGCTGCTATTCTGTCGTATTTACCAAGCTCTGGAAAGTAAAGCCTATAATAGCCTATGGGATACAGTACCACAGATTTTTTCGGAGAGTGATCCTTTGTCTGCCCCTGATGCACAGGTTAACAGATGCTGGTTTGGCACATATGCAGATTGTCAGATTTAAGCAAAGTTGGCAAACAAGTGGGTAGTCAGTAGTCAACAGGGTTGACACATAGATAATCAAAGAGAAACATGTAGCTGAGCAAACAAAACTCTTCCCCTCAACTTCCACTAACAGTAGGTGTTTCCCAAGGTTCTGTTCTTGGCCCTTCCTATTCTCCCTCTATATGTCTTCTTTAGGTGAACTCATCAACTCTTTTGACCTCCAGTTTCATCTCCATGCTGATGATACTCAGATCTATCTTTCATCCACTGACCTCTCCCCATCTCTCCTCATCCGCATCTCCAACTATCTCTCTGCAATCTTTTCATGGATGTCCCAGCACATTCTCAAACTTAACATGTCTAAGACTGAGCTGATCCACCTTCCAGCAAAACCTCACTTCATTATCAATTGATGGGACAACTATCTCCTCTAGCCCCAAAGTGCGCTGTCTTGGAGTTATACTGGACTCCTCCCTCTCCTTCAAACCTCACATTCAGCACCTATTGCAGTCCTGTCACTTCCATCTCAAAAATACTGTATTTCCAGGATTAGACCCTTTCTCACTTTGAATGCTACTAAAACCCTCATCCACTCCCTGGTCATCTCCAGATTGAACTACTGTAACCTCCTCCTATCTGGCCTCCCTGACTCCTACCTCTCTCCACTCCAATCTGTCCTCAATGCTGCTGCTCAGCTCATCTTCCTCTCCAAACGTTCTACATCTGCCTTCCCTCTCCTTCAAGCCCTACACTGGCTCCCCTTCCCCTTTAGAACCCAATTCAAGGTTCTTACACTCACCTACAAAGTCCTCACCCAATTCTCTCCCATTTACATCTCTGATCTCATCTTCCTTCACACTTCCGTCCGTCCACTTCGCTCAACAAATGCATGTCTCTCCTGCCAACTGATTACTTCCTCCATTTCCCGCCTACAAGATTTTGCCTGTACTGCTCCCCACCTTTGGTACTTTCTCCCATCTCCCCATCAGACTCTTCACCTCTCTACAAATCTTCAAACTGGCTCTCAAGACCCACTACTTCATCATAGCCTTCCAGCTCTCATCCTAACCTGCTGCTACATGCTCTTTCCTCCCTGTCTACCTCTTCTGTGTCTCGCCTGTTTGTCTGACCCTCTCCTTTACAATGTAAGCTCTCATGAGCAGGACCCTATTCCCTCATGTGCTTCTCCTTATACTTTCTTCCCAAAAGGGCATCTAACACTTGATTGCTGACTCTCTGTTGCTTATTTTGAGTGTTATGATCGCTAATGCAGCAATGTGTACAAACCATGTCCTTGTCCTTTATTGTATTGTACTGTAAGTTACTAGTTTCTTGTTCACTTATTTGTTTATATACTTTGTAAGGCGCTGCGGAAAACTTGTGGCGCCATATAGATAAAGGATAATAATAATAATAATAATAAAGATTCCGTCAGGAGATGGCTATTTACAGGTACTCTTCTGAGTCAGTATTGGCCATCTTGGACAAGGGGAGGTTTAATATAAGCTTTCAGTACAAGAGTGACCTCTAGTGGCTGGAGGTGAATTTCTATGAGACTATTCTTAACAGTGGGGCAACTACTGTCCAACAATATTTATTTATTAATTTATTAATGTTATTGAAAAAGGGAGCCAACATTTTCAATTGAAGGTTTTATACAATGTTATTTATTATCTTTAAAGTCCATACCTAGACTACATTACATTGTATATCTCATCAGTAAAGCATCATTAAGTAACAGTAAAGCATTAGTATCTTTCTGGTATATTGCTCTATAATCTACAGTACACATCAGCAGCACTTCCACACTTTCCACCATATTGATGCAAGCTGAATGTCCGATATAATGTTTCCCATTGCATTGCTTGTCCTTCGTGTACCAGGGTAGAGGGGGTTCATAAAGACCTCTTCATAGAACAGGCTGAAATGTTGACTGCAGATTTGTAATCTTCTTTAATGAGCTTGCAGAATAATTGCAGTGAGGTTGATAAGAGTTGATAAGAAATAGATGTGTTTTCTTTTTTTGATATTGGGCAAATTGTACCTAGAAATGCACACTGCTCGTTCATCCGCAACACAAGGTAGACTTCTAGACATGCAAATTCTCAATTTTTGTATCTCATTTCAATAATCTGCAAAATGGAATCTCCATTTTGTACTTGTATCTACTTAACTAGTACCACAATCACTTCACCCAATTTCTACCCCCTGCCAGCCATTGCAGACATTTGCTTCTTTGTAACCCCACGCATTTTGTTGAAAATCAAAACCGCTGAAGATGGTTTTATATGGAGCCTATGGTAACTGTTTTGAGCATGACACTTTAGTCCAGAGCTTCCCAAATGCGGTCCTCAAGGCACCCCAACAATGCAGGTTTTGGAGATATCCATGTTTTAGCACTTGTGGTTAAATCAAATTGACTAATGTACTAATTAATAACATATTTATGAAGTATTTTTCAAAAACAAAAATGGGGAAGGGGATACAGAACATAAAAGAGGGAAACAGAGAGGGGTGAAATGCACAAATACTTATATAATAACTTCAAAAATACACATGTACGGAGTTCCTTACCATCAAGGTAGAACAACCAGAAACAGGTTTAGAAATACACAAAAGTAAACTCCTGCACCCCAATCTAGGATTCTTGCCTTGACTGAGCTGGGGAACAGAGGGGTGAAGCGCAAGACTCTTAACTACCTTTAGGAGAACTAATGTCTCCCTCTTCAGTAATGTACAATTGCCACAATGTCCATTTCCTCGAAGAAGAAATGGAAGAGAGAGAGTGGAAGACAGCAAAAGTTTCCATTTCATAATTATGTTGGACCTTAACAATCACTTTTGACAAGGTGGGAGGGGAAGGAGATTTCCAGAATTGGGCTAAAGCTGCTCTAGCTGCAATGAAAATCTGACCAGTTAAGTACCACTCAGTTTTAGGAATAGTTGGTCGGCACCAATTCAGAAAATCGAGAATCGGAGTAGGGTTTACAATAATCTGTAGCACCTTGGGCAATAGATCAAAAATTTCAGCCCAAAAATTACTCAGTAATGGACATTCACAAAATATATGAAGGAGAGTACTTCCTCAGAATATTGCCTTCAACAAAATTTGGAACACGAAGCCCACATTTTTTGTAATTTAACTGGAGTAAGATATAATCTTTGAAGTAATTTAAAATACATTTCTAAATGATTGGTACAATTGGACATGCGGGAAGAGTTAATATAAATGGCGTGTCACTGTGAGAGGGTAAACGTACACTTCATGTCAATTTCCCATCTAATTTGGGATGAAGATTTAGTAATGGGCTGAGGTACTAAATGTAAAACCTGAACTGTTGGGGAGCCTTGAGGACCACAATTAGGTACCTCTGCCCTAGTCCCTAGATGTTTTACCTTTGGAGGGCTGTTGATAAATGAGTAAAATCTGTTCTTTTCCGCTGGAAGATGTTTGTGCAGTAACCTAGCGAAACAATACGCCAGCATGCCAATGATTGGTGGGACTAATGGGGCTTTCTTTTTATTTTTCTCAATTATAAATACTTTACTAATTCTATGGGGCCTATTCATTAACACAAAAAATTTGATGGAGGTAATTAGGTTTAGAACTCGCATGGAGTTCTACCTAATTACAGGAGGAATTCATCATTCCTCCTCTCCGTAACTATCGATTCCGAAAAGCTGTCATTTTTGCGATGACAGCTTTTTGGGAAATAGATAGTTTTCCCTCACTACACTGCATTACCGCAGCTGGAATCCGTGCTGCGTATGCGCTGTTACATTCATAAATCCAGCGCATGCGTAGCACTACTTAGAGCTGCGGTAATTTTGTGTACCCCACCCTCCGCTCACCTCCCCCCTGTCCCGCACTTACCTGTCCGTGCAGCAGCCTCCGACTCCGTCCTGCTGGTCTATCATGTGGTCTCTCAGCAGACCACAGTACAGATTAGAAATTTTTTTTTTTTTTTTTTCTAATCTTTATTGTGTTCTGCTGGGAGATCACAGTGTCCGACCAGCCTCCGGAGCCAGAGGACGCACCAGAGCGCCGGAGGGAGACGTCGGGGGACCTGCCCAGCTGCAAGCAGGTAAGTTTCACCTGCTATTCGCCACCTCACAGTGGTGGATAGTACCTCCATCAAATTCCGAAAATACATAATTTTCGGAATTTGCTGAATACCATAATTTCCATATCCCCATATTAATGTATGGGGAGTGTGGAAATTAATGCAGGGGAACTTAACCAGGAGATATCAGTGATATCTCCTGCGTTAAGATACTTCATGAACGTTATTTAAGGAAAATGTCCTTAAAAATGTTAATTTAGTGTTGATGAATAGGCCCCTATGTGTGATATACTGTTGGTCTAATACTGTAAATCTTATATACTGTAGTTAAACACAGCTTTTGAGCCTTTGACAGAGTATTCCACCTTACCTATTAGCAGGCATGATGAAAATGAAGGTTGAAAAACAGGAACCAGTTTCGCAAATTATCCAAAAGTGCAGTTACAGTACAGTCGTTTTATGAGTAATTAATAATGAACTGTTGAATTTAGTCCCCGTTATTTTTTACGATAACTCAGAGTGACAGATAAACTTACAACAAATACAATCAATACAGTCTCCAAGGTATTTGTAAGAAAACTGCGGAGGAGAGAGAGGATTTTTGTGAAGATAACCTTGAAGGGCTGGACTATGTTCTGCAGTCATTTGTATTTGACTTGCATTGGCGTCTTCAATATTTTACCATTGTTTTTACAACTAACAGGGAAACTTGTTAAGGAACCTGGGGCCCGATTCAAACCCGCCCGCTAGGATGCGTTCGCACGCTGCCAGCCGATTGTTTGCATTCTGCGCATGCGTACGCATCGCAATGCGCGTGGGCAAACCAGTGCGAGCGATCGGGAAGCGTACGCTTGCCGCACATAAACATCCTGCTGAATGAGTGACAGGAGAAGCCGTTTGTGGGTGGTGACAGGGGCCGGCCACTAGAAACGGGGGAGTGGAGGTGCAAACGCAGGCATGCCTGAGAGTCTTAACGCCGTTTCAAAGGCGTGTTTAATTAAGAGGCAGCGTCACAGTACATGCCACTTGGTTGTATTTCACACTGAAGCACTCACAGTGCTTGCGGTAGGGTATGGTCAGCCACAAGCAATGCGTTCGCTTCCGATGGTCCTCGATGTACTGAATGTTGCATACACATCCTGGAGATGACAAAGGAGGAAAAAAAGATAAAGTCTTAGGCACTGGAATGGATGACAATCAGGTGTAATAATTAATTAGTAAAGATATAAACTAGGGATATCAGACCCGCTCGCAAGCGCTATGCGCTTGCAAGCGGGTAGATGGTGGGGCATTGCGCACGCGCGGCGCGCAAGCCCCGGAGCGAGTGAGAAATCCACTCACTCTAGGGTTCACTACAAATGGGGCGGCTGTCGATTTTGATCGACAGCTTGCCCCGTTTTGTAGGCGGGAAGCGGGGGTGGCTGGTCAAATGGATGGAACGCCAGCCATTAGTGGGCGGCCCTACTGCGCAGGAAGCTCACTGGGGCTTGGGGGAACAAGACCCTACTGCAAGGGTCTCGTCGCAAGCCCGATGGTCGCAATGGTCGCGACCATCACCTGGCCGCTCGCAAAACCTATGGGTTAGCAAGTGGCCTGGAGGCCGGGATTTTAAAAAAATGACTCCATTGTCTCCGGGAGTTCCGCCACTGTATATACCTGCTAAAGAGGACAAAGCTATATTAAATGTGTTGTGCACACACAGATAAAGTAGCTAAAGCAATATTGAACGTGATATACATTTTTTTGCTTGCTTCATTTCACAATATTGTGAACAAAGTGGATACTGGCAACTTATAACTTTCTCTGTGGGATTGTTATTCTTTTACATCCATTGGTGAACTTCCTACAAATTAATCCACTTAGCCAGTCGCGGCTAATTGGTCAGTACTACTTAAAGCTCTGTGGATTGTAATGCACACAACTTTCCAACATTAACAACACCAGAATCTATCCCAAGAGAACTTTTTATTGTGATTCCAATATAAAGAATGTATAGTAACGAGCTGATATCATCCAATTAGATGGGAAAATTATTATACCATTTTTTTATCTGATATTTTGTATATTAATTGTGGAATTATGTGTATTTTATATGTTTATGTATATTTATATTACATTTATTTAATTTTATTAACTTTCATATGTGCTGTTGAATTGAATTACTAGAGCGCAGTTATCAGTTTTCCTTTGTTTTCTTTGTATCCTGGAGATGACGTGCGCAAATGTGCTTCCTAAGACAAGCTGGTGGGTGTCTGCATACACAGAGCGATCGCTAGGGGCGTTTCTAGAGAGAAGGGGGCCCGTGTGCAGTCTCCGACACGGGCCCCCTCCTCTCCGCCCGACGGCCGGCAGCGCACTGAGCTGTGCGCGGCCACCCCTGGAATTATAGACTCTGGGCACTAGAGTGTGCCCAAAGTCTATAATGTATGCACAAGTCACCGGGAAAATGGCCACGGCGGCCATTTTCCCTGTACTGCGCATGCGCAAACGACGGGAAAATGGCCACCGCGGCCATTGTCCAGTCGTTTTTACAGCGCTGGACCCCTGCACCAACGTGCGACTCTGGAGAGGTAAGTAATATTATGGGTGCAGGGTGTGCGGTGTGGAGCCCCCTGGACCCAGGGGCCCGTGTTCCTACACCCCTGGCGATAGCACGCCAAGACATAGTGGGCGTGCTTGCCTTGCCGAATTTTGCATACGCATCTAGCATGCGATCGCATCTAGCGAGCGGGTCTGACTCGAGCCCCTGGTTCAAAGAAAGAGGTAGAGCAGGGGCATAGGGTTGGGGGTCACTTGTGAAAGTTTGTCATGGTACTAGTCCCCAGTTGCCAACGCTAGAATATGGAAATCACATTTGTAACTTGATTTATAGTGGGGGTATATTTACTAAAGGGCGGGTTTTTAGAAATAGAGATGTTGCAAAATGCAACCACTCAGATTTGAGATATTATCTTCTAGAAGGTGCTAGATAAATGATAAGTAGAATCTGATTGGTTGCAATGTTCATCAACTCCACTTCTAAAAACCCACACCTTAGTAAATATACCCCTAAAAAGACTAGAGATTAGTTATCTCGAATTGAATTGGGTGGAGTCTAACCTACTAGAAGCCAAAAAATATTTATTTGAAATGATATAAGTGAAATAAGGACCAAAATATAATGATGGTGAACACATGTACCCTGAGCTAGCATGTAATTACATCTAACTGGTTACACTGCACAACAATGAAAATATTTCCGATGTGAAAATAGTTACTTCTAATTGATTTCAGTATGCAAAGAATGAATATGACATTTAAAATTCTCAGTTAGCTCTGAGTTCCGAGATATAGCCCATTTATGACGATGTAGGGGTATTCCTAGTGAAGTGGGCATAATGGAGAGAATCTTACCAGCAATCTGCGTTCCGCGCAGAGGGGGCGGGGCCTAATGACCCAATTAAATGAATCAGTCATTTGTCCCCTCCCCTATTCAAATATATGTGATTCACGGGATTACCCACACAAGATAACTGTGGTGCACTGAGTGACAAGCATAGTGAGCGATTCCACCAAGACATTTCGGCAATGGAACAAAGATATCAGGGTAGGTGATCACTACTGTTGGACAGTGACAAGAGATGCCCTAGAAGAGGAGTACAAGCGACAAGCAAAGAGAAAGCACCCTCATGAATAGGCCACTATATTAGATAGTACTTTCATATGCTGTATGTTTGTTTCCTATGCTGTATGTTTGTTTCGCATGCTGTATGTTTGTTTTTCCTTTTGTGTTCTTATTTGTGATTGAATTAAAACAACTGTTATTTATTTTCTATCAAGAAAAGATCGGATTATTTTAAAATAGCTTTTCACTATGACTATATTACTAATGTACATACAGTATAGTGCAAGTAGTGTAGCTCAAAAAATAGAGCTAGTAAAAACATTCTGAAATCATTTTAGTTTTTCTTGACCTCAAATTAGTAATGTATGACTATTTTTAGAAAGGAAACAAATTAAAAGTATTAATTTGTTGTACAGTGTTATCAGAGGCTAAAACACTTGTTGACTTGCAAAACCCTGGAAATAAACCGTACTGTACACACATTTATCAAGGCTATCGTAGTACAAATGGACTGGAAAGGTACAGACCAATCTCACATTTTAATATCTCCATTACCGTAAGGACTATGGCCCAATCTTTGTTATTTTTCACAAAAGCAAGCCTGCTGCTAGACTTGGAAAGGTCATGGCTATAAAGCATTTGCCTCAGAATAAAAAAAGGAGAAATTAAAAGAATAAGGCCCAAGAAGAAGTTAAAAGAGCCATAGACAAATGAAGTGCTCCAGCTATGTTTCAGAGGGGGCGAGTGGACTTTTCATCTAGGCACCTTTGATTGTTAGTCAAGCCGGCGAAAGTTATGACTGGGTTTAAGTTTAAATGGCATAGAAGAAAGATGAAAGGCATTCTATCTGGACGGTGGAACAAAGAACTTGACTCTTATCTATGTACCTGTCTAAAGAGAAAATACAGGGAGTCCGAGAGAAGCTCTCCTATTGTTCCTATTAAGAGTTTAAGTAATTGAAAGGAAAAGCTGTGGGAACAATATTCAGTATTACAGTTCTTGCCTTGTGATTAAAATTTTGATTTACCCTTTAAGTGCTAGTAGGCAGTACAGTGCTCATCTGGACAATACATTTGCTACACCCTCTAGGTAAAAGAAAAGGTGTAAAAGGGAAATCCTCAATAGCAACAGAATTTCATTTCAATGCCCTTTTGTGTTTCTAGTGTACTACCAGTAAAGCTGGGTACACACACCGTACGATGGTACGACCCAGCGATGCAACAATGTGATGTAACGATACATTGTATGTGCCGTACACACTGCACGATCCGGTGTACGATGGCGTGATGTGTCATTACAAGCTGCATGTAACAGCACTGCGTCGTTTGTTGCATAATCCCATCTGCCGTGCATCACAGCAGATGGGACGATGCAATGAATGACGGCCGGCAACGATGGATCAGACGTACACACTATACGATGTGTATGATATATTGTTCCGATACCAGCTTAAGAATACTTTACATTATGTGACATGATTTGGTCATTTTTCTTATAGACTGTCCAGCTGATATACAGTACATGTCAACATTTACATATACTGAGATAAAACAAATTGAACAAACCAATTACTACTCTTTATTTATTTTTATTGCATTCAACTTAATTTTCCAACAATTTATTTTTATTTTTTATTTATTTTTATTTTTGTTATCTACTCATAATATTCATTTAATTAATAAATTTTCATCTTCCCCCTTGTTACTCTCATATACTTATATGTGCATACCCCTCTGATCCTTATTTACTAATTTTCTATTTTTGTTGGAAACAATCTCTGACACTATAGATTTTTATTGCGATTACCTATCAGACTTTAAAGTCCAGACTCTCCATATGTGTATATTAATTGCACTTTGACTTATTAGCGCTGGTTGATGTGTGCTTGGAACACATATCATACAATATTAGCCATCTACTCAGAGATACATCGCTCCAAGTGCCACTAGACACCTCCCCCCCCTTGATGACTCATAGGTTCCCTGGCAACAACCAGCCAATAGTAGAAAACGGCAGTTCGACCTATCAGTAAACACGTTACATTCATTACACAGGGCATTTCACCTTGTGATTGGCCGTGACACGGAGTAAATACTCTGTGTGCAATTCATACTTACCGGCATCTGACTGAGGAAGCAGAGTGAAACGCGCGTCTCAGACCCGCGAGTCCCGCTGTGTACAGGCGGGATTCAAGGCAGCAGCACACACACAGGCTCCATATGAAGCAGGCCCCACTCAGGTGATATCGGCTCCCTCTTCTTGAGGACACCCAGGTACCTTACATTTCTCTTCTTACCTCCAGCGCAAGTGGTGACTATTTAATTACATGAGAGAGCAGGAGACCCTGCTATACCGTTGGGTAACAGAGCGCCGCTCACCCTGTATAAGTCCCACCGTCGCTTTATCTTACCTTGTGATCTCTTATCATTGCATACGTGGTTTATGCTTCTCACCAGTCACCACCATCGCATGATATGTGACTGGCAGCAGCATCTAACCCGATTTCGTGCTCTGCTATTTCAGGCATAAAATATAACTATTTATCTATTTTCCATGGGCACTCTCATTGGAGTCTGGCCCTAGGAGGCTCCTGCACTATGTATATACGTATGCACATCAGGACCGTCTTTTGAGTCAGATCCAAAAGCAGATACTCATTACACTTATTCACATCCCTGGGATAGCTATACAGCACGCTCACATGTCATTCACTGATATACCTTTATTATTAATGACATGCAGCAGCTGCTGACTAGACAGTATCCATATCAGGGAGTAGTCTAATATTATATACCTTGTCTTTACTGCACTGTCTGCTAGTACCTGGGGCAACTCTTGAGGGAAGCTGATGCAGGATCTGCATTTACAGACCTTAGCCATCTATCTATATATGAGTATATTTTTTGATGGGGCCAATATCCCAAACTGATCCCTGTGTATAGGACGTTCACTACGACCCACATTTATATCCTATATTATATATTTTCATCTCCATGGTCTACATATATATGTACACTTGTTGATCAAGAGCCTTTACAACATTAGTGATGTCTGCTGTATAATTTTTAGAACAGCCACTGTGCTATTATAAGGAAGTCCAGGTCATTTGACCCAAGGGTGATAATTTTATCACCACTGATAAATTATATATCTCTTGCAATATTTCACCTGGCTTCATAATATTTAAGATATTAAAATTAGCTTTATGTTTTGTGTGTTTTTTTGTATCGTCTATACGTATTATTGTTTATTCGCTCCCTGTCTCGTATGTATATATCAGTACTGCTCCTGCCCCTTGGCAGCTTAATAATTCTTGGGTCTGAGTAGGCCTATACTTGCACATGTTATTTTAATGTATAATCAATAAAAGTTACTTATTAAAGTTTATGGAACTGTGATATTTATGATTTACAAGAGTGCCCCTGAAAAGAGAGTTTTCTTTCCTCTTTCTGCTCTTACTCTTTATTTATGTCAGAACATCTCTAAAGCGAAGACATAAAACTAAGGGGTTTATTTAGTAGGATATTGTTGGCATCCGGGCGGTCGGGATGCCAGTGGTCAGAATATCGGCACCAGAAAGAATCCCAACAGCAGTCGGAATCCCGACTCCAGAATCCTGACTGCTGACATCACCACGGTAAGTATTAGGGTTAGGATTAGGGGTTAGGCTGCGGGGGGAGGTAAGGGTTAGCCTGCGGGAGGGGCCCAACCCCTGCTCTGACTGAACCCTATGGGGGCACTGCATAAGGGGCATCATGATCAAGCCACCTGGATTTAGTCATGCCCTCCTTATCACACAGGCCCTTGCAACGGCCTTGGGGCAACGAATCATATATCTGTTGCAGACATGGCTTAATAATGATTGATGCAGTATGATTCATCTCTAGGTACTGAATATATGTTAGACAAAATTGCTTTAATATCTTGACCCTAGTTGCACACAAAGGGTTAAATGTAATAGGGTCTGAGTTTTTCCTGCAGGACAAACTTGGACCTTCTTGCACATTTGACCACTTGCCTGGCGTGGTCGCATCAGATGCTCCTCACTGCTGCCAGGAAATCATTACAGCGCTGTGACCGCTGTCCTGTCAGTGTGTACCTGGCGCTGCAGAGAAGAGCAGCCTCCGGGTTAGTGAAGCCAACACTGCACCCTGTCAGCATGAAAACCCGGCACCAGCAGCTGCAGAAAGGAGCAGCCGCCGGGGAAATAGCAGAGTACTCAGTACCCATTATATGCATCGATCATTGATGCATCTTGATTGCACGATACATCGGAAAAAAATCGATGTTTCTCGGTTTTCAGTTTTTTCTTTTTGTAACATTTTATTTATTTTATATTATTTTTTTTTACAAAAAAGTGGTGGCTAAGTTTAAATAGATGTTCTCGTCCTAATTCAATTATAAAAAAAATGAAAATTTCTGGGCGTTTTTTTTAAAAATATTACCAAGTTAAGTGGTTAAAGGTCCGAGTTTGTCCCACAACTCGCCAAATGTAACAGCCTGCAAAAATGTGAGTTCAAGGCTATTACACTATGCGAGTGTGTGCAAGTTTTCTCTATACTCTATAATTTGCTCTATACTCGCACATTTTCCAAACTCGGACCATATAACATTTACCCCAAACTCTGTGTCATTAGAACCCTTACCACAGCCAGGGCAAGTTCTATAATACACATGGCACGCAGCTGAGTAGGGTGCCATACAGTGGAGGGCACCTTGGCCGCGACCATACTTATTTATTATTTAATAGAACGCAGCCAGCGGCTGAGCTTGGGATGGGCAGTCTGTGTCCACAGTGCTTGTAATGGGCGGCCCCTTGCTCGTAAGGAGCAACATGACGTCATGTCGCAAGCACAAACAGGGCTGGGGCTGGACGCAGTGGTGGGGGAGAGTTGAAGGGAGCCGCGGTCTATGTTCAGGGGAAGGATCAGCGCCAATATTCCTGCTGCCAGTGACAGAACAGCTCGCCAGGGCTGCCCGTGAAGTTGAGGTGGGCGCAGTCAGAGGAGGAGGTCGGTTCTTTAATTACACCCAGTGCACTGAGGAGGGGGCCACCAAGGAGAAGGAATGACCCCTGGCCGGGAATCTCCCCTCACCCACCCTGTCTTTCTGATTTTGTGCCAGCTGATCTTCCGTTGGGATTGCGACCAATTGGGCCTGGGGGGCAGGGTGGCATTTGCCCACAAGGCTGATGCAATTTTGAAACTTTGGAAGTAGCCATAAGGTTCAAGAAGCCTTCAGATGCCCTCTTCATGCCTGGTGTCGGGGGGCAGGTAAAGGATGCACCCAACTGCTCAGATTATGTGTCAGACTATATCAATGGTGATATAGTATTGATAATATAACCGCTGTGTGTGTGTGAGACAATTAGCGATTTGTGTTTGAGGCAATGAGTGACTGCTGTGTGTGTGAGAGAATGGGTGACTGCTGTGTGTGTGAGAGAATGGGTGACTGCTGTGTGTGTGAGAGAATGGGTGACTGGTGTGTGTGTGTGTGTGAGAGAGAGAATGGGTGATTGCTGTGTGTTTGTGAGAGAATGGGTGACTGCTGTGTGTGTGAGAGAGAATGGGTATCTGCTGTGTGTGTGTGTGTGAGAGAATGGGTGACTGCTCTGTGTGAGTGAATGTGTGACTGCTGTGTGTTTGTGAGAGAATGGATGACTGCTGTGTGTGAGAGAGAATGGGTGACAGCTGTGTGTGTGAGAGAATGGGTGACTGCTGTGTGTGTGAGAGAATGGGTGACTGCTGTGTGTGTGTGAGAGAATGGGTGACTGCTGTGTGTGTGAGAGAGAATGGATGACTGCTGTGTGTGTGAGAGAGAATGGGTGACTGCTGTGGGTGTGTGAGAGAATGGGTGACTGCTATGTGTGTGAGAGAGAATGGGTGACTGCTATGTGTGTGAGAGAGAATGGGTGACTGCTGTGGGTGACAGAGAATGGGTGACTACTGTGTGTGTGAGAGAGAATGGATGACTGCTGTGGGTGAGAAAGAATGGGTGACTGCTGTGTGTGTGAGAGAGAATGGATGACTGTTGTGTGTGAGAGAGAATGGATGACTGTTGTGTGTGAGAGAGAATGGGTGACTGCTGTGTGTAAGAGAGAATGGGTGACTGCTATGTGTGTGAGAGAGAATGGGTGACTGCTGTGTGTGAGAGAGAATGGGTGACTGCTATGTGTGTGAGAGAGAATGGGTGACTGCTGTGGGTGAGAGAGAATGGGTGACTGCTGTGTGTGTGAGAGAGAATGGATGACTGTTGTGTGTGTGAGAGAGAATGGGTGACTGTTGTGTGTGAGAGAGAATGGGTGACTGCTGTGTGTAAGAGAGAATGGGTGACTGCTATGTGTGTGAGAGAGAATGGGTGACTGCTGTGTGTGAGAGAGAATGGGTGACTGCTATGTGTGTGAGAGAGAATGGGTGACTGCTGTGGGTGAGAGAGAATGGGTGACTGCTGTGTGTGTGAGAGAGAATGGATGACTGTTGTGTGTGTGAGAGAGAATGGGTGACTGTTGTGTGTGTGAGAGAGAATGGGTGACTGCTGTGTGTGAGAGAGAATGGGTGACTTCGTGTGTGTGTGAGAGAATGGGTGGCTGCTGTGTGTGTGTGAGAGAGAATGGGTGACTTCGTGTGTGTGTGAGAGAATGGGTGACTGCTGTGTGTGAGAGAAAGGGTGACTGCTTTGTGTGTGTGTGAGAGAATGGGTGTTTGCTGTGTGTGTGTGAAAGAATGGGTGTCTTTTGTGTGTGTGTGTGTGTGTGTGTGTGTGTGTGTGTGTGTGTGTGTGTGTGTGTGTGAGAGAGAATGGGTGACTGCTGTGTTTGAGAGAATAGGTGACTTTTGTGTGTGAGAGAGAGAATGGGTGACTGCTGTGTGAGACAATGTGACTGCTGTGTGTGTGGATAATGGGTGACTGCTGTATGTTTGTGAGAGAGAATGGTTAACTAATGTGTGCAGACATATCTGTCCATTGGCTGTGCAGCACAGCCAATGCAATATGTCGGTGAACGACGACATTCACCGATATATCGTGGGTACACTGGCCGACTGGCAGCAGATATATTGGCCAATCAATTGATGTGTGTGAGAGAGAATGGGTGACTGCTGTGTGTGTGAGAGAGAGAATGGGTGACTGCTGTGTGTGAGAGAGAATTGTTGACTGCTGTGTGTGTGTGAGAGAGAGAATGGGTGGCTGCAGTGTGTGTATGAGAGAATGGGTGATTGCTGTGTGTGTGAGAGAATGGGTGACTGCTGTGTATGTGTGAGAGAATGGGTGACTGCTGTGTGTGAGAGAATGGGTGACTGCTGTGTGTGTGAGAGAATGGGTAGCTGCTGTATGTGTGTGAGAGAGAATGGGTGACTGCTGTGTGTGAGAGAGAATAGGTGACTTCTGTGTGTGTGAGAGAATGGGTGGCTGCTGTGTGTGTGTGAGAGAGAATGGGTGACACCTGTGTGTGAGAGAGAATGGTGACTTCGTGTGTGTGTGAGAGAATGGGTGGCTGCTGTGTGTGTGTGAGAGAGAATGGGTGACTGCTGTGTGTGAGAGAATGGGTGACTGCTGTGTGTGAGAGAATGGGTGACTGCTGTGTGTGTGAGAGAATGGGTGGTTGCTGTGTGTGTGAGAGAGAATGGGTGACTGCTGTGTGCGAGAGAATGGGTGACTTTTGTGTGTGTGTGTGTGTGTGTGTGTGTGAGAGAGAATAGGTGACTTTTGTGTGTGAGAGAATGGGTGACTGCTGTGTGAGACAATGTGACTGCTGTGTGTGTGGACAATGGGTGACTGCTGTATGTTTGTGAGAGAGAATGGTTAACTAATGTGTGCAGACATATCTGTCCATTGGCTGTGCAGCACAGCCAATGCAATATGACTGCTGTGTATGTGTGAGAGAATGGGTGACTGCTGTGTGTGAGAGAATGGGTGACTGCTGTGTGTGTGAGAGAATGGGTGACACCTGTGTGTTAGAGAGACTGGGTGACTGCTGTGTGTGAGAGAGAATGGGTGACTGCTGTGTGTGTGAGAATGGGTGGCTGCTGTGTGTGTGAGAGAGAGAATGGGTGACACCTGTGTGTGAGAGAGAATGGGTGATACCTGTGTGTGAGAGAGAATGGGTGACTTCGTGGGTGTGTGAGAGAATGGGTGGCTGCTGTGTGTGTGTGAGAGAGAATGGGTGACTGCTGTGTGTGAGAGAAAGGGCGACTGCTTTGTGTGTGTGAGAGAAAGGGTGACTGCTTTGTGTGTGTGTGAGAGAATGGGTGGTTGCTGTGTGTGAGATAGAATGGGTGACTTCGTGTGTGTGTGAGAGAATGGGTGGCTGCTGTGTGTGAGAGAAAGGGTGACTGCTTTGTGTGTGTGAGAGAATGGGTGGTTGCTGTGTGTGTGAGAGAAAGGGTGACTGCTTTGTGTGTGAGAGAATGGGTGGCTGCTGTGTGTGTGTGAGAGAGAATGGGTGACACCTGTGTGTGAGAGAATGGGTGACTGCTGTGTGTGTGTGAGAGAGAACGGGTGACTGCTCTGTGTGTGTTAGAGAGGATGGGTGACTGCTGCGTGTGTGTGAGACAATGGGTGACTGCTGTGTGTGTGTGAGAGAGAATGGGTGACTGTTGTGTGTGAGAGAGAATGGGTGACTGTTGTGTGTGTGAGAGAATAGGTGACTGTTGTGTGTGAGAGAGAATGTGTGACTGCTGTGTGTGAGAGAGAATGGGTGACTGTTGTGTGTGAGAGAGAATGGGTGACTTGTGTGTGAGAGAGAATGGGTGATTTGCATGTGTGTATGTGTGTGAGTGAGAATGGGTAACTGTTGTTACCCATGAGAGAATGGGTGGCTGCTGTGTGTGTGTGAGAGAGAAAGGGTGGTTGCTGTGTGTGTGTGTGAGACAATGGGTGACTGCTATATGTGTGAGAGAATGGGTGACTTTTGTGTGTGTGTGTGTGTGTGTGTGTGTGTATGTGTGTGAGAGAATGGGTGACTGCTGTGTGAGAGAATGGGTGACTTTTGTGTGTGTGTGTGTGTGTGTGTGTGTGTGTATGTGTGAGAGAGAGAGAGAATGGGTGACTGCTGTGTGTGAGAGAATGGGTGACTGCTGTGTGTGAGAGAATGGGTGACTGCTTTGTGTGTGTGAGAGAATGGGTGACTTTGTGTGTGTGTGTGTGTGTGTGTGTGTGTGTGTGTGTGTGTGTGTGTGTGTGTGTGAGAGAGAGAGAATGGGTGACTGCTGTGTGTGAGAGAATGGGTGACTTTTGTGTGTGTATGTGTGTGAGAGAGAGAATGGATGACTGCTGTGTGTGAGACAATCTGTGACTGCTGTGTGTGTGGACAATGGGTGACTGCTGTATGTTTGTGAGAGAGAATGGTTAACTAATGTGTGCAGACATATCTGTCCATTGGCTGTGCAGCAAAGCCAATGCGATATGTCGGTGAACAACGACATTCACCGACATGTCGCGGGTACACACTAGCTGACGGGCAGCAGATATATTGGCCGATCAATTGATGTGTGTGAGAGAGAGTAGGTGACTGCTGTGTGTAAGAGAGAATTGTTGACTCGTGTGTGTGTGTGTGTGTGTGTGTGTGTGTGTGTGAGAGAATGGGTGGCTGCAGTGTGTTTATGAGAGAATGGGTGACTGCTGTGTGTGAGAGAGAATGGGTGACTGCTGTTTATGTGTGTGTGAGAGAATGGGTGGCTGTTGTGTGTGAGAGAGAATGGGTGACTGCTGTGTGTGAGAGAATGAGTGACTGCCGTGTGTGAGAGAATGGGTGACTGCTGTGTGTGTGTGTGAGAGAATGGGTGGCTGCTGTATGTGTGTGAGACAGAATGGGTGACTGCTGTGTGTGTGAGAGAATGGGTGGCTGCTATGTGTGTGTGTGAGAGAATGGGTGACTGCTGTGTGTGAGAGAATGGGTGGCTGCTGTGTGTGTGTGTGTGTGTGAGAACTTGGGTGACTGCTGTGTGTGAGAGAATGGGTGACTGCTGCATGTGTGTGAGACAATGGGTTACTGCTATGTGAGAGAGAATGGGTGACTGCTATGTGAGAGAGAATGGGTGACTGCTGTGTGTGTGAGAGAGAATGGGTGACTTCGTGTGTGTGTGAGAGAATGGGTGGCTGCTGTGTGTGTGTGAGAGAGAATGGGTGACTTCGTGTGTGTGTGAGAGAATGGGTGACTGCTGTGTGTGAGAGAAAGGGTGACTGCTTTGTGTGTGTGTGTGAGAGAATGGGTGTTTGCTGTGTGTGTGTGAAAGAATGGGTGTCTTTTGTGTGTGTGTGTGTGTGTGTGTGTGTGTGTGTGTGTGTGTGTGAGAGAGAATGGGTGACTGCTGTGTTTGAGAGAATAGGTGACTTTTGTGTGTGAGAGAGAGAATGGGTGACTGCTGTGTGAGACAATGTGACTGCTGTGTGTGTGGACAATGGGTGACTGCTGTATGTTTGTGAGAGAGAATGGTTAACTAATGTGTGCAGACATATCTGTCCATTGGCTGTGCAGCACAGCCAATGCAATATGTCGGTGAACGACGACATTCACCGATATATCGTGGGTACACTGGCCGACTGGCAGCAGATATATTGGCCAATCAATTGATGTGTGTGAGAGAGAATGGGTGACTGCTGTGTGTGTGAGAGAGAGAATGGGTGACTGCTGTGTGTGAGAGAGAATTGTTGACTGCTGTGTGTGTGTGAGAGAGAGAATGGGTGGCTGCAGTGTGTGTATGAGAGAATGGGTGATTGCTGTGTGTGTGAGAGAATGGGTGACTGCTGTGTATGTGTGAGAGAATGGGTGACTGCTGTGTGTGAGAGAATGGGTGACTGCTGTGTGTGTGAGAGAATGGGTAGCTGCTGTATGTGTGTGAGAGAGAATGGGTGACTGCTGTGTGTGAGAGACAATAGGTGACTTCTGTGTGTGTGAGAGAATGGGTGGCTGCTGTGTGTGTGTGAGAGAGAATGGGTGACACCTGTGTGTGAGAGAGAATGGGTGACTTCGTGTGTGTGTGAGAGAATGGGTGGCTGCTGTGTGTGTGTGAGAGAGAATGGGTGACTGCTGTGTGTGAGAGAGAATGGGTGACTGCTGTGTGTGAGAGAATGGGTGACTGCTGTGTGTGTGAGAGAATGGGTGGTTGCTGTGTGTGTGAGAGAGAATGGGTGACTGCTGTGTGCGAGAGAATGGGTGACTTTTGTGTGTGTGTGTGTGTGTGTGAGAGAGAATGGGTGACTGCTGTATTTGAGAGAATAGGTGACTTTTGTGTGTGAGAGAGAGAATGGGTGACTGCTGTGTGAGACAATGTGACTGCTGTGTGTGTGGACAATGGGTGACTGCTGTATGTTTGTGAGAGAGAATGGTTAACTAATGTGTGCAGACATATCTGTCCATTGGCTGTGCAGCACAGCCAATGCAATATGACTGCTGTGTATGTGTGAGAGAATGGGTGACTGCTGTGTGTGAGAGAATGGGTGACTGCTGTGTGTGTGAGAGAATGGGTGACACCTGTGTGTTAGAGAGACTGGGTGACTGCTGTGTGTGAGAGAGAATGGGTGACTGCTGTGTGTGTGAGAATAGGTGGCTGCTGTGTGTGTGAGAGAGAGAATGGGTGACACCTGTGTGTGAGAGAGAATGGGTGATACCTGTGTGTGAGAGAGAATGGGTGACTTCGTGGGTGTGTGAGAGAATGGGTGGCTGCTGTGTGTGTGTGAGAGAGAATGGGTGACTGCTGTGTGTGAGAGAAAGGGCGACTGCTTTGTGTGTGTGAGAGAAAGGGTGACTGCTTTGTGTGTGTGTGAGAGAATGGGTGATTGCTGTGTGTGAGATAGAATGGGTGACTTCGTGTGTGTGTGAGAGAATGGGTGGCTGCTGTGTGTGAGAGAAAGGGTGACTGCTTTGTGTGTGTGAGAGAATGGGTGGTTGCTGTGTGTGTGAGAGAAAGGGTGACTGCTTTGTGTGTGAGAGAATGGGTGGCTGCTGTGTGTGTGTGAGAGAGAATGGGTGACACCTGTGTGTGAGAGAATGGGTGACTGCTGTGTGTGTGTGAGAGAGAACGGGTGACTGCTCTGTGTGTGTTAGAGAGGATGGGTGACTGCTGCGTGTGTGTGAGACAGTGGGTGACTGCTATGTGTGTGAGAGAGAATGGCTGACTGCTGTGTGTGTGTGAGAGAGAATGGGTGACTGTTGTGTGTGAGAGAGAATGGGTGACTGTTGTGTGTGTGAGAGAATAGGTGACTGTTGTGTGTGAGAGAGAATGTGTGACTGCTGTGTGTGAGAGAGAATGGGTGACTGTTGTGTGTGAGAGAGAATGGGTGACTTGTGTGTGAGAGAGAATGGGTGATTTGCATGTGTGTATGTGTGTGAGTGAGAATGGGTAACTGTTGTTACCCATGAGAGAATGGGTGGCTGCTGTGTGTGTGTGAGAGAGAAAGGGTGGTTGCTGTGTGTGTGTGTGTGAGACAATGGGTGACTGCTATATGTGTGAGAGAATGGGTGATTTTTGTGTGTGTGTGTGTGTATGTGTGTGAGAGAATGGGTGACTGCTGTGTGAGAGAATGGGTGACTTTTGTGTGTGTGTGTGTGTGTGTGTGTGTGTATGTGTGAGAGAGAGAGAGAGAGAATGGGTGACTGCTGTGTGTGAGAGAATGGGTGACTGCTGTGTGTGAGAGAATGGGTGACTGCTTTGTGTGTGTGAGAGAATGGGTGACTTTTGTGTGTGTGTGTGTGTGTGTGTGTGTGTGTGTGTGTGTGTGTGTGTGTGTGTGTGTGTGTGTGTGTGTGAGAGAGAGAGAATGGGTGACTGCTGTGTGTGAGAGAATGGGTGACTTTTGTGTGTGTATGTGTGTGAGAGAGAGAATGGATGACTGCTGTGTGTGAGACAATCTGTGACTGCTGTGTGTGTGGACAATGGGTGACTGCTGTATGTTTGTGAGAGAGAATGGTTAACTAATGTGTGCAGACATATCTGTCCATTGGCTGTGCAGCAAAGCCAATGCGATATGTCGGTGAACAACGACATTCACCGACATATCGCGGGTACACACTAGCTGACGGGCAGCAGATATATTGGCCGATCAATTGATGTGTGTGAGAGAGAGTAGGTGACTGCTGTGTGTAAGAGAGAATTGTTGACTCGTGTGTGTGTGTGTGTGTGTGTGTGTGTGTGTGTGAGAGAATGGGTGGCTGCAGTGTGTTTATGAGAGAATGGGTGACTGCTGTGTGTGAGAGAGAATGGGTGACTGCTGTTTATGTGTGTGTGAGAGAATGGGTGGCTGTTGTGTGTGAGAGAGAATGGGTGACTGCTGTGTGTGAGAGAATGAGTGACTGCCGTGTGTGAGAGAATGGGTGACTGCTGTGTGTGTGTGAGAGAATGGGTGGCTGCTGTATGTGTGTGAGAGAGAATGGGTGACTGCTGTGTGTGTGAGAGAATGGGTGGCTGCTATGTGTGTGTGTGAGAGAATGGGTGACTGCTGTGTGTGAGAGAATGGGTGGCTGCTGTGTGTGTGTGTGTGTGTGAGAACTTGGGTGACTGCTGTGTGTGAGAGAATGGGTGACTGCTGCATGTGTGTGAGACAATGGGTTACTGCTATGTGAGAGAGAATGGGTGACTGCTATGTGAGAGAGAATGGGTGACTGCTGTGTGTGTGAGAGAGAATGGGTGACTGCTGTGTGTGTGAGAGAGAATGGGTGACTGCTGTGTGTGAGAGAGAATGGGTGACTGTTGTGTGTGTGAGTGAATGGGTGACTGCTGTGCATGAGAGAGAATGGGTGACTTGCGTGTGTTTGTGTGTGTGTGTGTGAGAGAATGGGTGACTGCTGTGTGTGAGAGAATGGGTGACTTTTGTGTGTGTGTGAGTGAGAGAGAATTGGTGATTGCTGTGTGTGAGAGAGAGTGGGTGACTGTTATGTGTGTGAGAGAATGGGTGACTTGCGTGTGTGTGAGAGAGAATGGGTGACTGCTTTGTGTGTGTGAGAGAATGGGTGACTTGTGTGTGTGTGTGTGTGTGTGTGTGAGAGAGAGAATGGGTGACTGCTGTGTGTGAGAGAATGGGTGACTGCTGTGTGTGAGAGAATGGGTGACTTTTGTGTGTGTGTGTGTGTGTGTGTGTGTAAGAGAGAATGGGTGACTGCTGTGTGTGAGAGAATGGGTGACTTTTGTGTGTGTGTGTGTGTGTGTGTGTGTGTGTGTGTGTGTGTGAGTGAGAGAATGGGTGATTGCTGTGTGTGAGACAATCTGTGACTGCTGTGTGTGTGGACAATGGGTGACTGCTGTATGTGTGTGTGAGAGAGAATGGATGACTACCCACTCTCTCTCACTGTGTGTGAGAGAGAGTGGGTGACTGCTCTGTGTGTGTTAGAGAGGATGGGTGACTGCTGCGTGTGTGTGAGACAATGGGTGACTGCTATGTGTGTGAGAGAGAATGCTGACTGCTGTGTGTGTGTGAGAGAGAATCGGTGACTGTTGTGTGTGAGAGAGAATGGGTGACTGTTGTGTGTGTGAGAGAATAGGTGACTGTTGTGTGTGAGAGAGAATGTGTGACTGCTGTGTGTGAGAGAGAATGGGTGACTGTTGTGTGTGAGAGAGAATGGGTGACTTGTGTCTGAGAGAGAATGGGTGATTTGCATGTGTGTATGTGTGTGAGTGAGAATGGGTAACTGTTGTTACCCATGAGAGAATGGGTGGCTGCTGTGTGTGTGTGAGAGAGAATGGGTGGTTGCTGTGTGTGTGTGAGAGAGAATGGGTGACTGCTGTGTGTGTGTGAGACAATGGGTGACTGCTATATGTGTGAGAGAATGGGTGACTTTTGTGTGTGTGTGTATGTGTGTGAGAGAATGGGTGACTGCTGTGTGTGAGAGAATGGTTGTCAACTTTTGGTTGACAATCTGTGACTGCTGTGTGTGTGGACAATGGGTGACTGCTGTATGTTTGTGAGAGAGAATGGTTAACTAATGTGTGCAGACATATCTGTCCATTGGCTGTGCAGCAAAGCCAATGCGATATGTCGGTGAACAACGACATTCACCGACATATCGCGGGTACACACTGGCTGACGGGCAGCAGATATATTGGCCGATCAATTGAGGTAGGTGTCTGCTGTGTGTAAGAGAGAATTGTTGACTGCTGTGTGTGTGTGTGTGTGTGTGTGTGAGAGAGAGAATGGGTGACTGCTGTGTGTGAGAGAGAATGGGTGACTGCTGTTTATGTGTGTGTGAGAGAATGGGTGGCTGCTGTGTGTGTGAGAGAGAATGGGTGACTGCTGTGTGGGAGAGAATGGGTGACTGCCGTGTGTGAGAGAATGGGTGACTGCTGTGTGTGTGTGAGAGAATGGGTGGCTGCTGTATGTGTGTGAGAGAGAATGGGTGACTACTTTGTGTGTGAGAGAATGGGTGGCTGCTATGTGTGTGTGTGAGAGAATGGGTGACTGCTGTGTGTGAGAGAATGGGTGACTGCTGCATGTGTGTGAGACAATGGGTTACTGCTATGTGAGAGAGAATGGGTGACTGCTATGTGAGAGAGAATGGGTGACTGCTGTGTGTGTGAGAGAGAATGGGTGACTGCTGTGTGTGTGTGAGTGAATGGGTGACTGCTGTGCGTGAGAGAGAATGGGTGACTTGCGTGTGTTTGTGTGTGTGTGAGAGAGAATGGGTGACTGCTGTGTGTGAGAGAATGGGTGACTTTTGTGTGTGTGTGAGTGAGAGAGAATTGGTGACTGCTGTGTGTGAGAGAGAGTGGGTGACTGTTATGTGTGTGAGAGAATGGGTGACTTGCGTGTGTGTGAGAGAGAATGGGTGACTTTTGTGAGTGTAAGAGAGAATGGGTGACTGCTGTGTGTGAGAGAATGGGTGACTTTTGTGTGTGTGTGTGTGTGTGAGTGAGAGAATGGGTGATTGCTGTGTGTGAGACAATCTGTGACTGCTGTGTGTGTGGACAATGGGTGACTGCTGTATGTGTGTGTGAGAGAGAATGGATGACTACTGTGTGAGAGAGAGTGGGTGACTGTTATGTGTGTGAGAGAATGGGTGACTTGCGTGTGTGTGAGAGAGAATGGGTGACTTTTGTGTGTGTAAGAGAGAATGGGTGACTGCTGTGTGTGAGAGAATGGGTGACTTTTGTGTGTGTGTGTGTGAGTGAGAGAATGGGTGACTTTTTTGTGTGTGTGTGTGAGTGAGAGAATGTGTGATTGCTGTGTGTGAGACAATCTGTGACTGCTGTGTGTGTGGACAATGGGTGACTGCTGTATGTGTGTGTGAGAGAGAATGGTTAACTAACATGTGCGTGCGTGTGAGATGATGTCTGACTGCTGTGTGTGTGACAATGGATAACTTCTATGTACCTGCATAGTAGCCATCTCTATCCTCAGTAAAAGAAAAACATAAGGCGGGTAGCTGCTTTGAGCAAGCAGTGAATAAATGCTGTACACATACATGCCACATTTGTTTCTAAAGGTATATCTGCAGATGATTGTCGTTCATACACGCTGAATGGCCATCATCTGTGTCTGACTGCGGGTCCCGATGGCCAGGGGGCATGTCGGGGGCGCGTCCTGCCGGCTGCTGCTGTGTGTATATGGGCGGTCTGCAGTGCGCCCGTATACACCTGCTGATGGACAGACATATCTGCAGACTTATCTGTCCATCGGCTGTGCAGCACAGCCAATGCGATATGTCGGTGAACGACGACATTCACCGACATATCGCGGGTACACACTGGCCGACGGGCAGCAGATATATTGGCCGATCAATTGATTGGCCAATATATCTTTCAGTGTGTACCCAGCATTAGAGAGAGGGCCTGGGAGCATGCCCAGCAGCTCCCAGAGCACTGGGCATGCATCCAGTGTGACAAAAATGGGGTGTGGCTCGATGGTACGGCTTTTCCTATGAGGCCACGCCCCTTTAAGTTCCCCCCCCCCTGACCCGAGTGCGCAACAATTTGCCTGGGTGTGCCAAGTAATATATTTGCTTACCAAAAAAACTGGGTTAGGGCCGGCCCTGACAACAGCCTAAAGTTACCACATCCCTCCTGTCAGTGATCCAAGTGGGCTTCATACAAATATTTTATGCAATTTAAGAGGATAATGGACATATTGTGTTTGTCACAGAAACAACGTATGTGTGTGTGTGTGAAGTCTTATGACAAATACATTAGGGCATACATGGCTACCCTCCCGGTTTTCTCGAGAGGCTTCCGATTTTTCGGGTAACCTCCCGCACACCCGGAAGGGTAGGCATTTCTCCCGCATTCTGCCCACTTCCTAGTGAGCCCCCTATGTAAATTTTACCCAATCGCGGCAGTTTTGCCATGAGGGGGCGGGGCTTAATGACGCAAATCATTAGGTCCCGCCCCCATCGGCCTCCTGCTGCTTCTCTTACCCGGGCTTCTCCCGGGAAGAGATTTTTAAAGGTAGGTAAGTATGCATTAGGGCGTGGCCTTAGTGACATGATTTTGCTTCTCCCTGCGATCCCTATTGCAGACTCGGCCTGCGGTGACTCCAGGCACGCTGATCCTCTCCTTGGTAGTCTGCAGCATGGGCAGTGTGTTCCAGCTGTTACCGAACGAATGGTTGGTGTATTGCCTGGTGGTTTTTATATATGTTGTGTGGTAATCAGGGCCTGATTGAGACCCGTTCGCAAGGCTGCGTTCGCACGTAGCCTGCCAATGGTTGCAATGTGCGCATGCATATGCAATGCAGTGTGTGCACAACCAGTCCATGCGATCGCGAAGCGATCATCCCTTGTACATAGATGCCTCGCTAGATTGAGTGACAGGACAAGTCGTTTGTGGTGGTAACAAGGGTTGGTTGATGGAAACGGGGGAGTGGTGGTGCGAACACAGGGGTGTCTGAGCATCTTAACACTGTTTGAGAGGCGTGCATAATTAAGATGGAGCGTCATAGTATACATCACATGGTTAAATTACACACTGAAGCACTCGCAGTGCTTGCGGCAGGGTATGGTCAGCCGCAAGTGCTGCGTAAGGGTCCGATGGTACTCAATGTTGCCGATGGTTGCATACAATTCCTGGAGATGATGTGTATTACTAAGGGAAAGTGGGCGTCTTAAGACAGGCTGGTGGGTGTCTAAATACACACCGCGATCGCACACCAAGACATAGTGGGCGTGCTAGTGCCTTGCCGTGCGATTGCGGGATTTGCATACTTTGGCTGCATGCGAACGCATCTAGCGAGCGTGTCTGAATCAGGCCCTCAGTCCACAGCAGACTTTTTATTGGTACGAGTAAAGTTGATTATGCTCGGGATATCTGTGCTTTTCTTTTAAAAAATACTTTAATGCACTATGGAGCGCCCCCCTCTATCTTTTTTCTTGTAGATTTGGATGGTCCTCGGGGATTGTGGATCAAGAAGGGGAGCAGCGGTCTCAATTTTAAAGGACATCAGTGCAACACACACACAGCCTGTTGTCACACTCACTTATAATCACAGACTGGTATATTGAGCGTCTGTCAATCTTTATTGTGATATCTTCTATATATATAAAAGTGAAAATTTGTCCTTCTGTCATTCTGTCTTTCTATACAAATCCACAGTTTAAGAGCTAGAAAAAGCTAAAGTCTAAACTATAGCTTTGCTTATGGCGCTAAAACATTTTAAGATTAGAAGAAAGTAAGATAGTTAAAACAACGATAGTATAAGGAAAAAAAGTATAAAGAATGAGAGAATTCCCGCTCTGATTAAATGGCTAAAAAATATATGTATTTATTCTATAGCAAAGTATTCATAAAATTGTTTCACAAATAAACAAGCGTATTAAACCACGGCAGAGGCAACTAAAAAAAGTGAAATCGAAATTAATTACTGTTAATTTTTAAACAATGAAAAACCACAATTTTTGCATAGCTTTCGCCCTCTACAGGTAAGGTACGGAATTAGAAAAGGATTTAGGACCTCATTCAGAGTCGGTCGTTGTGGCCGCACGGTCGTAAGGTTATGCAAATGAAGCGCTCGCAAGTTGCGTCGTTAAGATGGGATCGTTAGCTGGACGAGCGAGGGGAGGTTGCGGCCGTAAGACTAAAAATACGCCCCCTTCTCGTTCCCATTACACGTCATCTCCGGGCATATAAGGATTAATCGAGACCATCGGGAACCATCGGAGCTGGTCGTAGACCTTAAGGTTGACCATACCCTCTCCTAAGCACTACGATCAAGTCAGTGTAAAAATCTCCCATGTGCCATGACACTACTTAGTTAATTATGCACTCCCATAAAACGCCGTTTGCATAGTCAGGCACGCCTGCGTTCGGATCTCCACTCCCCCGTTCACAAGCACCTTCCCCTGTTACCACCCACAAACGCCTCATCCTGCCACTCAAACTAACGACCTGGCCAAGTTGAAGGAGAGAGCAATTTCTGATTGCAATAGCTAGTTTGCGCATGCGCAGTTTTGCAAACATCGGTGGCGTATGACCGTGCGGCCGCAACGACCGACTCTGAATGAGGTTCTGTATCTCCTGTGTGCTTTATTTCTTCTTAGATATAATCAATATTCCATAATTGATAAAAATGTCAGTTGGGTGTCTGTAGAACTGAGGACCTATCACACTTACTCCAATAAACAGATATAAGTTCAAATAGTATCCAAAGGTCTTATTTATTGACCCTCCAGTACCACCTCTATCTAAAAGAAAAAGTGAGGCTGTTCATTCAGATTCAGGGATGTCTCAGACATTCATCATATCACATTAATAAGTGCCATGTATGTTCAAATCGGATGATCCACTTCCTAAAATCAGTACAGTCCTCTGTGTCGATTTTAAAATCACCCGATATAGGGTATATTTCATGAGGGTTAATATTGATATTAGTAACAATATAATAATGAGGGTCTCTGTTAGACAGTGGGACTTGGAAAGTGTGGGCATTGTTTCAACTTAGTTGCACAACAAAACACTGTGAGAAACACAGAGCATGATTGTGTGCACAGCCTGTGAGTCTATCTAGGGCAGTGTTGGCTAACCTTGACACTCCAGCTGTTATGGAACTACATAACCCAGCATGCACTGCTACAGTTTTGCTATTAGGGCATGCTAAAACTGTGGCAGGGCATGCTGGGATATATAGTTCCACAACAGCTGGAGTGTCAAGGTTAGCCAACACTGATCTAGGGTGATCATTACTGTGCTGACATTGACAATAGTCTGTCCATGAATCTATTAGCCACACTATATTTACCAAGCTGTACAAACATTGTGTGAGATACACGGAGTGAGACCACATATGTAACCTGTCATTTATATTCCAAGGTTGACCACCATTATTCGGTTATGTTAGCTTGTAATCATAGCCTTCTTTCATTCATAATGGTCTGTTCACAGAGTATTTTATTAGAACAATTTTGATAATCGTGCAGACTATACTGAGGGGATGATTTAAGAATCCTCCTTTACTGGATTTATTAAGGATGGGGAGAATGAACTGTGGGCCTGATTCAGAGCCGGACACTATTTGCGCTCGCTCGTTCAGAAAAAGGGGCCGGCTATTTAAATTGAGCGCTCGCTCTTTGCGGTCTGTTGACGCCTCTATGTCTGAGCGAGCGAACGAAACATGCGCTCGCTATTTTGTAAAGACGCCCCCTGGCCGCTCGCATCCTACGTCATCTCCGCTATTTATTTGATTAATCGAGTACATCGAAAGGCATCTGAACTGCTCGCAGTGCTTGTGGTAGGATTTTCCTACCGCAATCATGCGAACAGTTCAGGCTAAGAAACAACCAAGTGACGTGGTCTATGACGCTGCTTTGTTAATTATGCACACCCTTAAAACGCCCGTTTTGACCGTTTGGCACACCTGCGTTCGGATCACCACTCCCCGTTTTCAAGCATCTTCCCCTGTTACCACCCACAAATGCCTCATCCTGTCACTCAAATTAGCAGGCATTCGCTATTTTGCGAGCGCTCGATTTCCCACCGTAATGACTGGTTGGCGCATGCGCATTACGACCCATACGCATGCGCAGATGTGCGAACATCGCTCGGAGCGAACGAGCGGCCGCTTACGAGCGGCTCTGAATCAGGCCCTGTGCTTGTTGAAAAAGGGAATGACCCATGATGAAATAAGAGGACAAAACATAATTATGCAGTTCCCTTGAATGAGGACATGAGATTTGTACAGACTCCTAAAAGGGTTATCATTAAAAATACTACCAATTAGAAATGACTTTGATAGATGTCAGTGTATGAGACTCGATTATTGTTAGAGATTTTGGGATTTGCACAAATTCCTTATATACTTTATCTCAAGCAACTGATACAGGGGGAGATTCCTGGCTGATGTTTCTTTGTTGATATGATACGGAAGTTGTGACTTTACCATGAGTCTTAAATAGTGTAGGATTTGCAATTATTCCTAAGTGAGTCGGTGGTCTCTTCCATACTTTGAGAACTAACATCAGTATTAACCCTCATGAAATATACCCTATATCGGGTGATTTTAAATCGACACAGAGGACTGTACAAACCTCCCATGTCACATGTGCCATGACACTACTTACTTACTTATGCACTCCCATAAAACGCCGTTTGCATAGTCAGGCACGCCTGCGTTCGGATCTCCACTCCCCCGTTCACAAGCACCTTCCCGTTACCACCCACAAACGCCTCATCCTGTCACTCAAACTAACGACGTGGCCAAGTTGAAGGAGAGAGCAATTTCTGATCGTAACAGCTAGTTTTCGCACACGCATTGCGAATTTTACGCATGCAGAGTTTAGCGAAGATCGGTGGCGTACGACCGTGCGGCCGCAATGACCGACTCTGAATGAGGTCCTTAGGCCTTGATTCAGAGCCGCTCGCTGCTTGTGGGTGCTCGCTCTGAATGTAGGCGTTTTTTTCTTTTACTCAGGCCGCTCGCAAAGCTGTGGGAGACCACCCACAGCTTGTGCGAGCGGCCAAGAGACCGTCGCGATTATCGTGACCATTGGACTTGCATCGAGACCCTGGGGTAGGGTCTAGCTGCCGCAAGCCCGACTTCCCGCTCCAATAGAGAAGGAAGTCCACTACTGACATCACTAGTGATGTCAGTCAGCTCCCTACAAACGCCAGGCGTTCCTAAGTGAACGCCTGCGTTTGTCTGGCCACCCCCCTACCCGCCCACAAAACGGGGCGAGCTGTCAATCAACATCGACAGCCGCCCCGTCTTGTTGCGAGCCCCGTAGCAACTGAACTTCAGTCGCTCAGCGGGGCTCGCACATGTGCACACCGGACGTGGCGCAAGCGCAGTGGGCAACTATCGAGCTGTTTGCTGCGCACAGCGCTTGCGAGCGGCTCTGAATCGGGCCCTTAGCCCACAGTTTACAAGCCAAGATCTCTCATGGTTCTACACCTAAAACACCAAAGAAGAATAAAAGCATTGTCCTGTTTGGTTTATTGTTAGATGCAGATTTGGAGACCATTCTTTTTGGGCCATCTGCAAGGTCAATAATAAAAATATTAAAATGTTATTTTTGTTTCATTTCATAATTTGATTATATAACATGCATTTTGCTACATACTAAGGAATTATGGAATTTTATTCTGTAGCATATAATCTATGTCTCTAAACATCATTTACTATGGCTCTCGCGTGGAGTTTACAGGACCTTTTAAATGCTGTATGAAATTGTTAGGGATGAGCGGGTTCGGAACCCACCCGAATTTTGGGGATCCGGGGCGATCCGAGCCAAGCTCGGATCTCCCTTCCTGCCCCGGATCCCTCACCTGAGGCAAAACCTTGCGATGCCGCTGTCGGGTCACGAAATTTTGTATTGAGCGGGCTTAACGCTGATTGGCTGAGAGAGCCGTCTGCCAATTAGCGTTAATCCCGTTTCACATGCTCACAGGAAGCAAAAGAAGATGGCGCCTGCCATCCCTCACTGCCTGACACCTCCGGCACCCCCCGCTGCCGACACAGCCGGCATCTCCACGGGCAACATCCCCCGCTGCCGACACTCCTGCAATGCTGCCTCACGTACTGTTAGCGACCCCCACACTGCCGACACTCCAACACTGAGGACACCACCAGCACCCCTGCACTGCCGACACAGTCAGCAAACCTGCACTGAGGACACCGCTGGCACCCCCGCACTGCCAACATCGCCGGCACCCTGCATTGAGAACACCCCTGCACTGCTGACACAGTCAGTAAACCTGCACTGAGGACACTGCTGGCACCCCCGCACTGCCGATATCGCCGGTACCCTTCTCTGAGGACACTGCCAGCACCACAGCGCTGCCTTTCCACGTATTAAGAACACCATCAGCAACCCCCGCACTGCCAATACAGCCAGCAAACCTGCACTACAGACACTGCTGGCACCCCTGCACTGCCGACATCGCTGGTACCCTTAACTGAGGACATTGCCAGCACTGCAGCACTGCCATTCCATGTACTGAGGACACGTCAGCAACCCTGCTCTGCCGACACTGCTGTCACAATAAGTGCACTATTGGTGTATCCAACCCACACTGTATAACATACTGTATCTGTGTTGGAAATTGGAAGTTGAACTGCCACATGTTAGTGCCGCCCACTGTGTCACTTAGCTTAGTCAGCCAGCTAGCTGTATGCAGCCTTTTGGCATTAACTAGATGAAAAAAATTATATTGTGAGGTGGTCAAAATTGATTGGAAATGACTGGAAATAAATGTTATTGAGGTTAATAATACTGTAGGATCAAAAACAGGCCCATTTTATCTGATTTTAGCTGTTTTTATGATATTTTAAGAAAAAATCCAGATCCAAAAACAAAACCGAAAAACAAAACACCAAGGAAAAAACCAAAACCAGATTCAGATCCAAAACCAGGGGAGATCCAGATCCAAAACCAAAATACGAGGGTCGGCGCACATCTCTATAATTTATAACCACTACTGATATTAAGCCAGGCTTGTTATGAGTCTGAATATGGTAAAAATTGATATCTGCATCCATGAGGAGAGATCCATCTGATTTACAATCAGGCCCATAAAGATGGCAACTACTGTATACTGGGATGCAAAAACGCAGCTCTGCAGCGCAAATTTTTATTTATAATTGCTCATGCATCAGCTTACACAACTAGATGGTGTCAACAGTGGCGACCAAACATTTTTGTCTACCTCCTTGGTTTCTGGACCGCACTATGGAACGCACAGAGGCTACTTCCGGTTCATTCCTTTGTCAGCCCCTGAAGGGTAAAACCGATTGGATGAATCTTATACACTGTGGAGACCCTGAATGCCGGAAACAGCTGTACAAGGAACTGGAAGTAGTTGCTGTGCATTTCATAGTGTGATCCAGCAACCAGGAAGTACACAGTCATCCTGGTATCAGAGCAACAGAAGCTCTTGGCCGTGTTTACACTGTACATCTGACAAATTTTGAATGCTTCTATCGCCGAAGTTTGCTTTACACCATTACAGATCCTTATGAAGACCTTATGACTGTGGATGGGAAAGTTTGTCACACTTTTCGTGAGGCCTGCCTAAGGAGAGGTTTGTTGGAGGATGATGTGTAAACAAACACTCTTAAAATCCCGGGCAACGCTGGGTACTCCAGCTAGTATATATATATATATATATATATATATATATAAAATGTTAGTCGACTGGCACTCCTGGTTTTCCAAGAAAATACAGCTGCGTCCGGTGCCTTCCGCTTTACCTCTCACTCCAGTGAGGGACAAATGAATATAATCAATCAACCCGGCGGCACTCAGGACGACTTGTAATAAATACTTTACAGCCCGCTCTTGCTTATCAACGTTTCAGAACTTTTAATATGTTCTTTCGTCAGGATGATTGATTGATTGATTGATTGATTTTATATATATATATATATATATACAAAAAAACTTAGAGGGCGCAAATTAATTAAATGTCTTTCATTACACCATTTACATGCTAAACGGAAATTCTTCTTAGTACTGGAAATTCAGAATTATTTCAAATTGTCCCCAATAGAAAGTCTTAGGAGGGTACCATTACAGAAAATCCTATTCACAATTTGTTCTTCTATTTATAAATGTTGATAGGTTTCATATAATCCGAACCAATTTTATAATCGATTTTTCCAATATTTTGAGAAGAGATATCCTGATATTCCCCTTACAGGGCTAGAATCCAATACACAGATATTTTATTTCTGACTGATGGATTCACTCCACAACCCAACGCGTTTCGTCCGTTAGGATTTCATTAGGGGCATACTTCTCAAATTGGAAGATTTACAAAAGATTCAATAGGAACCTGGCAAATTTAAGTGAGTAAATCAATAGGACTCCTGGCAAATTGAAATCACTATGGAGAACTAATTTGCTGGATACACTTCCCAAATCGTGATGTACTCAGGCCCTGATTCAGAGCCGGACGCTTTGACAGAGCGCTCGCTCTGAATCAGGGCCGTCCCTCCTACCTTTTGGAGCGGCCTCCTGGCCGCTCACATAGCTGTGGGTGACCACCCACAGCTATAGCGAGCGGCCAAAATGATGGTCGCGATGGTCAAGACCATCGCGACCATCGGGCTTGCGACAAGACCCTGCGGTAGGGTCTCGCTGCCGCAAGCCCAGGGCGAGCGGGTCTGAATCAGGCCCTCTGATCCTAAATGGCCATGCTAAAGACACAGTAAAAACTTCATCTTGCGTCATTAAATGTGACAACAAGTATACAATATATTCATACTTGCCTACCCTCCCGATTTGGTCGGGAGCCTCCCGAAAATCGGGTGCCGCTCCCGACCTCCCGGGAAGGCAGGCAAGTCTCCCGGCAGCTGCCGACCCCTCCTGCCCCCCACCGCAATGACAGAAAAATCCCCGGCAGCGTGGGGCCTGTGACGCGATTCACGTCGAATCGCTTCATTTTGGCCCCGCCCCCTGCTTCACACACACACACTGGGCCTGATTCAGAGGCGCTCGCAAAAAGTGAGCACTCGCTCTGAATCAGGGCGGGCGCAGGTTTTTTTAGTTGCGGCCTCTTGGCCGCACGCATAGCTGTGGGTTACCACCTACAGCTATTGCGAACGGCCATGATGATGGTCACGATGGTCAAGACCATCGCGACCATCGGGCTTGCGACGAGACTCTTGTGGTAGGGTCTCGTGGCCGCAAGCCCCAGAGAGCTTCTGGCTCTAACAGAGCCAGAAGCTCTCCCACTGACATCACTGGTGATGTCAGTGGGGCCGCCCACAAACGGCAGGCGTTCGCATGGGAATGCTTCCGTTTGTGAAGCCACCCCCACGTCACGCCTACAAAATGGGGCGAGCTGTCGATCAACATCGACAGCTGCCCCTTTTGTAGAGGGTCCCGGAGCGAGCGCTTTTTGCGCTCGCTCCGGGGCTCGCGCGTGCGCACTGGGCCACCAATGACCCGCTTGCGACTGGGTCTGAATCAGGCCCACTGCCCCCATATCTGCACACACACTGCCCCCATAGCCGCACACACACACACACTGCCCCCATAGCCACACACATACACACTGCCCTCATAGCCGCACACACTGCCCCCATAGCAGCACACACACACACTGCTCTCATAGCCGTACACACACCCACTGCCCCATAGCCGCACACATACACTGCCCTCATAGCCCCACACGCGCACACTGCCCTCATAGCCGCACACACACACACTGCCCCATAGCCGCACACATACACTGCCCTCATAGCCCCACACGCGCACACTGCCCTCATAGCCGCACACACACACACACTGCCCTCATAGCCGCACACACACTGCTCTTATAGCCGCACACACACACACCGGGCCTGATTCAGAGGCGCTCGCAAAAAGTGAGCGCTCGCTCTGAATCAGGGCGGGCGCAGGTTTTTTTAGTTGCAGCCTCTTGGCCGCTCGCATAGCTGTGGGTTACCACCTACAGCTATTGCGAACGGCCATGATGATGGTCACGATGGTCAAGACCATCGCGACCATCGGGCTTGCGACGAGACTCTTGTGGTAGGGTCTCGTGGCCGCAAGCCCCAGAGAGCTTCTGGCTCTAACAGAGCCGGAAGCTCTCCCACTGACATCACTCTTGATGTCAGTGGGGCCGCCCACAAACGGCAGGCGTTCGCATGGGAATGCCTCCGTTTGTGAAGCCACCCCCCCGTCAGGCCTACAAAATGGGGCGAGCTGTCGATCAACATCGACAGCCGCCCCTTTTGTAGAGAGTCCCGGAGCGAGCGCTTTTTGCGCTCGCTCAAGGGCTCGCGCGTGCGCACTGGGCCACCATTGACCCGCTTGTGAGTGGGTCTGAATCAGGCCCACTGCCCCCATATCTGCACACACACACTGCCCCCATAGCCGCACACACACACACTGCCCCCATAGCCACACACACACACACTGCCCTCATAGCCGCACACACTGCCCCCATAGCCGCACACACACACACTGCTCTCATAGCTGTACACACACCCACTGCCCCATAGCCGCACACACACTGCCCTCATAGCCGCACACACACACAGTGCTCTCATAGCCGTACACACACACACTGCTCTCATAGCCCTACACACACACACTGCCCCCATAGCCGCACACACATACTACCCCCATAGCCGCTCACACACACTGCTCTCATAGCCGCGCACACACACACACTGCCCCCATAGCCGCGCACACACACACACTGCTCTCATAGCTGCACACACACTGCCCTCATAGCCGCATACACACACACTGCTCCTATAGCCGCACACACACACACACACTGCCCCCATAGCTGCACACACACACACTGCCCCCAAAGCCGCACACACACAGTGCTCTCATAGCCTTACACACACACACTGCTCTCATAGCCCTACACACACACACTGCCCCCATAGCCGCACACACATACTACCCCCATAGCCGCACACACTGCCCCCATAGCCGCACACACATACTACCCCCATAGTCGCACACACACACTGCTCTCATAGCCGCGCACACACACACAACTGTTCCCATAGCCGCGCACACACACACACTGCTCTCATAGCTGCACACACACTGCCCTGATAGCCGCCTACACACACACTGCTCCTATAGCCGCACACACACACACACACTGCCCCCATAGCTGCACACACACACACTGCCCCCATAGCCGCACACACACAGTGCTCTCATAGCCGTACACACACACACTGCTCTCATAGCCCTACACACACTGCCCCCATAGCCGCACACACATACTACCCCCATAGCCGCACACACACTGCTCTCATAGCCGCGCACACACACACACACTGCCCCCATAGCCGCGCACACACACACTGCTCTCATAGCCGCACACACACACACACTGCTCTCATAGCTGCACACACACTGCCCTCATAGCCGCATACACACACACTGCCCCTATAGCCGCACACACACACACACTGCCCCCATAGCTGCACACACACTGCCCCCATAGCCGCACACACGCACTGCCCCCATAGCCACACACACATGCACACACTGCTCTCATAGCCGCACACACACACACACTGCTCTCATAGCCGCACACACACACACTGCTCTCATAGCCGCACACACATACACTGCCCCCATAGCCGCACACACACTGTCCCATAGCCGTACACACACACTGCTCTCATAGCTGCACACACACCCACTGCCCCATAGCCGCACACTCACCCACTGAACCATAGCCGCACACACACCCACTGCCCTCATAGCCAGACACACTGCTCTCATAGCTGCACACACACCCACTGCCCAATAGCCGCACACACCCACTGCCCTCATAGCCACACACACACACTGCTCTCTAGGCTGCACACACACCCACTGCCCCATAGCCGCACACACACACACTGCTCTCATAGCCACACACACACACTGCCCTCATAGCTGCACACACACCCACTGCCCCATAGCGGCACACACACACACTGCCCTCATAGCCGTACACACACACACACACTCTGCCCTCATAGCCGCACACACATTGCTCTCATGGCCGCACACACACACACACTGCTCTCATAGCCGCACACACACACACACTGCCCTCATAGCCGCACATGCAGCACACACACACACACACACACACACTGCCCTCATAGCCGCACACACACACGCACACACTGCCCCATAGCCGCACACACACACGCAGTTCTCATAGCTGCACACACACACACTGCCCTCATAGCCGCACACACTTACACACTGCCCTCATAGCCGCAAGCACAAACACTGCTCTCATAGCCGCACACAAACCCACTGACCCATAGCCGCACACACACACACACTGCCCTCATAGCCACACACACACACTGCCCCATAGCGGCACACACACACACTGCCCTCATAGCCGCACACACACACACTGCTCTCATAGCTGCACACACATACACTGCCCTCATAGCCACACACACACATTGCTCTCATGGCCGCACACACACACACACACACACACACACACACACACACTGCTCTCATAGCCGCGCACACACACACACACACAAACACTGCCCTCATAGCCGCACACACACACGCAGCTCTCATAGCAGCACACACACACACTGCCCTCAGAGCTGCACACACACACACACTGCCCTCATAGCCGCACACACACACTGCCCCATAGCCACACACACACTACCCTCATAGCCGCACACACTTACACACTGCCCTCGTAGCCGCACACACACACTGCCCTCATAGCCGCACACACACACACTGCCCTCATAGCCGCGCGCACACACACGCAGCCCTCATAGCCGCACACACTTACACACTGCCCTCATAGCCACACACACACATTGCTCTCATGGCCGCACACACACACACACACACACACACACACACTGCTCTCATAGCCGCGTACACACACACACACACATACACTGCCCTCATAGCCGCACACACACACGCAGCTCTCATAGCTGCACACACACACACTGCCCTCATAGCCGCACACACTTACACACTGCCCTCATAGCCGCAAGCACAAACACTGCTCTCATAGCCGCACACAAACCCACTGACCCATAGCCGCACACACACACACACTGCCCTCATAGCCACACACACCCACTGCCCCATAGCGGCACACACACACACTGCCCTCATAGCCGCACACACACACACTGCTCTCATAGCTGCACACACATACACTGCCCTCATAGCCACACACACACATTGCTCTCATGGCCGCACACACACACACACACACACACTGCTCTCATAGCCGCGCACACACACACACACACATACACTGCCCTCATAGCCGCACACACACACGCAGCTCTCATAGCAGCACACACACACACTGCCCTCAGAGCTGCACACACACACACACTGCCCTCATAGCCGCACACACACACTGCCCCATAGCCACACACACACTGCCCTCATAGCCGCACACACTTACACACTGCCCTCATAGCCGCACACACACACACTGCCCTCATAGCCGCGCGCACACACACGCAGCCCTCATAGCCACACACACTTACACACTGCCCTCATAGCCACACACACACATTGCTCTCATGGCCGCACACACACACACTGCTCTCATAGCCGTGCACACACACACACATACACTGCCCTCATAGCCGCACACACACACGCAGCTCTCATAGCAGCACACACACACACTGCCCTCATAGCTGCACACACACACACTGCCCTCATAGCCGCACACACACACTGCCCCATAGCCACACACACACTGCCCTCATAGCCGCACACACTTACACACTGCCCTCATAGCCGCACACACACACTGCCCTCATAGCCGCACACACACACACTGCCCTCATAGCCGCGCGCACACACACGCAGCCCTCATAGCCGCACACACTTACACACTGCCCTCATAGCCGCACACACACACACTGCTCTCATAGCCGCACACACACATTGCCCTCATAGCCGCACACACTTACACACTGCTCTCATAGCCGCACACACACACATTGCTCTCATAGCCGCACACACACACGCACACACCGCCCCATAGCTGCACACACACGCAGCTCTCATAGCCGCACACATACACACTGCCCTCATAGCCGCACACACTTACACACTGCCCTCATAGCCGCACACACACACGTACTGACACAGAAATTTATTTATTATACATTCACACAGCACAAGACAGACTTTATTTGCTTGCAGCAAACCCCCCTCTCCCCCACATCCTGCAGAGATTATAGCAGTAGCAGGAGGGTGATAGAAACATCAAACACCCCCTCTCCCCTGCGGACCTGCGGACTATAGCAGGTGCAGGTGGACAATTCCCTCCCCCCCCAATCCACAGCACCATAGTATGTGGCCCAACAGGCAATGGCACTCACCTTCTATTATACTCTCTCCAAATGTCAGCATGGAGGGCACCTCAGCCTCTTGTAGGCTCCGCTCCTCTCTCTGCGTGTGACGTTACTGGTCACATGCAGCACAGCAGAGCAGGGGAGACTAGAGGAGTGCAGAGACACAGAGCAGCACCCGGCAGCTGTTCAATCAATGTGCTGACAGTCTGCTGGGCAAAACAATAATATAACAAGCCTACGTTCTACAGCCCTGTCTGCGGGCCCCCAGGGACCCGCCAGGCCCTAAGCGGCCGCTTGGGTTGCCTAGCGGTAAATCCACTACTGGTCACAGTTCCCTCTTAGACTAGACGAAGGCTGCATAAGTGAGAGACTATTTAAGAGTCCTCAATTTTTTGTGATGGGTAGCTTAGAGAATCTGTTGCTAGGCAGTTTTTAGTTTGTGAGGTATTTTGTTATTAGTTCATGGTTAGCCAATTAGGGTTGATGGGGGTGGGTACATTTAGGCTGTACTATATCAGGCTGAATTTGAATAGGTTCAGCCTCTTTTTCAGTTGGAAGCTAAGTAGAACCTGTATCATTTTTTTTTACCTCAAGAGTTGTGTCAGTTTTTCTGTCCTCCACTGTTTAAGCCTATTTTTCTTCTGTCACTTTTTCTTTTACCTTCTTTTTCATTAGTATTACAATTTTCCTGTCTTTTGTTGGCTAGTTTCAACCCATACCACGTTTAAGCCCCCATTCTTTCTTTACTACTCCTTTTCCACCTTATTGTTTGTTCCAACCAGTATGCCCCATCCCAAGCGATCTGCACCCAGGACCGTTTCTAGGGGCAGGCGACCCGTGCAATCGCACGGGGCACGCCGCCTCCGACCTCTGCAGCAGAAACAGCCTATTAACTGCCGGGCGCCCGCTGAGATTCAGTTACCAGCGGGCGCCCGGCAGAGCAGAGCAGCTGGAGAGACGGAGGCTCCGGTTCCCGGCTTCCCCAGTGTGCACTATGGGAGGACGTCATGACGTCTTTCCCATAGTGCAGAGAAGCAGCCGAGTGGAGCGGACGCCGGAGCGTGGCTGAAGGTAAGTATTACTGTTTTTTTTTTTTTATGTGCAGGCAGCCTGGGGACATTACTCTGGGGGCACTTCTGCTGGGGGAGACACCACTACTGGGGGCACCCGGGCACTACTACTGGGGACATTACTCGGGGGGCACTTCTACTGGGGGTATTGCTTAGGAGGTACCACTACTGGGGGCATTACTCAGGGCCCAGGGGCACTACTACTGGGGGCACTACTACTTGGGGCTTTACTACTTTGGGCACTAGTACAAAGGGAGCATTACTATTGGGGGGACTAATACAGGGGCATTAATACTGGGGACACTATTACAGGGGGCATTACTATTTCGGGCAATACAACTGGGGCACTACAACAGGGACCATTACTATTGGGGGCATGACTACAGGGGGCACTACTAATGGTGGCATGGCATAGGGGGCACCACTCCTGGGGGCACTACTACTGGGTGCACTGTATAAAGGGCACCACTACTGTGGGCTCTGCATAAGTTGCACTACCACTGTGGGCACTGCATAAGGGGCATAAATACAGGGGACAGTGCATATGGGGACAACTACAGGGGGCACTGCATAATGGGCACTTTTGCCTGAGAGCCAGTGGGGGGGAAGCCTAAGACCTGTCGGGATGGAATGGCAAGGGAGGGGGATGGAATGAAGTGTGTATTATGTGAATCTTGTTTTTTCAATGTGTTTTATGTGGTTCTGGATTTAATAATGTATTTGAAGTGGATGTGGTTTTAAAATGTAGTTTATGTGCCTCTGGCTTTTCCAATATATTTTATGTGGAAGTGGTTTGTTGCAGTGTATTTTATGTGCATCTGGCTTTTATTTTCAATGTGCTGGGTTCGCTCCCAACGCGACTAAAAACGAGTGTGATGCAAGGTCATACTTCTGCAAATGTCACACCAAACTCATGCACACAGAAATGCGACGTGGGCTTGTGACAGAGGCCACACCCCATTTTTTGAGCGCGCATGCTGTCTGTCTTTTGTTTAGCTACATATATTTTTCAGCGCTTTGCCTCTGACAGGTTAGCCAACCCAGTACTCACAGTGGCTGTCATTCTGTGGTCTTTCGAGATCACACTCCCTTACTGTGATACCACACCCCCTCACGATGAGGCCACGCCCACTCCACAATATTACTGCTTCGAGGGGGGGGCGCATTTTGACTGCTCGCACTGGGAGCCTCAAACCCTAGAAACTGCCCTGTCTGCACCCCCCCTCCGTTTAGTGGAGGCAGCCCGCCAACTCGCTACCGCGGGTTACATCGGCCTGTGGTGTTGGCATTCCCTCCTCCGGGCCTCTGCTGCTTGTGCATGCGGCGGTCGTGCTTGGTGGCCCAGACGCACGCGCGTGAGCCGCATGTGTGTTCCCGAGCTTGATGAGGAAGGCGCTGACTCTCCGCGCGCTGGGGACGTGGAATCCCGGCCGCGGTGCCTTCGGCGCCCGCCCTACCTGCTGTCGGTTCTGGCATCCTGCGCGGCCTGGGTGTCCTCCCGGGCCTCGCGCGGGACGCTGGGGCCAGTGGGGGTCAGGTGGTGAGGCACATGCCAGGGACAGGGAATCCCTGGCTGCGCTAAACACGGGCTATGAGGCGGCAAATCAGGGACCTCTGACCTCACAGCGGAGGTCTCAGGGCCCTTACCAGCCACTATCCCAATGGGCGCCATTTTAGGGGGTGTAGGGGGTCCTGTGGTGGCTGAGCCTGTTGTGTATTTGCTTGGGTCGCCACCTGCTGTTTCTGCAGCATATGTGCAGGCCATGAGCACCGGAAGCTCATGGTCAGCAAATTATAGTTTACACTCTCAGCCCACTATATTAAACTCCCATAGGACTTTTGCTGGATATGCCGTGTCTACTGTGCCCATTAATGCCCCTCTTTTTCAGGCCATGCCTACCATCAGTACTGCTCGGCAGCTGTTTTTCCCAGATGCCGGGGTCGCCTGGGATTAGTTCTCACTTACATTCGGTGGTTTCCTCTCCCCAGGCAGTGCAAACTACATGGTCATTAGGCGTGCAGTAAGTTTTTCCTCAGCATTCTCTTTTTGCCCCATGGTGGTTTCTTACCACTCCCACACCCCCTCGGCCCCGACTTTTAGCCAATTTCCCTATGGTCAGCCGCATTTTTTGGGGTCGCAACAGCCACTCAACCCTTATGGCCCCTGGCAGCCAGCTTTCGCTTCACCTGGGGCTTGGTTACCAACATACGCCCCGCCAAGCGCACTGCAACAAAGTTTTCCTCAGTCCCCAGCAGTTTCCGCTCCTTCTTTTAACCCTGTTTCTCCATTGCCTCAGGTGGCTCCGGTTACTGCCCCGCAGGCGCCTCTCATCCCTCCGACCCCACCTCCCTCCCCCACCCCCAGTTGTTGAGTCAGTGTCCTCCGTGGATTTTAACACGTCTCTTGCCACACCTGATGTATTCCCTAGTGTTTCAGTGGCATGTACGGTACCAGAAGCGATAGTACGAAGAAAGAGACAGGTGTCTTGGGACGAAGTTGTGGCATCAGGGAGCAATCCTACGGGGCTGGCAGGAGTTGTATCGGAGGATTTGAAGCTTCCAGGCCCTTCCGGATCCGGTGAGCATACATCTGCACAAATTTCTACAAGCAGTGAGTCGTCGGGGTCCCCTAAACGTCCGCGGAAATTAGCCAAATTGATTGCGCATCGCATAGTCAAGAAAGCAGCAAAGAGCAAGGGTCCGGATAAAACAGCTGCGCCTACTGAAGTGCCACCATATTCCGATATGGTTCATTGCGCCAATACGGCTATAACAAGGTGTTTAAGGAAGAGAATCAGAGAAAAGATAAGAAAGGGGAAATATATTGATATGTTTACTCTCACGGGGGACATGAGGCAGGATTTTGAGAAGGCCAAGAAGACAGGTGGCATTGGGGAAAATGCTTTTCGCAGTATCCATCATTGGATGAGGGACATTGCAGCTTGTTACCTTGAAACCAGGCCTGGGTAACACATGAAAGTGCTTAAATATATTTACCTCATTCATGAAATGTTCTTGACTTCTCGGGGTTATGTATGGAGGGATTATGACGAAAAATTTGTCGCAAACAGGAGGGAAATTCGGTCATGCCTTTAGGGGTGAAAGATGTAGAGATGTGGCTAGAGGTGACCCAACATAATAAAAACCCATCAGAGAGTCAATATAAGAAGCCAAATGTAGTAGGGAAGGGCAACCCGGGGTACATGGCAAAAGGTAAATGCATTGCCTTCAATGATGGGAAATGTACTAGAGGGGTGAATTGTCATTTTCGCCACTCCTGTTGCAATTGCGGGGGAGGACACCCAGCCTGCAAGGACTGCAAGGGCGGGGGTGGTGCTTCCCATTCAGAGCAGAGGGAGAGCGTTGGGGCCACTAAATAGGCTGCCAACACCCATTATTTTAGAGGAACTTGGTAAGTGGTTGGCGCATTATCCTAAGCGGGCTGATACAAAGTTTTTGTTTGAGGGTTTTAGTTTAGGTTTTCGTTTGCCCATTTCCTGTTCTTTCCAAATAGTTGCCTGCAGGAATCTCAAGTCGGCGAGAGATTTACCACTGGTGGTGTGGCACAAAGTGGATACGGAGGTTCAATTAGGACATATGTGTGGTCCTTTTGATGTGGAACCCCTGCCGGGCTTGTGCATTTCCCCCCTGGGGGTGGTGCCCAAGAATGTCCTGGGCAAATTCCGTTTAATCCAACATCTGTCTCATCCGCATGAGGGCTCTGCCAACGACGCCATTCCTGAGGAGCTTTGCCATGTGCGGTATCAGCTGTTTGATGACGCACTGATTTTGATTCGCAGCTTTGGCCCTGGGGCGTGAATGGAAAAGTTAAATATCGAATCAGCTTTTCGGCTACTGCCATTGCACCCCGATTCCTTGCGCCATATGGGTTTTAAGTTGGAGGGTAAGTTCTACATTGATAAGTGTCTGCCCATAGGGTGTTCTGTTTCCTGTGCCTATTTTGAGAAATTCAGCACGTGCCTTCACTGGTGCATTGTCGCAAGCACAGGTCAACATGGTGCCCATTATTTAGACGATTTTCTCTTTATAAATCCAGGTAACTGCAACATTTGTCGGCAAATTTTGTTTTCAGCTAGCTCATTGTTCCATGTTATGGGGGTTCCAGTTGCGCAGGACAAGATGGACGGCCCCACTTTTCGTCTGTCCTATTTGGGTATCGAGGTCGATACCAGAGCGGGATGCTGCCGCCTCCGGGCAGATAAGGTCCAGAAGCTTTTGGGGCAAATCGAGGAATGTTTGCGGCTAGAAAGGCTCAGGTTGAAGCAGGTGCAGTCCCTTTTAGGCTCTTTAAATTTTGCTTGCCGGATTATTCCAATGGGGCAAATTTTTTGCCGTAAGCTAGAGAAATCAACGACTGGTGTGCTAAGGCCGCATCATACCGTCCGCCTCTCTAGGGATATAAAGGATGACCTTCGAGTGTGGGTTTCCTTTTTGTTAAATTTGAATCGGGAACTTTTATGGCCCTTTAGTGCGGTTTTTAATACCACTCTGCAATTATTTACCGATGCAGCCGGTTCTACTGGTTTCGGTGCATTTTTTCAAGGGGAATGGTGTGTTTCGGATTGACTGCAGACATGGTTCGCGCAGGGTTTCACGGCCAATCTATTGTTACTGGAGCTATTCCCAATAATTGTGGCTGTGGAGCTTTGGGCCACCAGATTGGCAAATCAGAACGTGGTATTTCGGTGTGACAATTTGGGGGTAGTCCACGCTGTTAACAATAAGCGTTCCTCTTCCCCTCAGGCTTTGCGGTTTCTGAAGCATTTAGTGCTGAGGAGTTTGCAGCTTAACATAAATTTTTCAGCAGAACACGTGTCAGGGGTTGAAAATTACATTGCGGATGCTTTGTCAAGTTTCCAATTCTCTAGATTTCGCACTTTGGTGCCTGGGGCTTCCCCTATTGGCTTAACATGTCCTCCTTATGTATGGCAGATTATCGAGCAGGCATAGCTGGGCTAGCGCGTAAGTCCCTGGCACCATCTACCTTACGGGCATATACATTGGCGTGGCAGGACTTGGAGACTTACAGGGTCACTATGAAATCCAGACCCGAGGACTGCATACAATTTTTAGCGCATTTAGATTCTTGCCCCCCTACGAAATTCCAGTTTGCTGAGGTTTTCAAGCAATGTTTGCGTGGGTTAAGCATTAAGAGCAAGGAGTATAGTACCCACTCTTTTCGTATTGGCGCTGCTACATGCGCAGCGGCAGAAGGTTTGCCGGCAACAGCTATTCACGCAATTGGGAGGTGGAAGTAAAATGCCTTGAGCTATGTTCGTTGTGATAAGCTATTAGTTGCGCCTGTTGCGCTAACCCAGAAACGTTGCTTACCCGTCAGTATTTGAATGATTAGAATTCAAAAACTGGGGGTGTGAAGGAATTTTTTATTTTTTCCTATGAGGGGGCCCTGATTCTAATTGCCTATACAAGTGGTCCACGGGAGGTTTTTAAGTTTTCTCCTTCACCTGGGTTTATGTATTAATATTGTATGTTGCATGTGTCTTTCATTTACATGGTTTTGGGTTTACAGTACACTGTCTGACGGTTAGGTGTCTTCTTTTTCAGCATTATCGGGCTCCACGGAGCAATTAATCTGTCCCTGCACAAACTGGCTCTACGGAGGCAAGATGTCATCCTCATCCTCCTCATCCACCGATTCCTTACCCTCTTCAGTGTTGTGTACATCCTCATCTTCAGAGTATTAATTCGTCCCCTGTGGAATCCACCACCACAGGTCCCTCTGTACGTTCTGGAGGCTGGTCTCCCTGGAACAATTGATAATTAATTTTTATGAACATCATCTTCTCCACATTTTGTGGAAACAACCTCCTACGCCTTTCGCTGACAAGGTTCCCGGCTGCACTAAACACTCTTTCAGAGTGCACACTGGAGGGGGGGCAACTTAGGTAAGATAGAGCCAGTTTGTACAGGGGCCTCCAAATTGCCTCTTTTTCCTGCCAGTACAAGTACGGACTGTCTGACATGCTTACTTGGATGCTGTCACCGATGTAATCCTCCACCATTCTGTCAATGGTGACAGTATCATATGCAGTGACAGTAGACATGTCAGAAATTGCTTAGGATACCTAAGTTGTTTCCTGGCAGCAGTGTCGGTCTAGGGCATGAAGGGCCCACCGGGGGAATGCAGTGATAGGGGCCCCTGCTTAAGGGGTGTGGCCAACCACCACAGACACTTGGCTAACCAATAGGCAAATACTGGTGTAGTTTTTATAGAAAGGAATCAAGCACCCATGTTGATCAGTGGTACTACTCCACAAGGTAACTGGCCATCTAATAGAGTAACAATGTATAATTTTAGGTCTGGAACCTGACACCTAGATGAGGAGGGTGGGGGGCCCTCAGGCAGTGGGGCCCACCGGGGATTTCCCCTGTACCCCTGTGGGCCAGTCCAACCCTGCCTGGCAGCCCCAGTTGCAGGAGAAAATTAAGAAGGAGCTGTTGACGTGTCACGTTCCGCTTCAGCTGACAGTGTTTACACCTCTGCAGGCTTGAGTCAGGTGCATACCCCCTCCTTTGCCTATGTCATAGGTGGATGTATAGGCTTGGATGACCTTTTGCTGCTCCTCCATCCTCTGAAGCATATAGAGGGTTAAGTTCCACCGCGTCACAACCTCTTGCTTCAGGTGATGGCAGGGCAGGTTCAAGACTGTTTGCTCGTGCTCCAGTCTTCGGCACGCAGGCAAAAGTGGCCAGAAATATTTCGGGCCACCCAAAGCATCTCCTGCATGTCCTTGTTGTGTTTCAGAAAATTCTGCACCACCAAATTTATTGTGTGAGCAAAACATGGGACGTGCTGGAATTTGCCCAGATGTAATGCCTGCACAATATTGGTGGCGTTGTCAGATATCACAAATCCCCAAGAGTGGGGTAAGCCATTGGGCTATGATTTCCCTCAGTTTCTCTAAGAGGTTGTCGGCGGTGTGCCTCTTACTGAAACTGGTGATACACAGCGTAGCCTGCCTTGGAACGAGCTGGCGTTTCTGAGCTGCTGCTACTGGTGACGTTGCTGTTGTTGCTGCATAAGGCAATACATCTACCAAGTGGGCTGTCACAGTCATATAGTCCTTAGTCTGCCCTGTTCGACTTGTCCACATGTCCGTGGTTAAGTGGACATTGGGTACAATCGCATTTTTTATGACACTGAGGACACTTTTTCTGACGTCTCTGTACATTCTCGGTATCGCCTGCCTAGTGAAGTGGAATCTAGATGGGATTTGATACCGGGGACACACTACCTCCATCAATTGTCTAAATCCAACTGCACTAAAGGCAGATACCGGACGCACGTCTAACACCAACATAGCAGTCAAGGCCTCAGTTATCCGCTTTGCTTCAGGATGACTGCTGTCATACTTTATCCTCCTTGCTAAGGACTGTTGGAGGGTCAATTGCTTAGTAAAAGAAGTAGTGGGGTTCCTGGGATGATGAACGATTCCCAGCAGCAATAGCAGCAGCAGTAGGCGTAGCAATGCAGGATCCTCCGGAGGAATCCCGGATAGGAGAGGAGTCAGTCATGCTAGTGACATGGTCTGCAGGACAACTTCTGATCCTGACTGTGGAGGAAATTGACGAGGAGGGAGTTGACGGTGTGGTTTGCAGGCGCTTGGATACAACAGGACAAAGGGATTTAGGTGTTCCTGGACTGCTTACGGTCTTAGCCAAAGTTACTGAACTTGACAGTAACTTATGAACGTGCTGCAGGTGACGTATATGGGAGGATGTTTCTAGGTGGATAACGTCCCTACCCCTACTTATTCCACCTTTACATATGGTACATATGGCAAGTTAGTTGTTGTCCGGATTTGGATAGAAATATTTCCAGACCAAAGAGGTGGAATGTTTGGTCTTCTGCCCAGGCTTGACCGTGATGGGCTTTTTCATCCCACGGACAACAACTGTCTCCCCCGGAGCCTGATTTAAACAAACCACATCACCATCAGAATCCTCCTCATCAACTTCCTCCTCAGCGCCAGCTACACCAATATCCTCATCATGTTGTACTTCAACAGTGACATCTTCAATTTGAATATCTGCAACTGTACTGTGGGTGCTCCTTCCAGCACTTGCAGAGGGCGTGCAAATGGTGGAAAGAGCCACCTGTTTCCGTCCAGTGTTGGGAAGGTCAGGCATCGCAACCACCTCCACACTTGGACTCTCCTTGGCGATTTGTAATATCTTCTTAGAATGCACAGTTCTTTGCTGTGCTTTTGCCAGTTTAACTCGTTTGATTTTTGTAGCAGGAGGAGGGCTTCCATTGTCATGTGAAGCTGAACCACTAGTCATGAACATAGGGAAAGACCTTAGCCGTTCCTTGCCACTCCGTGTCATAAATGGCATATTGGCAAATTTACATTCCTCCTCAGATGATTTAAATGTATTTTTTAAGGTAATTTTCCTGAACTTTGTAATTTGGGATTTTATATGCCCTCTATTATGACATTGGGCATCGGCCTATGGCAGACGACGTTGATGGCATTTTATCGTCTATGCAGCAGCTTCAGCACTAGGAGGAAGTGGTTCTTGATCTTTCCCTATTTTATTTTTATCGGACAAAAATTTGTCCTCCATTTATGTGATATTGATATATACGTGCGGCTAAGAGGCACACAAACACAGAAAAATTATTATTATTTTTTTTGAGGGATGGAGCGCACTTTGGGGGTTACACCACCCTTCAACAGACGAGCCAGCCGGCCCTCGATTTATGACACAGGCGCATGCTTGGCGCTGCTACCAGAGCGCTCGCTCTGAATCAGGGCCCTCCTCCATGAAAATGGAGCGGCCTCCTGGCCGCTCGCATAGCTGTGGGTGACCACCCACAGCATGTGCGAGCGTCCATGATGATGGTCGCGATGGTCTTGACCATCGCGACCATCGGGCTTGCGACGGAGACCCTGCGGTAGGGTCTCGCTGCCGCAAGCCCTGGAGTGATTTTGGCTCTATCAGAGCCAAAATCACACCCACTGACATCACTAGTGATGTCAGTGGGGCCGGCTTCAGACGGTAGGCGTTCCCATGGGAACGCCTCTGTCTGGCAGGCACGCCCCCTGCACGCCCACCAAAGGGGGGTGCTGTCAATCAACATCGACAGCACGTCCCCTTTGGTGCGAGACCCGGAGCGATGGAGAGCTCCCTCCGTCGTGCGCATGCGCAGTGGGGGAACATCGACCCGCTTGCGAGCGTCCTGCGCTCGCGAGCGGGTCTGAATGACCCCCACAATTCACAAATACAGAAAAAATAATTTTTTTTTTTTTCGGAGTGCACTTTGGGAGTTACACCACCCTTCAACAAACGAGCCAGCAGGCCCTTTACTTATGACACAGGCGCACGCTTGGCGCTGCTTCTTTGTTGATGCACGTGCGGCTACTGCGCACACAATTCACAAATACAGAAAAAAAGAATTGGTTTTTTTGGAGTGCACTTGGTGGGAGCACCCCTGATGGACAGATCACCGCCTGGACAACACTACAGCACCCCTTTAGGATTACAACCTTTATAGGACACTGCACAACACAGCCCAGCCAGCCCCTATGGACTTTGGAGTGGACACTGGGCCTGATTCAGAGCCGGACGCTCTGAAAGAGCGCTCGCTTTGAATCAGAGCGTTTTTTTTTTGGTGCAGCCTCTGGGCCGCTCGCATAGCTGTGGATGACCATCGGGGCTTGCGACGAGACACTTGCAGTAGGGTCTCATTCCCGCAAGCCCCAGTGAGCTTCTGTCAGTGGGGCCGCCCCCAAATGGCAGGCGTTCCGTCGGGAACGACTCCGTTTGGCCAGCCACCCCCCCTGCCCGCTTCCAAAATGGTGCAAGCTGTCGAGGAAAATTGACAGCCGCCCCCTTTTGGTTCGAGACCCGGAGCGACGGAGCGCCCACCGCTAGCCAGGTCACGCTCATGCGCACATCAGAGCCGGTTCTGGCATGCGAATGCGCAGTGGTCAATCATCGACCCACTCCTATGGACAACAGCAGCACAACACAGCCCAGCCAGCTCCTATGGACAACAGTAGCACAACACAGTCCAGCCAGCCCCTATGGACAACAGCAACACAACACAGCCCAGCCAGCCCCTATGGACTTTGGAGTGGACACAGCCCCTATGAACAACAGCAGCACAAAAACAAGAGATATGGTAAGAACTTACCTTTGTTATCTCTGTTTCTACGAAGTCCATAGGGTCCACAGGGTTGACCTTGGGGTATAGGTTGGGAACCAAATCCGGGCACCACGCAGTTAAAGCTTTTAGCTCCCAGGATGCACTTGGGTCCACTCTCCCTATAACCCCACCCCCCAGCCAGAGGCACCTCAGTTTGTAAGGAGCCAAAGGCCGGAGGAGGAGAGAAAAAGAGAGAGAAAACTGGAACACTCTAGAACCATACTCACAGAAAAGGAGACGGGAAACCGGTGACCAGTAACACAGCCCATGTGAAGCCAGGTGCGTCAGGGTGGGCGCCCTGTGGACCCTATGGACTTCGTAGAAACAGAGATAACAAAGGTAAGTTCTTACCATATCTCTTGTTTTTTACTTCAGGGTCCATAGGGGGTCCACAGGGTTGACCTTGGGGATGTCCCAAAGCAGTTCAACCAAGGGTGGGGACGCTCCTGTGCTGAGAGGAGAATCCGTTGCCAAAAAGGAAGCATCCTGAGAGGCAAAGGAAACCAATGCCTAGAACCTTAAAAAGGTATGGACAGAAGACCACGTGGACACCTAGTAAGGCAAAACAGCCGAGGCGCCACAACGAGCCGCCCACGAGGGTTACATGGCCCGAGAAAAAACAAGCCTCAACGACAGAAATGCCTACCCATGGGTAGGCCCCTGAGGAAGATATACGAGGCCATCCAGCCAACATTTCATTATAGGCCGGCCATCGTTTCCTGTGAAAACCAGAAACCGCAGACCACCAATAAGGAGTCCAATTACCATAAGGAACTTGAACGGATCATATAAAGCCAAAGAGGCCGGACCACAGTCAATGAGGCCACACCAGCCGAGAAGACTGGGGACTGAATGGCCGTACCATAAGTTCCAGAATAATATGGAACCTAAAAACCACTCTAAGAAGAAATACAGGGCGAGAGCAACTCACACCCTGACATGATGCCCTCCAGAAGAGGGAGCCACATGAGAACGCTCCCAATTCAGACACTCTCCTGGTTGATTTAAACACCCTGAGAGAGAGAGAGCTTAAACAATAGACCATGTAATGGCTATCACAACCAGCGGTTCCATTGACTGTCCCCGGAGGGAACAAAGAACCACTACTAACTCCCCAGGAGGCCCTAGGGAGGACAAGTGGAGGCATAATCCAGAAAACACTCCAAAGGATGAACTGGATACCAGAGCGGAGCAATTCCATATCTTAACCATACCGACAGTGTAGAGATCCGCACTGTCAGGAAGGCCAGGCCAAGGGTGAAACCCAAGCCAGCCGGAAGGAATGCCAGAATATCTGAAAATCCAGGACACCGGAGGATCGTATCGACAGGTACGATACCATAAGAATTATGTATGCCACAGTCCGTGGCAGATCCCAGCAAAGTCTGGCCTATCTGCTCTAAACATCTCAATGAAGACAGAGCCAGGGAAGCCCTAGGACCACAGTAGGGGCGCAGTCAAAGACAAACGATCCAGGTCCAGGGAAAAACAAGGACCCTGAGACAACAGGTCCAGATAGTGAAGCAGTAGGAACGGAGTATCGATGAGGAGACTCCGAAAATCTTAGTACCAGTGATGTCTGGGACGAACTGGAGCCCCCAGAAGGAAAGCCCCTCCGTCTCGAAATAAACTTCCGAAGACCTCGAGGAAGAAGGGAGACTGGAGGACACAGGTACACAAAGTGGAAGGACCACTTCACTGACAAAGAGTCACTGAAGGTAGCTTCAGTACTCCTGGAGCTGGACTGTAACACCGGTAATGTGTGATCAAGTCAGAAGGCCATGAGGATCAATCCCCTCAGGGAGGCCCCCTCTGCTCACCAGGAGTTGAAACCTCTCTTGGAGAAGAGACTAGTCCCCGGGATGCACGTCGCGACGGCTGAGGAAGCCCGCTTCCCAATGGAGAGCTCCGGGAATAAACACTGCAGAGTTGGCCAGGAGAAGACCCTTGGACTATGTCAGAATGGATGACATACCTGACATTGCCACCCAACTACTAGTGTTGCCTAGATGGAAGTCACTGTTGTGACACTGTCGGACTGAACCTATTCAGGTTTACCGTGACATATGGGTTAGGCCAGAGTGAAGGTCCAAGACAGCCTAAAGTATCAACAAGTTAAGTGGCAGGGCAGAAACGACAGACGTCCAACTGCCCCGAAACGAATGCGGACCAGACACTGTCTGTAGCAAAGAACACCCTGGACAAGATGGCCATAGCCACCTGGACAGAGACCAACTCGCCTCCGGAGAAAGTATCATCGTTCGAACAGCGATCCGATGGGAAGAACTCGATCCATCTGGAGGGGAGTCAATTATGGCAAGGCCTGGAATGGAACAGAGCACATTTCACCCTACCAAAAGGTAGACACTCTGGTAGACCGCGCATCACAAAGAGTAATGACATATGTCAAATGCGTAGATATCCGCACACTCCAAGTTGAAGAGTGGAGATCTTGTCTTACGCCAGAAAAATTCTCAGAGTCTGAGAATCCAGCAGTGCTCCCAGATGAAGAAAACCCTGTGAGGGATGTAGGGAGGACTTTTTCTCCGTTGACTAATTATCTGTGCCGAGAAGAAGCCATGGTTATCCTGACCTGGCGGTAAAGTACCTTGGTGATCCTGCTAAAAGCAGGAGACCGTCCAGAGAAAGGAGCATTCGGATACCCTGAACAGGTGAACTGTCAGAAAATCCATAAGGCTGGTAAACCCCGGTGGAGTTGAGGACAGTCCCAAAAGGCAGAGCCCGAAACTTACAAGTGTTGCTGTGGCACAGCAAACCTGAACCCATGCTGATGAGAGGGCTCTGTACGTACACGTAGGTACGTATCCTGAATACTCAGATATACCCTAAAATCCCCAGGTTCCAAACGTCGGATGATGGAGCATGGACGATTCCACCTGAGTCCAGGCACCGTTGGAATCTGATTCAGGGATTTGAGACAGAGTATAGGCAAATGAGGACCAGTCGGTCACCGCCCCAGAAAGAAAGTAGAACAACCAGTCCCTCACTGAGATAGTGAGGTTGGCCGAAATAGCTCTGCTTACCACAAAGACTGTATAGCTTTCTGGGATTGTAAGGCCCTGATCATGTTTGAAGAAGGGCCCGTGTAACAATGCCTGTGAGGAGGCTGCCTGAGCAATGAGAGGCCGTTGAGAATCAGTACCTCACTCTGGAACTTCCCCAGATGTAGACCTGTCCCATCAGGCTGAGGGTATATCCTCAGGTGTAGAAACAGGGTCGTCCGGAAGTCCAGGACTGCTCGGTACTGGATATGGAGGCCGACAGCCTAGGAAAAAACAGGCCTTTAGGCTGACCCTGAGGACAAAAAGACTTAACAGAGTTAGTCCGAATGTAGTGGGAGTAGCTAAAGACGGTATCTCCCCATTAGTGATACTGCCAATGATGCAACGATCTTGTCAAGGTCAGGACCAAACAAGATCTTCCCCATGGAAGGAGTGTGCACCTCTGCTTTCCCATAACGCAGCCATAGGGTACTGCGGCGGATACAGACGCCGCCGAAACCCTGAAAGTTAGAAGACCGGCATCCCATGAGGTAATCACATATGACCACTGCATATTTTATGTGAGCAGCAAAAGATATTTGAACCTCAGACGTGTTGGAGGGGAAAAACGTCACAAAAGCATCACCATGCGATGGCCATGGTAGGACGGGCAACAGGCCCTGAAAACGAGTACATTGATTTCAGGCAAAGTTACCACCTACGGATCCGTAAAATCCGTCCAGGCCGGGATGGGAGGCGTATTAATGCCTGTAACCCGATGATTAACATACAAATCCATCCCAGAAGGGGATTTCCATTACTTGTGAGGACCCTCAGGGAATGGGAAACAGGAGGCCTTTGTGACTCCTCGTATCTGGCGACAGCCAGACTCCCGCTATGAGATCCACCCGCTGGGCAGAAAACGGGAGATGTATGATACAGGTGCAGGATCGACATTCTCTATATCCAGAATGAACCTGGCTACCAGCCCCAAAGCAGGGATAATAATACTTGAAATCGGCTCCCCCCATGTGAGAGGGAAAGAGCCGAATATACCATCCAGTTCACGGCAGAGCCACTGGTCAGTAACCACAGGGCGTATATCACGCCAATTAGTATTTCGTATAAAACGACATCCACCAGGGTGGCCGTTGTGGTAATCCCTGCAAGGGGAATGACAGACCGATGTGGTATCGGAGGTAATTCATGTACTGTGAAAATCTCCGGCGGGGAGCGACAGTCTGTTGCACAGGGGTAAATTGCAAGAAATTGCGAGATACCCCGAGTTCAAAAGGGCAGTATGGTGAAGTAACTCCAAGCGAGTGACGACAATGGGGCCCGCCCGGCGATCCTCAAAGGAGAGGATCCTGAGAAATAAACCGCCCTTTAAGGGTGTCGTGCAAGGGGCCCCGCACCAGATGGTGCCGCATACATAAACCTTTCTGAGTTAAAATCCTCCGCACTAATTCCTGCAGGCTATGACTTGCAGGATAGCAATAATGGGTGCAGTATCGTGTGCAATCTCCTGGTCAGATATATCTGACTATCTTGACGGAAATATTAAGCAGCGCCATACCGGTCCTGACTGACGCTAAGATTAGCTGCAGGGACCCATTATCAGCGTATGCAACTCACAGTTCCATCTAAAATATGGCAACGTGCAGCACGCAACAGTATGTGACAACCCTCACAGATATTAACAAATATATATATGTGAGGTCTCAGAACCACCCCAGGTACACCTGTATTAGGGCAGATAAAGAAAAGGGATAGATATACACTGACAGGTGAGAGAAAAAGCAGACAGTCAGCACTAGCATAAGTCACATACAAAGCAGAAAAATATATATACATACATAAGCATGACATATAATATACTGCACAATGTTGCTACATTCAACTGCCCAGATTCAGTGTCTGGGAAGGCTATAGCGCTGTGTACACTCACCCAAAATGGCCAGGTACGCAGGGGGACTGGGCTCACTGACATCCTAAGAGTTCTGCAGCACCACAGAGAGAAAATGGCCACTGGAGACCTCAGAAGAAGCGTGGCCCGCGGAGGAAGCAGCTCAGCGACGCCAGACTGTATTATTGAAAGGCGCGCTGAGCTGAGGGGAGGAGCCGCTAGACAGGGAAGGCTTCCTCCCCTGGCTAGCAATTAACCCCCCGGGATGCCGGCTCCCACTGCCGCTATAATCCCTGGTGGGCTGTGAACACGCGGGGTATGTCTCCATGGAGGGGGAGCCCGCCGCCACTGCTAGCGCCTCCGGTCTGTCCCCAGAGACCGGAGGCATAAGGCTGCATATTCACACGTGGATCACCGCAAGCGGTGACCACGCGACTTACCTGTCCCCGTCGATCCGGCAGCAGCCCAGGGATTCCTCCAGAGCCCGGCTAGTACAGACTCTGGGGTCCCGCTGCGATCCCCAGATCTGTACTGGCGTCGCAGCGCCGGCGGGTTGTAGGAGTGGCAGCTCAGACGTCCATTGGACAGTCTGATGCTGCCGCTCTGAAGAGTAGTAAAAAATAATAAAATAAAACTCTTTTAAGCTTAGGGGCTGCTAAGCAGCCCCCCTGCAGTAACGGTGACCCAACTCCGGCCGGGCACCAACTTAAACTGAGGTGCCTCTGGCTGGGGGGTGGGGTTATAGGGAGAGTGGACCCAAGTGCATCCTGGGAGCTAAAAGCTTTAACTGCGTGGTGCCCGGATTTGGTTCCCAACCTATACCCCAAGGTCAACCCTGTGGACCCCCTATGGACCCTGAAGTAGAAACAGCCCACCCAGCCCTAACTCCCACCCTCCCTCTTCACTGTCCACAGCCGGAGTGAAAAATGTCCCTTAAATAGACATGTAATTCTCCAATATTCTTATGATGACTAATGCAGAAAACCCATATTTAAATCATGTTTATAAGTACAGTGTGTATGTAGTAACTGTACATTTAGGGCAGTTCAAATTTTCACCTGGACATAACATGCTGTGATGCAAATGATTACATTTTTATATATGCAGGAAAAGTGTAGTATTCCAATACTGGGCACTTTTATTTTACCATTGCAATCTAAGGTTGAATTAGGACGCACTCCGCTCCCCACTGAAAATCTGTTTGCGCACTTTAAATTTGCACCCCTGCAGCAACACGGTTTTGCCAAGGTGGAAAATTGCACCTTCTAGCTGGATCTACTCCTAGCTCTAAATGCAGACCTTTAATGTCTGTATTCTTATTCCACGGATGTATTCCAAGATTTACATTTTTAACAGCATCCCACATACTGATATCTACAGGTACATTCTAGGTGGTGCACAGCGTAATTGCTCTCACAGTTTAATTCAGAGAGATTTGCTTGTTGATTTGGAAATAAGGCTTTTATCTATTTCCACATAGTGACAAGCTGAACAAACAGTGACATTTTCAACAGTCTGTGCTTATTCTTAATCACATTTTAAAGAAAAGATTTCATTTTAAAAAGCCTCATTGGAGAAAAATTATTCCCCTAAGTGTGAGCTCTTTTGAAAAGAAAAAGTGTCTTTTGTTCATAAATGCAATTTAAAGTTTGACAACTTTGTAACTATTTTATTAGTTGTCTTATTTTTATGCAAACAGTGGAGCATTTTTTATTACATTTATTTCTCCCCCACTTTATGTTTACAACATTTTGTGCGTGATATATTATAAAAATAACTTGCCCTTATTGTCATTGGGAATTGACATATTGACTAGGAATGGACGATAAATGATTCTACTACGTGTGTGGCTCCAAACCCCTCTTGAAAAGTAGGTTCATCACTTACTGCATTCCCTGGCCCAATGATTTTCCTTTAAAACTAGGCAAGGCAGTCACAATGAGAAGAAAACATGGGTTGCTTGCATTTTTGATGGACATTAGTTTATCTGTGTTATAATCGGCTAAGGTCTCCAACATGCACAATGGGAGCTGTGGTGCGTGTGCCACCCTCCACCAACGTCTCCCACTGCAGCAACGGGAGAGACCAGCACCAGCCAGTAATAATGGTGGATCATACCGGCAGCAGCATCCCTATAGTCAGAATCCCAACACCTAAAGTTAAGTAGCCTAACCCTCCCCCTAACCCACCTTTTCCGCAGCCTAACCCTAACTCTCCCCTCTCACAGCCTAATCTTAACCCTCCCCCCTGCAACCTATCCCTAACCCTTCCCCTAGTGCCTAACCCTAAACCTCCCCCTAACCCTAATTCTTACCATCAGGATGCCGGTGGTCGGGATTCTGGTGCTGGAATTCCAACGGCTGTCAGTATTCTAGTGCCGATATTCTTAGTGCCAGCATCCCGATGGCTGGGATGATGACTACATCTCAATGTAGCCAATTATTGTACATTTATGCCCCTTACAGATAGAAGAGTTCTAAACTGCAATCCACCTACTATCGGTTACCCACTGATAACAGGATAACTATCCACTTTGTATAATAAACCTTGAGGAAGACAGTCAATTAAACTACAATCAGAGGAGCATCTTCTGCCTTCATCTTGGACATATAAGCTGCACTGCGCACGTACAGTGATTGTATTGCGATTACATTAGCACAGAGGATTCATTCACAAAGTGAGTGACAGATAGACAGTCTTTGGTAGGTAATGGGGTGTGACTAGAGAAACGCAGGCATGTCTGACCGTTTAAACACAGTTTTCAGGGCGTGCATCATGCATTAGCCACTGTGAACTTGCTCACAGCAGGAGAGCCCTCTGCATGTCTGGAGACTCACTGTGTCTGCAACAGGTTAGACTTACTCAGCGGGCTGGTGGCCCTCTGATCTATATTAGATGTTACCGATGTTTCCAGTTATGTGCATGTACAGCGAACGCTCTATGCACTGGATGGCAGGGGGAGTCATTAGCATATGTTTGCAATTGCGAATTGTGAGAGAATTTGCAACTGTGATTGCATTTGTGTACAATCATGAATCAATCACACAGGACCTTATTCAGACCCGGTCGCAAGCGCTGAGCACTCGCAACCGGGTCGATGTTTAGGCCCTGCGCACACGAAGCAGCCGCACTGCGCGTGTGCAAGCCCTGGAGGGAGAGATAAATTCTTTCGCTCCATAGCTCACTACAAAAGGGGCTGCTGTCAATGGTGATCGACAGCTCGACCCGTTTTGTAGGCGTGGCGGGGGGTGGTTTCACAAATGGAGGCGTTCCTGGAGGAACGCCTGCTGTTTTGTGGGCGGCCGCACTGACATCAGCAGTGATGTCACTGGGGAGCTTCCTGCTCAATCAGAGCAGGAAGCTCCCTGGGGCTTGCGGTTGCAGAGACCCAACCTTAGGGTCTCGTCGCAAGCCCCGATGGTTGCGATGGTCTTGACCATCGCGACCATCAACCTGGTCGGTTGCTAAAGCTGTGGGTGGTAACCCACAGCTTAGCTAGCGACCAGGAGGCCGCACTTGAAAAGGCAAGCGGTCACCCTCAATCAGAGCGAGCGGTCGCTTCTTGGGGAAGCAATCGGGAAGCCGACTGCCTAAATACCGGCAGCCGGCTTTCCGACTGTCTTATCCCGGCATGGGTGAAATGCCGGGCGTCTACATCTAGACGCCCGGCATTTCACCCATGCCGGGATAAGACTGTCTTATCCCGGCATGGGTGAAATGCCGGGCGTCTACATCTAGACGCCCGGCATTTCCCCGACGCCGGGAGACCGGCATCACGATCGTAGTGATGCCGGGCGCCGCGAGCAGACAGCCACGGGGGGGGAGGGTTAGGTTTAGGGCTCCCGGGGGGGACTTAGGGTTAGGCACCCCCCCGGGAGGGTTAAGCTAGGGGGAGGGAGGGTTAGGCACTCCCGGGGGGGACTTAGGGTTAGGCACCCCCCCAGGGGACTTAGGTTTAGGCAGCGGGGAAGGGGGTGGTTAGGGTTAGGCACTTAGAGGGGGGATTAGGGTTAGGCACTTGGGGGGAAGTTATGGTTAGGCACCCCTAAGGAGGGTTAGGGGTGTTAGGTTAGTGTATACTTACCTATCCACGATCGGGATTTCCAGCGCTGTCGGGCTTCCGCTGCTTCTAACTCTGCTCCTGTCGGGCTGCCGCTGATTGGAATCGAACCGCCATGCGGCCGGCGGTATATCATACCCATTCCGCTTCTTGCGACCGCCTCTGAATGAGGGCCACAGTTCCTAAAGTTTAAAATTGTGCTAACCTAGATACTCCACCCATATTGTTGGGGTGGCTACTGCAGGCAGTGGGGCCCACTGGAGATTGTCTTGGTAGCCTCTTGAGACAGTCTGATCCTTGGGAACCACCTTGTTAATCATGTAATGCAAAGCTTGTTGTTCTTCAAATTAAATCCAATTATATATATATATATATATACACAGTATCTATTAACATTGACAATATGGAAGTCATTATTATCATTTATTATATCTTTAGTCTAGTTGTATCTATACACCAGGACATATTTGTACTACATCTGCATCTATATGTTATATTAAAATACATGCATTTACACATGGAAATCTGTAACCTTGTGGCCATGATGTTACACAAGTCCATTTTTGCTACCAACTCTAAATACGGTGCTAATCATTTGTTAATCCTTGGAAAGTTCTTTTTAGGCTGCACAACGCTTTCTTGCTTTTCTCACTATTATTAAATCGGTTATCATGGTGAATAGGAGCATTACAGAAGGAGGACAGTGTGGTGGCACAGTGATTAGCATTGCTGCCTTACAGTGCTGTGGATTTGATTCCAACTAGTTAATAATAATAAAAGAGGTGCCCGACAATAAAAGATTTAGCCTCTTGTGGAATGCTGGAAGGAATAATTACTAGGGTAGGTACTGTAGGCATAATGGGTAAGATACTGTTCATTGATTGCTACAGTATAAGGTCCTGAACAAACATGTAGGCTTCCTAATTGTATTTGAATTACATGTCCTTTGTGCAGGAACAATAACTGTGTTAATAAGGAAAGTATCACCCATCTGTTCCCCTTTTATATGTCGGGATGCAATGACTCTTGTGGTACCTTCTGCAAGGATTTAGGTAAATGAAAATGGTTTCCTCAGTTCATGTAAGGTGCATGCAACATACCAGCATAGCTTATAGTATTACTTTCTATGCATGCTACAAAAGATTCCTAATACTACTGCAACAAATATTGTTTAACAATAAAAAATGTAAAATATATAATCAGTGTGTGGTAATCACATTATATGGAGCAAACTGATCATTCAAGACCACTTAGATGCACAGGGGGAACGCAGGGCAGTCACTTAAAGCAAAACAAGCAGAGCAAATGTCTCTAAAGCTGGGTACAGACCTGGCCGACCCGCCGTCCTATCTAACAATTGGTAAGTGTAAATACACCTACAAATCATCCGCCCGTTGTGTGTGGCCAGCAGAGCCATTTGAGTAGCCCTCCCACTTATGACATCATATTCGCTGGCTGCTGCGGCCAACATATTGCGCGGTCGACTGTACCGACAGCCAGATGAAATGATTTATCTGCTAAATATATCGCCATTGGCTGTGCTGCAGGGACAATCAGATATGTCTATGAACTGCGTTGTTCACAAACATATCGGGTGTACCCACCCACTGATGCATCATCGCTATATTGTTCGGCACTCGAACGAACGATATATATCATTCAGGTGTGTTCCTAGCATGCATAGTACCTAATGGCATGCTTGGGTTTGACTAAAGTTGGGTACACACTGAGACGATGTCAGCAGGATAAGTAATTTCCGGCTAAATAAGAACGACATATCGGCCGCAGTTACAGTAGAAGATTTTTTAGCAATGCCAGCCAGTTTGCTATCCATCATTTAAATGTTTCAATTAATAAAACACAATTAGACACAATGGGGCCGAATCTGATTTGGGAGAAAAGAAAAAGAAACAGGTAACTTTGCACCTGGACAAACCATGTTGCAAATGCAAGTGGTGCAAATACATATTGTTCTGGCATGCAGGGTCATACTGGGGACTGGTGAGGGGGCGGGGCTACAGTCAGGAAAAGTGTTGAGTTGCCCGGATGCTCCGGAAGACTCTACACACTGCTGGGTGCATGCCAGTAGCATCCTTTGTACACTTGAGTATTGCTACTGGTCGCAGTATGCCGCTCGAGGCAGGGCATGCTTAACGGCATTGTAGGCCCTGGGCAAAGCAATGCACTGGGGCTCCTACTCACCCATTCACGGGAATAAATAAAAAAATATATCATAACTTATCCCTCCAATTCTGTCTCTCCATATGCTTCCATACAGTAAATGGTTGTCAGCACTCTGATTCCTGTATAGCTACAGCCATCCACCAATCAGCATCCTGATAGCCATTCACTGTCTTGCTGCAGGCTGAGAGGCTGGTAGAGAATACTGTCTGGCCGCTCTGACTGTGAGTAATTCACAATCAGAGTGGTCAAGGAGAATCTTTCTCTGCCTGCCTTTCAGCCAGCTGCCCTATGTACAGAGCGAGTAACCGCACACTGCATGTAGTATATGCTACCTTTTGCAGGGCCAGTTCGAGCACAAGTGGAGCCCATGGCAGGAATTTCCTTTAGCAACCCCCTCCCCTCACTGCCCCCATAGCCTCACACACACACTGCCCCATAGCTGCACACACTGCCATACAGCAACAACAACAAAAGGAAAACTTGCGATGCTGGCAGATGTAATATCTCATTTCAGAATGGCACATCATGTCCATTGCATAGAATTAAAATTCCCCCAATATGTGAACATTATATCCACCTTCCTGCCAACTAGTCCTGTCAATTAATGTTTACGAGTGGACCATTAATTGTCCCTCTCCCTTTCATCCCTTTAATCTCCATCTGACAGTCAACATAAAGCACTAGTATGCAATAGTCTCTCTCATAGCCCCCTCCCTCCATATATTTTCACTACCCCCTCCATATCTCTCTCTGTCTCTCCATAGTTCTCCAAAGACCCCCTTCATAGCTCTCTCACTTTCCCCAACCTCCATATCTTTGCCTCCTTTTCCATAGCTGTCTCCTCATCCCCTGAGACCCCTACCTCCATTAGCTCCTCCATATCTATGACTGCCCCTAGTATATCTCACTTATTCCCCCTCCATAGCTCTCTCACTGCCCCCTACCTTCATATCTCTCTTCCTCCCCCACTACAGCAATCTCATTACCCCTCCCTCCATATCTCTATGCCCCCTTTCATATCAGTCTCATCATTTCCTGAGCCCCCTTCCTCTATATCGCTCTGCCCCCCTCCATAGCAGTCTCATTGTCCTGAGTCCCCCTTCCTCCATATCTGTCATCCTCCCACCTCCATTGCAGTCTCACCACTCCATGAGCCCTCCACTCTTTATAACTCTCTGCCCCACCCTTCCATAGCAGTCTCATTGTCCTCCGAGTCTTCTTCTCTCCAAGTCTCTGCCCCATAGCAGTCATATTGCCCCTTGACCAGGGGCATATCTATAATGGGTGCAGGGTGTGCAGGGCATATGCGGCCCTGGGTCCAGGGGGACCCACACCGCACACCATGCACCCATTAGTCCTACCTGTCCATAGTGCTGCATTGCTGGCAGAGCTGGAGCTGCAGAGCAACCATTTTCCCGGTGACTCGTGCATGCACAGTACTGCTGTCCCCGGGAAAACAGCATGGGCACCATTCTCCCAGAGACCCGCACATGTGCAGTAGACTCTGGCACTGAACCGGGATCTACTGCACCGCTGCACCACCGGACAGAGGAGGGGGCCCACACTGAGTCTACACATGGACCCCTCCTCTCTTAAAACACCCTCACCCTTGACCCTCCCTTTTTCCATATTTGTGTGTCCCTCTATAGCAGTTACATTGACCCTGATGCTGCAGCTTAGGGACACTGCGACCAGCATCGCAGACACAGATCTGTATATGCGCAGTACAGATCCTACACATGTCCAGATCGCCAAACATCGGAACCATAATGTACAACACAATGAAGGAAGCAAAGTTTCTGCATCTATCTCTCAATCAGGTCCACTATTTGCAATGCTTAATACTCTGTATCTGTTGCACATATAAAGCTATATATAAGAATAGCAGCAAATGATAATTTGTCTACTTTTAACATAAGCAGTGAGATTTCCTCAGCAGTACAGAAATAATGACTTACATGCCATGTATCCCTCTTTGGCAACCACAGAAGGTGCGTGTAGGTCAATAACTTGTATTCAGGTATTTCCAACAATTATACAGTATCGTACTTCATCCCTATTGTGGGTCTTCTCAAATGGTAATTAGCTTCCACAGCAGGGCCTGCAGAGTCCCGAGGGCTGGACGTGGGACAGTGGTTTCTTTTTACAAGAACATGTACTTCATCTTTCAATATACACATTAATTTATTACCATAATAAGGAAAATAATACATTAAATCTATCTAAATATTATGTGCAATATATATATATATACACACATCATTGCTTTCATTAATGGGTTAAGGAAAACACGGCTTCTATTAACACATAAAGAGGGAGATGTATCAAACCTACTAAAAAATAAAAGTGAAGAAGATGCCCATACGACCAATCATCTTTTACCTATCATTTTATACACTGTACTAGATAAATGACCAAGAAGCTGATTGGTTGCTGTGGGTAAGTTCTCAATTTTTACCCTTTAGCATGTTTGATACATCTCTCCAAAAGGGAAAGTACAGCTATATGTAGAACATATGTTTGATATATGACTGGCCTATCTGCTTTTTACCTCTAACTGCTTGGCAGATTGTATCACTACTAGTTGCCTCTTCACCAAGAAAAAGTTTAGACTTAACTGTGCTCATTCCAGCAGCTTCAGGGTATGCTGCAGAATATGGTGTTTACTTACCTTTTATATACTGAGTTAAGTGTTTTGTTAATATTGGTGTAAAAGTCTCGAACATTCATATAAAGTAATGTTGTTTCAGTAATTACTGTATGTTCTATATAAATAAGAATGTATTAAAACAACTAAATAAAGGACTAAAACACACAAATATAAACTGGCATGGCAACAGCAAGTCTATAGATTGTCAAAATAATACAGACACAAATGAAAAACCAGAATAATACAAATAAGAGGGACATTAATTGATGAATTTTCTTAACTTCGCTCTACAGCAGAATTGTTTTAAATAGAATATAATTCCAAGGAGTATGGAAAGGGTGTTTTGCTTAAACATGCATATAAAGAATATGTATATTACATACTGTCCTCCAAAACATAAATATTATGAATAGATATAAGACATGAGCAGCATATGAATAAAACAGGTCACAGGGGAGTGAAACCGAGAGCTGGCCAATGGCTTCAGGTATTGAATATGTAATAGTATGGAGAATTCTGCTGTATGGTAAAGAAGCTTCATGATTCTAAACATCACAAAATAAGAATACATACATACAGCTGGCCGGCTTATATAGATCAATACACATGGGAAGATCTAAGTGTAGTACTGATCACTGGTCTTATACATTAACTGAAACTGGATCAATCATTGAAAATGTAATAACATTCTTAGGAGTTTCAGTTAAAGGAGCTTCATATCCACAAGCATTAAACTTTTCTCATTAGAAATGATTAATAAAGCTGTGTATCCTGTGTTGCTAAATATTTACTATGGTGTTTTGTAAACCATAAAAGAGGTGTAACAGGGAAAAAAGCACAACAGAAGATGTCATTTGACTTTGACAATGTAAATATATTTAACTACATACAGTATAAATGAATAAATAAACATCACGCAAATACAATGATTAAACAACCTAACAATGAAGATCCTGCAATGGCAGAAAATGTGCCATGAAATCTGTTTGCCTGTTATTGTGGTTTCATGTGCTCCTGGCAGTGCCCGTTATGACTTATGACCAGTGGTGGCTCCAGAGGTGGGGCTGCAGCACAGTCCAAAATTCAAATAGGGGAGCCACACCAACTGCCACCCCAAATGCTGTCAAATATCACCATCGGGACTCACTGGCAGTTGGTGTGGCTCCCTAGTTTGAATTGTGGACCGTGCTGAAGCTCCACCTCTGGTGCCGCCACTGCTTATGACTTACACACAGATTATTCTACAGTAAACACAATCTAATCAGTGCTACTATCAGAAGAAAACGATCTGTCATTCCAAATTAGAGTAAAACTGCAGCCTAATATGTGCAGGATCCACTTCTGTGTAGTTCCTGGCATAACAATACAGCTCTGGTATAGCAGGCACAAGTTATCATTGCCTTTTTATGATCAGCCAAATAGTCCCTTTTACATCCACAACTTAACAACACAGGGCCTGATTCAGAGGTGGGCGCAGTGTAGCTGCAATTGCGTCTTTGTGCACAGTGCGACTGCGACTTTATGACAATGCTGCAGGCGATGTGTTTCCTAATGAAATGCCCACCGGCTGCAGCGCTAATCCATCGCTGTGTGTAAAGAGGCGTTCCATCGGCCATACCATCTGACATTACACCAGCTCTAGGCACAGAATGTCCATTGGGACATGACCGACGCTGCCAGTGCAACTGCAACAAAAGACGCAGTTGCTGGTGGTGAAACGCGCCCACATCTGGCTAGCCACCCCCTGTTTACCTCCCAAGAATGCTCACCAAAATGTCCTCTCTCTGCGTCTGAATTTGTTCTGCGACTCCCGGTAGTAATCATCAGGACGCATGCGCTGTGCGGCTCGGAAACATGCGCAGACTAAAAACATTGGCTGCTCACGTATAACATCATCCCTGCATCTGCCTCAGAATCAGGCCCACAGTCTTTCAGGAAGATAATAAGTTATCTAGGACTACTGTATATGAATAGAAGACAACTTCCTACTGTATATTATAATACCTAGACAATGTTTTATCAATACTAACAAATAATAACCAGACATAAAAGAGCATCACTAAGGCCGGCACATAAGAATGATGTGTAGCTAGCTGATCCGATGAGCGACAGGTCCCTGCATCAGCCCGTGCATACACACTTGCTCGTTGCAGAGGGTGATGGCACGGTGTAGGATGCCGTGGTGCATTCGGTAGCATAGCATTGTACATGATATGTTCTGGTTGGCTAAGCAGTATGGTCAACCAGAAGATATTGCATGCGACAGCGGGAGTGTGCAAATCTGACATACACACTTAATGATATGCCCAATTTGTCATCTGGAAATGACAAATCGGGGTGATATATTTAAGTGTGTACCCAGCCTTACTGTTACTTCAACAAATTAATGAATAAATGAATGATTCAATCAATCAATCAATCAGTCAATCAATCACATATGCTGGGTCCATAAGTTAATATATACATATAAATACAAGCTTAAAATAAACTTTCCAACTTTATTGTTCCAATACTATAATATAGTAGTGGTACCTTTTCACATACTACTATGTAAGTCCTACCAATCTCATTCTGAGAGCATCAGCATAGCCAAGCAGGTATTTACTCCATTACATATTTACTCCATTAGATATGAATCCAATGAATGTAGCATTATAAGCAGGCAAGCATCCACTCCTTGTTGCTACTCCTTGCGTTCCCAGTAGAACTCACTAGAATGCAATGTATTTCTGGTTCACATCTGTTTGTACAGATGCCCCAGAGGATCAATTGAAGATCAAATGACCCAACGCATTTTGATGCTCTTCGAGGAAGATGATTATAATTATTTATGATGATACCAGAAACATTTCATACAGTATCAGATATTAATTCCTGAGATGGACCATGAATTGCCCTTTGGGTAGTGTATCTATACATATGCAGTGAGTTAAAGTACAGTAAGTGCATCTGCATGTTAAAAACTACATATTATAATAATAATAATAATAATAAACACACAATTGGTGCTAAACAAGCTTCTGAAAAGTAATGAGCAAGAAATATCCACATAATTGTAATATTCATGTTGCATATTGAACCTTGTATGTTTGCATTGTTGGTGCTTTACACAATAAAATGAAAAATAAATAAATAAATTAATTGTTCTATATTTTTTAAGGGTAATGTAATTAAAATCAATAATCTAGAACTTAATTATATTAACAAAATCTCCATAATTCCAAGAAATCACAATAGTTGCATATACAAAATAAGATTAAGCAAATAAAAGAGAGAAAACCTCAATGTGTGGTAAGGACCTGGAACCCATTGTTGCAACTACAGGAAGTAGCTATAGAATGGGATCAGCATTTTATAATAGCCACCATGAAAGGGTATGTATTTTATCCTAGCCTAACAATGCAAGGCAAAGGAAAGTGGTATGTGTTGTACATGCATCATCAGAATATTGGCTAAATCCTGTGTGTTTGAGCTGAAAAACCTCACCCTGGGGTAGATGTACTAAACCTTGGAGAGAGATAAAGTGGACGGAGATAAAGTACCAACCAATCAGTTCCTAACTGTCATTTTGCAAACACAGCCTGTAAAATGACAGTTAGGAGCTGATTGGTTGGTAATTTATCTCTCTCCACTTTATCTTTCTCCAAGGCTTAGTAAATCTCCACCACATTGCAATTTGGAAACCGCAAAAAAAGTGAAGGATCATGGGGTCATAAGGCTGTTTCTGGGGCTTCAGGAGGCTAGGAGAAAATGAATGTGATAGAAATAAAATTGATGTAGTGACATATTCAACTTGTGTTTGCAATTCTTTAACTTTAAAATTTGTTTTATTGATATATATTTTTGCCCAAATCTTGTTACTATTGAGACTTTGTACCCTTGTAACCATTTGCTGGTGTAAGCTAAATATCTGGGATTAGAGAGACACCTTTGACTTCCCAGTGATTATGCTGTCAGTCATGATCTCTCTTGACAATTCCTGTGTTACAATGAAGGTAACTTTGATCATTCACTGGGAATCTTGGAGTCCAATGTTGATTATCCCACAATGGATAAGGAATTTTTTTTTTTTTGCATAATATGCAACACTCTGCCTAAAGGTTAGGGAAATACATTAATAATGACCCTTATGCTTACATATCATTTGCAATACATTTTAACAGCACTCCTAATAATAAGTGCAGTAAGAAACACTGGGGGGCTTACGCCGAGTGACAGCTATGTGCAAGACTGTGGCCGTGATTCAGAGACGGATGCTAATGCGATCGCAACTGCGTTTTCGTGCGCAACGCAGCTGCGAAAATATGCTAATGTTAGCAAAGATCACCTGAGCATAAAGGAGCCCACTCCTGCGTTCTCACCTGCGTGCGACTACGCATACCTACATAAACACCTAAAACATTGAAGCACATCGGTTACCATCTTACCCTGACCTGCCGCAGCCTTGGGAGCTTTTCTCACACGCAGAGCTGCGTATGTAATCTCAGTGGCTAATTTATGCACGCCCATGTAACAGCGTTTAAACGGACAGGCACGCTTGCGTTTCTGTGACCACTCCCCATTACCACCCCCAAACGCTGGCAGTCTGTCACTCACTTAGCGATGGATTCCTGTGTGCGTGAGAGATCGCAATGCGATCGCAGAACACACGCAGTTCGATGCATATGCATGCGCAATGGCAAACAATCGCTCGATCTGCGTGAAAATTGCATTAGCGTCCGTCTCTGATCTGGCCCTGTGTGGCATAACTTGAAATTGCTCTGGGCATGCTTAGAAAGTGAACTCACGCAAATGCTCAATACAGATCTGTGTGTATCTGACACCTGGGACTCCTTACAGCCTGTTAGGCGTAACAGGGGAGGGAAGCAGCCTTCTCATACAAGCCAAGTATAGTAAGGGCATGTTCATGCAAATGTGGCCCCAGCAGGCATGTGTATATATGCAGGCTAAGAGGTGTTTCTTGCTCCAAGGCTGATTCAGATACATGATGATGTGTAACACAACCTAATTGCTTTTCATTAAATCATCAAAATCACACACAGTTTACACTTTTGCATCCAGTAATTTGGACCATAGGCCTGATTCACTACGGATTGCTACTGCGATTGCAGCTGCGATATCGCACACAGGGCCTGATTCAGACCCGCTCGCGAGCGCTCGCAAGCGGGTCGATGGTGCCCTAGTGCGCATGCGCACGACGTAGGGAGCTCCGTCGTGCGCATGCGCGAGACCCGCATAGCGACGGCCAAGCCGTCGCTATGGGTCTCGCACCAAAGAGGGCGTGCTGTCGATGGTGACAGCATGCCCCCTTTGGTGGGCGTGCCGGGGGCATTGCTGCCCAGACGGAGGCGTTCCCATACCGTCTGGGGCCGACCCCACTGACATCACTAGTGATGTCAGTGGGAGTGCTTTTGGCTCTGATAGAGCCAAAAGCACTCCTGGGCTTGCGGCAGCGAGACCCTACCACAGGGTCTCGTCGTAAGCCCGATGGTCGCGATGGTCTTGACCATACTTTTTTTGTAAACAATTTACTCATAAATTAGCCACAGTGATTACATACGCAACTTGAGAGCCCACTGTGTGCGATGGGACTGGTGTAAGTGCTGCGTGACTGGCCGTTGTGCGTCGATGGTACCGATGTATACACAGAAGAGTGAGGTTGGACGGATATGAGAAGACAGCAGTGGGCGTCTTTATGGCAGATGTGCTTTGGGAGGCATTAGCATATTTTCACTGCTGCGTTCCATCCAAAATCGCAGCTGCATACGCAATAGCGATCCTTACTAAATCAGGCCCTATGTGCACTCTCCCCTCTTATTGTTAGGAATTACATCTTTCATCCCTCCGGTAGATCTGTCTAGCCGCAGTATCAAGGATGGATTGTAGAGTGGAAAGACAAGTAAGGGCAGATAGAGGAGGTTGCGGTATTGAAGATGGTCAATGAGAGAATAGTTAAGCATGTTGGTAACATCCTAAAGGGGCCTATTTAATTAAAATTATTTTGCTTAAAATTCACTGAAAACTTTCCTCTTTTTGAGGACCCCATGATTTATGTCATATAAGCCTGTTTCGTTAATTTTCATTAATGCTCTGCAAATATACTATAGGGCAGAGGTTCCCAAACGCGGTCCTCAAGGCTCCCCAACAGTTCAGGTTTTAGAGATATCCATGGATGAGCACAGGTGGTTAAATCAAATTGATTAAGTACTAATTAAGTCACCTGTGCTCAACCATGGATATCTCTAAAACCTGAACTGTTGGGGAGCCTTGAGGACTGTGTTCGGGAACCTCTGCTGTAGGGGGTATATTTACTAAAGTACGGGTTTTTAACAGTGGAGATGTTGCCCATAGCAACCAATCAGATTCTAGCTATTATCTTCTAGAAGGTGCTAGATATATGAGAAGTAGAATCTGATTGGTTGCTATGGGCAACAACTCTACTAAAACCCACACTTTAGTAAATATATCCCTAGGTACACAATAGTTAGCATTATGTTAAACATTTAAAATAGTTTTTTCTTTATTTCCATTTTAAACACTAGGAAGGCTAAATGAAGCAGATGTTCATAGTCTGGACTATAAAGGGCCATTTTTACTCGTTTCACCCTATGTATTTCCTGCTGGTCCCAAAGAATCGCAATATCTAAGCAAAATATTTTTACATGGTGTCACAGTTCTCTGGGTAATATGGATTCAGAGCTATCAGTCATTATTTGCACAACCAATATCAAGTTTGTGGACTCGGAGTCTAACGCACTGTTCATGTTATCCATGGACCCTGGCAAGGAAGTCATGGTCCATAATACTGGTTATTGGCGTAATAGACTGGTGGTAGCGAACACTAAGAGAAGTCAGCAAGGTCTGGTACACTTCAGGTCTCATAGGAGCCACAGAGAGTATACAAAGAAAAGTCGCAAAAAAATCCAAGGTCAGTACACTGGGAAGTCATGGATAAGCACCAGAGATAATGCAGAGAGGAGTCAGGTACTAGCCAGGTAATACACAGGAGTATACACAGTAAAGATCACAAAACACTGGAGCGATGTAGTATGTATAAAAAACCCTGGCAGTCACTCATCTGCTGCTAGAATGGTACTAAAATATTGAAGCTCAGGGCCTGATTCAGACCCGCTTGCGAGCGCTGGGCGCTCGCAAGCTGGTCGATGGTGCCCTAGTGCGCATGTGCACGATGGAGGGAGCCACCGAATAACGATGGGGTAGCCGTCGTTATGGGTCTCGGGGTGCCGTGGGCGTGGCTGCCAGACGGAGGCATTCCCATGGGAACGCCTACCATCTGGGTCCGGCCCCACTGACATCACTGACATCACATCACTCCCACTGACATCACTAGTGATGTCAGTGGGAGTGATTTTGGCTCTGATAGAGCCAAATATCACTCCAGGGCTTGCGGTCACCGAGACCCTACCGCAGGCCTGATGGTCGCGATGGTCTTGAGTCTTGACCATCGCGACCATCATCATGGACGCTCGCATAAGCTGTGGGTGGTAACCCACAGCTATGCGAGCGTCCAAGAGGCTGCACTTTTAAAAAATAAAAAACGCCCTGATTCAGAGCGGGCGCTCGTTTAGAGCGTCCAGCTCTGAATCAGGCCCTCAGTTCAAACAACCCGCCTCTGCGACAACAGCGTTCCCATGACTGCAGGAATAAAACTAGGGAAGTACCACGAGTTCACCCCTACAGTAAAGGGTAATGGTGCCGGTCACCATGAAGCCTGCTGAAGATGTGGCAAGAGCTGCCACAGATGGACCTGATAGGCTCAAGTATCACACTGAGGGAGATGTGCTAAGCCTTGGAGAGTGATAAAGTGGAGAGAGAAAAGGTACCAGCCAATCAGCTCCTAACTGCTATGTTACAGGCTGTGTCTGAAAAATGACAGTTAGCAGCTAATTGGTTGGCAGTTTATCACTCTCCACTTTATCTCTCTCCAAGGCTTTGTACATCTCCCCCGAGTATTGAGTGTTGTGACAAGGGGCAGTTATACAATCTGGAGTGAAGGAGAGCTGTGGATGTGTTGTTATGCACAAAGCAGACAATGAGACACATGTAGTGCATTTTCTGTTGTTTGTTAATGACCTTTTCAGACACTCTGGGGCCTATTCATGATATTAATTATCGGGGTCCGAAGTTTTTGAATGGAAGCATGCCATTTGAACTATGACTTAACATTCTAACTCGCCACGGCTGCCGGAGGAATTCATCATTACTCCGGCGTGGTGACAGCTTATGCGAAATCATCTGTCCCCACGAGAGGCTTCACTGCTCTGAACGGGAGTGCACATGCGTGACCTACAGGTCACATATATGCACAAGAGCCCCGACGTCCTGGGGAAGGAGCCGGACAGGGGTGGAGGGATCCACTAGGATCCCTCATCGCAACACGGACCTCCTTCCCATAGAGAAGGAATGGGTTGTGTCCCCGTAGCAGGAGCATCTGAAGATGGCGAATGCTACTGCACTCAAGTTCCAAAAATATCATATTTTTGGAGCTTGATGAATTCTGTCCCCAAACTAGTGTATGGGGACAGCGGCCCATTCCACAAAAGGAAGGTAAGTAGGAGATATCTGTGATACTAGTGTATGGGGACAGCGGCCCATTCCACAAAAGGAAGGTAAGTAGGAGATATCTGTGATACTAGTGTATGGGGACAGTGGCCCATTCCACAAAGGAAGGTAGGTAGGAGATATCTGTGATGCTAGTGTATGAGGACAGCGGCCCATTTCACAAAAGGAAGGTAAGTAGGAGATATCTGTGATACTAGTGTATGAGGACAGTGGCCCATTCCACAAAAGGAAGGTAAGTAGGAGATATCTGTGATACTAGTGTATGGGGACAGCGGGCCATTCCGTAAAAGAATGGTAAGTAGGAGATATCTGTGATACTAGTGTATGGGGACAGCGGGTTATTCTGCAAAAGGAAGGTAAGTAGGAGATATCTGTTATATCTCTGGCTTTACCTTCTTGATGAATGGCCCAATAACTTAATTTTTACAATTGCAGATGAGAATGTGCATTTTCACCTGCTTTGTAAAAATGAAGTGATGATAAATAGGTATAAGTATAACCCACAATATCTTTTGTTGGAAGGCAATGGTATCATATATGCTGTAGTCACATTCTTGCATGTACAATTTTCCCCATTAGAATTATTACATTACATTGTCTCTTTGAATTGAGTTCTGCACATTTTCCTCACTTCCAAAATGTGAAAATGTTATTTAGCGACTGCATGTGAGAAATCCTATAAGGCTACAGTTTGTTTGTCATAAATCATCACTGAGTAATTTGGGATCTTTGTTGCACAAAATTTCTTGAGCTGGAAGAGCGTTAAATGAAACATTTATAAGTGGAAACTACATTCCTATGGGGATTTCTCTCTTCTTAAAAAAAGTTTCCCATATGACTACTGCACCAGCTCATGTTCATAGAGTCAAAGCTATTACTGGGAGGCATTTCAGGGAAATATGAAGTTGTTAAGACCATAGAGAAAGAGAGAAAGAGAGAGAGAGAGAGAGAGACAGAGAGAGAGAGAAGCAAAAAGGAAGATAACAAAAAGGTAATCTGTATTATATTTAGTAAAATCCCTCTAGAAAAATACCTGTTACAAACTATTATTCCACAATGTGTCAAACAAATGCATATACTGCTATATATACATTTTAGCGTAGCATTGGTATGTCGTTTTAGCATACTGTTGTTGTAGTTTCATAGATCTTGTTTTTTTTTTTTACTATGGCAATACTATGCCAATACTCATCAGGCTCTTTATTATAAAAAAAAAGCCATTTATATTCTGCTAAAACTGAAAGATTTAACAATATAACTTAATTGTGTGTTGAATTTGCAGCTACTGTTAATTCTCATTTTCACTTTCAGTAAGTAGAATTATTATAGCTGATTTTGCCTCAGGCTCGGTTCACCAGGGAGCATAAACCTGGGGTTCTGATCATATCCCTGTCATTGGTAAGGTAGGGAGGAGTTGACTTGCATTCAGTATGAGTACCGTGTTAGCAAAAAGACATTATAATAAGGCAGAGTCAAAAGACATAATGCAATGTACATTCCCGGAGACATAAAACTGTAATTAACAATAACAAAGTTGTTTTTGTTTCAATCTTTTAAAAAATGTGAAGCTAATTTTTGACACTGTACCCTTATTAGTAAAATATAATGATTTATAGAAGGTTGCAAAAAAAATTTGAATATTGGAAAATTAGCCTTAACAACGTATATAGTCTAAGAAGACCGTTAGAGGGATGAACTTTGTTCTGCAGGTCAAAGTGGTATTCACTAAGAGATTGATTAGTGAAGGTTTCTGGGATTATATGTCTCCATTAGAAACCACCAAATCTTTGCAAGATGTATTTTTATTTAGATGCACAGGTAACATCATAGTTCAAATGGCATGCTTCCATTAAAAATGTAATGCAAGTGCCGTTTATGAATATATGCATATACACGTGACTGCCTATGTATGCATGCAAATGTGTGTATATATTGTTGGGCTTGTATATTAATGGCCGTGCAGTGGTTACTGGACTGTTTACATATATATTGCTTTGCAAGGAGTGCTGACATTGTTTATAAATATATACACCCCTTTTTAAACTTGTTTTGTCAGATCCCACCATCACAGCACAGATTCAGTGGCTCACCAATGCCACCTAACTTCATTCTAACACATATCCCCCTCTCCAGCTCAAAAACCCAGGGGTGAGTGACTTGGTATGAGATATTTACTTGGTGAAGTCTCCCTTCACTTTCCTCATCAGCGCGTGATGATCCAAGAACAGCATCCTGACACCCGTGTCATCTGGTGGTCTCAACTTCCCAGTTCCTGTGTCTCTTTTTTTCCTGACTCTAAAGCTTATATGTATATGTGAATTGTACAGCAGTTGTGTGACAAATTTCGTAACAGTTTTTTCCATTTTAACACATTTCAGATAAAGTATTTTGTGCACAATTTCCACAGAGCTCTAACTATTCAACCCCCCCTTCCTCCTGGGCACTATTCACCTCCTAAGCATGGTGCTCCCACTCTCCTCACTGATGCTGGTCCGGGGATTTCCTAGCAGGCTCAGCACAGCCACGCCTCCTCCCAGTATCAGTGAGGACAGTCATATCAGGGGAGGGATGGGGACGGGGAGTTCCTGCTGGTAAGTCTGACAGGCTAAAGTGTGCCTGTAAGTAGAAGTTTTCTGCAGGGATCATTAGTGCTGCAGGCCTACTACTCTTCTCTCACTGTGTTATGTTGCCGAGGTGAGCTGGGTGCAAGGAGAGGCTGGCCCTAGATGTGCTGCGGGCCTCATAGCAACCACAGTTGCTATACCCACTGTAGCTATGCCCTTGCTAACAATCTCTAAAGCCATATTTATCTCTTTTTTGCTGTGCTTAAGAACTCAACTATTTTCCCCACATCAGAAGGCAAAACTCGTCATCCTGCACACTTTTTGTGATGTTCCATACCTTTGCCTCATGGGATAAAAGATAACTATTTGTATTTGTCAACTCCACATCACCAACTTTAGGTACAGGTATTATATTGGAAACTGCAAACCTCTGGGAGAATGCACATCTTTAAACATAACATGGAGCTGAAGGTCACTGCAAGGCATTTCAATTTTTGTAACATATTCTTTTGCGGAGTATTTCAGCTTTGACTCACTAATAGTGAATGGATCAATCATATCAAAAAGTCCAGAATCAAATTGATGCAACTTCTTTTCCTTGTCCTCTATTCCCACTTCCCAATGGCACTATTACTTGGTTGCAGAGAGCTGTTCTTACAGCTAGGCAATTTTCCCCATTGTGCTTTCCAACTTATTCTGAGTCTGCAGAAGAATGCTGTCCACATCTTCAAGTTTAACAAGTACTAACTTTTTATCAGCCTCTTCAGATTCTGCATGGTTTATTTTACACTCATGCTCTTGTTCTCTGGCATTCATTTTCACCTGGAGACTGTGCAACTGTTTCTGTGCACTTGATTCAAAAGTTTCTCTTCAGCAGACGTTGTATTTAAGTCACTTATCTGCACCACAAGATACAAAAGTCTTTCATACAATTTCATGCTGACATAATCCTCACCTGGTAGACCCTGCACCATACACTTACCACACAAATTGCTTGTTTTAATCTGCTTTTGCATTTTAGATTTTACTTCTCTGGGACATCACTTTGCAACATAGCATCTAGAAAAGAGTTATTCTCCATCATATGACAGAGGAATTAAAAAAATCACCTCCTTGCATCATATTTGTTTTCTGTCCAAACTGTAGACTCCAGTTCTGCATTTGCAACTCCCCAGCTTGATACTGAACATTTGCAGACAAGCTGCCTTTTCTCGTAGCATACTTCCTTTTATTCCCCATATTTATCTGCATACAGTATATACAGGAACAGTTTTTCTTGTTCTACTGTATCACACTTTCATTTCAAAAGTATTCTCAACACAGACAACTACTTTACTTGAAACTGCAGGTGTGGCACTACAACAATCAGCATGTATCACTGTAGCTCTCTTTAATTGTCTTTGCACCACACCCAACTCTGATGAGGTCAAATGAAAACCCTTGTTTTCTTCAGCAGAAATACACTCAGGTTTTCCTTTAGTAACTCCTTTTGTGACTGCACACTGCTGCTTGCACTTTACTTTGCAAAATGATGCATTAAAATCATCAGCATACAGCAACAGAAAATTAGATTAAGCCAACATTCTGGGCTCTACCTCCCTTGATCAGCCCTAAATGTCAAGAGCAGTTAGTGTGCACACAACATCACACAGTCACAGAGTCCTACCTGCCTCTTGCAGGTATGACCACACCAGGACTCCTGGCTCACTGACAGCAGATAGGTGTGGTCCTTCCCATTTTAAATGTGTTTAGTTGGATCCCACCATCATCGCACAGATTCAGTGGCTAACCAACACGACTGAAGTGCCAAAAGTCATGGGATAGATAACTAGTATCATGTAGAACCCCCTCTAGTCCAGCAAAGTGCAGCAACTCGATGTGGCATTGATTCCACAAGTGGACAGAAGACCTCTTGAGAGATGTTGACCCATGCCATATGGATAGCTTCCCACAGCTCCCTGATATTTGTAGGTACAGGATCTTAGGTGCGAATGGCAACACCGTTTAACAAAACTCTCCAGAATGCTCCTTGAACAATTCTGGACAACTTGGGGCCAATGACATGGTGTATTATCCTGCTGGAATATTCAATCATTGTGGGGATACATGAAGTCCATGAAGGGCTGCAAGTGGTAATCAAGCAATGCAACTTAGCGGTTACAAATCAATGACGTGTTCAGGCAGACCAGAATACCCAACCCATAACACGTGAACACACCCCACTCTATTACGGAACCATCACCAGCCTGCACTGGGCCTTTTGGGCAACTGGTATCCATGACCTCATGGTGTCTGTGCCACACCTACCATCAGCCTGAAAAAACTGGAACTGTGCTCATTGGACCACACCACATGTTGACAGTCCCCCAGGGTATAATTAGCATTGTCATGAGCCCAGGTGAGGCGCCGTGTCCAATGTTGTAGTGTTAACAGGGGCACTCTCATGGGTCTTCTGCTCCCAAATAGCATAGAAGCTAAAGAACGCTGCACGATATGTGTCTGGTACCTCCTGCATTAAATGTGGATGTGATTTGAGCCAGTGCCGCCTGTCTGTTACCACGGACAATTCTGGCCAGATGTCGCTGGTCACGATCATTAAGCACCTGTGGTTGGTTACTGCAATGTCCATGGTGGGTGGTAATGCCTTCCATGAGGTATCCCAGTTAAACACTTAACTGACAATTTTTTTTTTCTAAAAACCGTTCTGAATTGTTTTTTTTCATGAGTGAATTAGGTGAGGAACATCTATTTCGACTTATCCAAAATGATTTCATTAAAGAAATTTTTTTTTTTAAGATTTCTAAAAATAATTAAATAAATAATTTTTTTCAAACATCGGAAACATAGCGACCATCGCAATTTTCAATTTGACACTGGATTCAGGCACCAGGTACACTAGAGGGTTGAGGTTAATTTATTTCCAAGCGGCTAATGTTTGCACCCGCTGGGTGGGGGTCCTGCTTTGCTGACTGATCAACAGTTATCAGCAGCACAGCAGACACAGGGGGAGAGGATACAGGCAAGCAGAGGGACTGGAAGGTCCCTCTGAGAGCAGCAGCTGCGGGAAGATTCTCTTCCTGCAGCCACCGTCATGTTTATCTGACTCATCGAAATTTTGTGACCAGAGCAGATAAAGAACTGCCTGGTGTGGTTGGAAAATTGCGACCATGCCAGGCAAGTGGGTAATATATATAATATATATTTTAGAGATGAGCGGTGTGGTTCTCCCTGCTGTTTGAAACTCTGATTTTAAATCCAAATTACAAATTTTTAACTGCAAACATTACATTATTTTAGCTGTTTTTAAAAACATTAATTTAAATTTTTTAAAAACCCAGATCCAAAACCAAAAACCCTTGAGAGTGGTTTTGCAAAACCACAACCAACACGCAAAACCACAACCAACACGGTTTCAGCGTGCATCTATAAAATTATATATATATATATATTTATAGAAAATCCAAAAAACGGCACTCTGGATGCAGCTGGGACCTGTAGTATAACTGGCTTGGGTGCCTGCCCTCGGGATAATGTATCCCTCCTACATCCAACAAAATAAGGTGGCACTCCAAGACATGTGAAAAATTAGTGTATTGAGATCTACATTTCGGGGTCAGTCACCCCTTTTTTTTGGTTTTGGATCTGTATCTCCTTCGTGTTTTGGATTTTTGGTTTTGGCAAAATTGTCCTTTCATTAGAGATGTGCGCCGACCCCCGTGTTTTGGATTTGGATTTCCCCTGGTTTTGGATCTGGATTGGTTTTGCCAAAACCTCACCTCCGTGTTTTGTTTTCGTGTTTTGGTTTTGGTTTGGATCTGGATTTTTTCTTAAAAATTAAAAAAAGCTAAAATCACATAAAATGGACCTTTTTTGTTCCTACAGTATTAATAACCTCAACAACATTTATTTCCAGTAATTTCCAATCAATTTTCACCACCTCACAATATTATTTTTTTCATCTAGTTAAGGCCAAAAGGCTGCATACAGCTAGCTGGCTGACTAAGCTAAGTGACACAGTGGGCGGCACTAACATGTGGCAGTTCAGCTTCCAATTTCCAACACAGATACAGTATGTTATACAGAGTGGGTTGGATACACCAATAGTGCACTTATTGTGACAGCAGTGTCGGCAGAGCAGGTTTGCTGACGTGTCCTCAGTACATGGAATGGCAGCGCTGCGGTGGCTATAGTGCAGGTTTGTTGGCTGTGTCGGCAGTGCGGGGGTTGCTGATGGTGTCCTCAGTACATTGAATCGCAGTGCTGCGGTGCTGGCAGTGTCCTCAGTGCAGGGTACCAGCGGTGTCAGCAGAGCGGGGGTGCCAGTGGTGGCTTTAGTGCAGGTTTGTTGGCTGTGTCGGCAGTGCGGGGGTTGCTGACGGTGTCCTCAGTACATTGAATGGCAGTGCCCTTGAGGATTGAATAGTTGATATAGTTGGTGCAGCCCCTGGCTGTAAAATTCATAATAAATTAATTAAAAAACAATTCATTGGGTGCAGCCCCTGGCTGAATAATTAATGAAAAGCAATTCATTGGTACAGCCCCTGGCTGTTAAATTCATAATAAATTAATTAAAAAACAATTCTTTGGGTGCAGACCCTGGCAGTAAAATTGATAATAAATTAAATTAAAAATAATTGATTGGTTCCTAAACCAACCATAACATTAAATTAAAATGTCAGGCAGCAATGGCCCAACCAGCACATAACGGAAAAGAAAAAGGTGCAAGATGGAATAGTCCGTAGGCCCTCCCACCCACCCTTATGTTGTATACGAAACAGGATAGTTTAACAAACCAATCATTTCAGCGACAAGGACTGCCAATTGTGCTTGAAATGATTGGTTTGTTTGGACCCCCATAAAGCAAGCTGCCAATGTGATATGGACATGGAAATGAAAATGATCCCATACACAAACTGGCTTTACATTACTAGTTGTTGTCGTCCTCGTCCTCCCCATCAGTGTGTACATCCTCTTCTTCACACAATATTAATTCGTCCCCGCTGGAATCCACCATAGGCACCTCTGTAAATTGTTTATGTAATTGTTGGTAGAGGTATTCCTCGTGGAATTTGTAATTCATTTTCATGAACATCATCTTTTCCACATTTTGAGGAAGTAACCTACGCCGATCACTGACAAGGTTGCCAGCTGCATTGAAAACTCTTTAGTACACACTGGAGGGTGGGCAACTTAAGTAATGCAAAGCCAGTTTGTGTATGGGCCTCCAAATTGCCTCTTTTTCCTGCCAGTACTGAAAGGGACTGTCTGACATGCCTATTAGGATGTTATCTCTGAAATAGTCCTCCTCCCGTTTTGTGAATGGAGACCGTATCACACATAGTCACGGTAGTTTACATGTCACTAGTAGGCAGTTCTCTCAGGCCGACCAGATGTTATGTTTTGGTGTCTGATCTGCATGATCAGCAGGCATTCTGTAAGGAAAATTAGTCTTTTCCTGGCAGCTACAGAAACTGAAGGAGGAGATGATGGCGTTTCACATGCGGCTGCAGCTGTCAATTTTTTACCAACATCTCTTTGCACAGTTTTAGATTTTTGTCTGTTGGAATAAAACTCACAAGGTAGGACTTAAACCTAGGATCCAGAATAGTCGCCAAAATATATTTTTCAGATCTAAAACTGTGGTATCCATGACCTCATGGTGTCTGTGCCACACCTACCATCAGCCTGAAAAAACTGGAACTGTGCTCATTGGACCACACCACATGTTGACAGTCCCCCAGGGTATAATTAGCATTGTCATGAGCCCAGGTGAGGCGCCGTGTCCAATGTTGTAGTGTTAACAGGGGCACTCTCATGGGTCTTCTGCTCCCAAATAGCATAGAAGCTAAAGAACGCTGCACGATATGAACGATATGTGTCTGGTACCTCCTGCATTAAATGTGGATGTGATTTGAGCCAGTGCCGCCTGTCTGTTACCACGGACAATTCTGGCCAGATGTCGCTGGTCACGATCATTAAGCACCTGTGGTTGGTTACTGCAATGTCCATGGTGGGTGGTAATGCCTTCCATGAGGTATCCCAGTTAAACACTTAACTGACAATTTTTTTTTTCTAAAAACCGTTCTGAATTGTTTTTTTTCATGAGTGAATTAGGTGAGGAACATCTATTTCGACTTATCCAAAATGATTTCATTAAAGAAATTTTTTTTTTTAAGATTTCTAAAAATAATTAAATAAATATTTTTTTTCAAACATCGGAAACATAGCGACCATCGCAATTTTCAATTTGACACTGGATTCAGGCACCAGGTACACTAGAGGGTTGAGGTTAATTTATTTCCAAGCGGCTAATGTTTGCACCCGCTGGGTGGGGGTCCTGCTTTGCTGACTGATCAACAGTTATCAGCAGCACAGCAGACACAGGGGGAGAGGATACAGGCAAGCAGAGGGACTGGAAGGTCCCTCTGAGAGCAGCAGCTGCGGGAAGATTCTCTTCCTGCAGCCACCGTCATGTTTATCTGACTCATCGAAATTTTGTGACCAGAGCAGATAAAGAACTGCCTGGTGTGGTTGGAAAATTGCGACCATGCCAGGCAAGTGGGTAATATATATAATATATATTTTAGAGATGAGCGGTGTGGTTCTCCCTGCTGTTTGAAACTCTGATTTTAAATCCAAATTACAAATTTTTAATTGCAAACATTACATTATTTTAGCTGTTTTTAAAAACATTAATTTAAATTTTTTAAAAACCCAGATCCAAAACCAAAAACCCTTGAGAGTGGTTTTGCAAAACCACAACCAACACGCAAAACCACAACCAACACGATTTCAGCGTGCATCTATAAAATTATATATATATATATATTTATAGAAAATCCAAAAAACGGCACTCTGGATGCAGCTGGGACCTGTAGTATAACTGGCTTGGGTGCCTGCCCTCGGGATAATGTATCCCTCCTACATCCAACAAAATAAGGTGGCACTCCAAGACATGTGAAAAATTAGTGTATTGAGATCTACATTTCGGGGTCAGTCACCCCTTTTTTTTGGTTTTGGATCTGTATCTCCTTCGTGTTTTGGATTTTTGGTTTTGGCAAAATTGTCCTTTCATTAGAGATGTGCGCCGACCCCCGTGTTTTGGATTTGGATTTCCCCTGGTTTTGGATCTGGATTGGTTTTGCCAAAACCTCACCTCCGTGTTTTGTTTTCGTGTTTTGGTTTTGGTTTGGATCTGGATTTTTTCTTAAAAATTAAAAAAAGCTAAAATCACATAAAATGGACCTTTTTTGTTCCTACAGTATTAATAACCTCAACAACATTTATTTCCAGTAATTTCCAATCAATTTTCACCACCTCACAATATTATTTTTTTCATCTAGTTAAGGCCAAAAGGCTGCATACAGCTAGCTGGCTGACTAAGCTAAGTGACACAGTGGGCGGCACTAACATGTGGCAGTTCAGCTTCCAATTTCCAACACAGATACAGTATGTTATACAGAGTGGGTTGGATACACCAATAGTGCACTTATTGTGACAGCAGTGTCGGCAGAGCAGGTTTGCTGACGTGTCCTCAGTACATGGAATGGCAGCGCTGCGGTGGCTATAGTGCAGGTTTGTTGGCTGTGTCGGCAGTGCGGGGGTTGCTGATGGTGTCCTCAGTACATTGAATCGCAGTGCTGCGGTGCTGGCAGTGTCCTCAGTGCAGGGTACCAGCGGTGTCAGCAGAGCGGGGGTGCCAGTGGTGGCTTTAGTGCAGGTTTGTTGGCTGTGTCGGCAGTGCGGGGGTTGCTGACGGTGTCCTCAGTACATTGAATGGCAGTGCCCTTGAGGATTGAATAGTTGATATAGTTGGTGCAGCCCCTGGCTGTAAAATTCATAATAAATTAATTAAAAAACAATTCATTGGGTGCAGCCCCTGGCTGAATAATTAATGAAAAGCAATTCATTGGTACAGCCCCTGGCTGTTAAATTCATAATAAATTAATTAAAAAACAATTCTTTGGGTGCAGACCCTGGCAGTAAAATTGATAATAAATTAATTAAAAAATAATTGATTGGTTCCTAAACCAACCATAACATTAAATTAAAATGTCAGGCAGCAATGGCCCAACCAGCACATAACGGAAAAGAAAAAGGTGCAAGATGGAATAGTCCGTAGGCCCTCCCACCCACCCTTATGTTGTATACGAAACAGGATAGTTTAACAAACCAATCATTTCAGCGACAAGGACTGCCAATTGTGCTTGAAATGATTGGTTTGTTTGGACCCCCATAAAGCAAGCTGCCAATGTGATATGGACATGGAAATGAAAATGATCCCATACACAAACTGGCTTTACATTACTAGTTGTTGTCGTCCTCGTCCTCCCCATCAGTGTGTACATCCTCTTCTTCACACAATATTAATTCGTCCCCGCTGGAATCCACCATAGGCACCTCTGTAAATTGTTTATGTAATTGTTGGTAGAGGTATTCCTCGTGGAATTTGTAATTCATTTTCATGAACATCATCTTTTCCACATTTTGAGGAAGTAACCTACGCCGATCACTGACAAGGTTGCCAGCTGCATTGAAAACTCTTTAGTACACACTGGAGGGTGGGCAACTTAAGTAATGCAAAGCCAGTTTGTGTATGGGCCTCCAAATTGCCTCTTTTTCCTGCCAGTACTGAAAGGGACTGTCTGACATGCCTATTAGGATGTTATCTCTGAAATAGTCCTCCTCCCGTTTTGTGAATGGAGACCGTATCACACATAGTCACGGTAGAAGACATGTCACTAGTAGGCAGTTCTCTCAGGCCGACCAGATGTTATGTTTTGGTGTCTGATCTGCATGATCAGCAGGCATTCTGTAAGGAAAATTAGTCTTTTCCTGGCAGCTACGGAAACTGAAGGAGGAGATGATGGCGTTTCACATGCGGCTGCAGCTGTCAATTTTTTACCAACATCTCTTTGCACAGTTTTAGATTTTTGTCTGTTGGAATAAAACTCACAAGGTAGGACTTAAACCTAGGATCCAGAATAGTCGCCAAAATATATTTTTCAGATTGCAATAGATTGACGACTCTTGGATCCTGGTAAAGTGAATCAAGGGCTTGATCCATCAGTGCGACAAGCTTTGCGCAATCGCTCCGTTTCACCTCCTCCATCAGTTTCTCCAGCTGTTTTTGCAAAAGTCTGATGAGGGGAATGACCTGACTCAAGCTGGCAGTGTCTGAACTAACTTCATGTGTGGCAAGTTCAAAGTGTTTGAGAATCTTGCACAACACAGAAATTATTTTCCACTGCGCTTGAGTAAGGTGCATTCCCCCTCCACAGCCTATGTCATAGTCCGTTGTATAGGCCTGGATGGCCTTTTGCTGTTCCTCCATCCACATATAGAGGGTAGAATTCCACCGAGTTACTACCTCTTGCTTCAGCTGATGGAAGGGCAAAAATAACAGTACCTGCTGGTCATGCAATCTTTCGACAAGTGGTCGCCGAATGTGTAAAATGTCCGGATATTTTGCGGGCCACCGAGAGCATGTCCAGCACGACCGTGTCAATTTTTAAAAAATGTTGCACCACCAAATTAATTATGTGAGCAAAACATGGGACGTGTTGGAATTTGCCCAGATGTAATGCTTTCACAGTATTGGTGGAATTGTCCGAAATCACAAATCCGGAGGAGAGTCCAAGTCGGGTAAGCCATTTAGCAATGATTTCCCTGAGTTTTCTAAGAGGTTCTCAGTGGTATGCCTCTTAGTGAAACCAGTTATACAAAGAGTAGCCTGCCCCTGTATCAGCTGTGTTTTGGTAGATGTTGCTGCTGTTGTTGCTGTTGTAGGCAATACACCTACCCTTTGGGCTGTCACAGTCATGTAGTCCTTAGTTCGCCCTGTCCCACTTGTCCACATATCAGTGGTCAAGTGGACAGTGGGTACAACGGCATTTCTGAGGACATTAATAAGGTTTTTTTTAATGTCCTTGTACAGATTTTGTCAGGACTGCGACTATTTCAGTACATAAAGATAGATTACTTTTTCCAAAGTTCCTTTGTGGTCGTTGGAGGAGCTATCCTGCTTGCTGGCGTTCTTCACATACGGGGAATAGAGAGTTAAAGTAATCATCTGTTTCCAAGGTGTTGTCAGGTTGTGGGATTCCTAGATTGCTCATTATGTCAAACCTGATTCCATTTGGGTCACATGTTCTGAACTTCCAATGGATCACAGACCTCTAGTATAAAGCCTGTTACTAACTGTGTCTCAGTGCCTGTGCAACGTTACTTTCAGGTGTTTCTTGGACTCCTGCAAGATCTCTGCTGTGCCTGTGGGGTGCTGTGGACATTGCTATATCTCTGCTCATGTTCCAGCTTAACTTCTGATGCCAGTTACCAGCCGCACTACAGAGCTCAGCATAGCCATTGCTTAAGTATTGCTTTCTGCTCTACTGCTGTGGTTTCACCTTTTGCTGCACTATTTACTTTTCCTGTTGCCTCTCCCTCCTGTGGACATCGAACCCATCTTCGTTACAGTTGTCAACTGCACCGTTACAGTTATCATCACCGCATCGCGGGGCTCAACCCTGTTCCGGATTGTAGTCACACCGTAGGGCTCAACCCTGTCCCGGAACTACACCACTTCACAGGGCTCAACCCTGCTTCAACCTTCATTGCATCGCGGGGCTCAACCCCGCTCCGGATTCTAGTTACACCGCAGGACTCAACCCTGTTCCGGAACTACACCGCTTCACAGGGATCAACCCTGCTTCAACCTCATCGCATCACAGGGCTCAACCCTGCTCTGATCTCACTGCATCACAGGGCTCAACCATGCTCCAACCTTATCGCATCACAGGACTCAACCCTGCTCCGACCTCATCGCATCACAGGGCTCAACCCTGCTCCGACCTCATCGCATCACAGGGCTCAATCCTGCTTCAACCTCACAGCCTCACAGGGCTCAACCCTGCTCCATCTTTCACTGCATCAAAGGGCTCACTCTGCTCCGGATCTCCATCACTACAGGGTTCCACCCAGGTGAAGCTCCTCTACACCATCCTGAGATATTAGCCTCATACTGGACTCGGGGTTCCTTACCATATGAACTTTTCTGTGTTAAAGACTATATGGGGGGTTTTCTCCTATACTCAGTATTGCTTATGTAACCTCAGTGTTGTTGAGACTTTATGTGAGACATTGCTATTATACTTCTCCTGTGAATAAATTCTATTTACTTTTATTCCGTGCTATCGATATTTCATGAAAAGGTCATTCCTAAAGCCACCCCAGTTTATTGTGCCTAGTAGGCCTGCCTCCTCCCAGGAGTCTCAAGTGTCGGCAGTTGTGACAGATTTGGAATTGCTGTTCTAGCGAAGTGGAATCTAGAAGGGATCTGGTAGCGAGGACACAGGTCCTGAATTAACTGTTGAAAACCCACTGCAGTAATGGCGGATACTGGATGCACATCTAATACCAGCATAGCTGTTATGGCGTCAGTAATCCACTGTGCAATCGTGTGATTGCTGTCATACTTGTTTGCCCTTGCTAACGATTGTTTAACAGTTAACTGTTTTTTGGAGGATATGCTACAAGTAGTCTTCCTCTTGGTCCCTTCTGGGATGAAGATCCACTGACAGCAACAGCAGCAGCAACAGGCTTCTGAGGAATCACGGATAGGAGAGGAGTCAATTATGCTTCGAATACCAACATTGGATGCAGCAGGACTACTCCCGATGACAAATGAGGATGTTGATGATGCAGGTGTTGGAGATCGAAGGGGCTTGGATCTCACAGAGAGAGAGAGCACGTAGGTGACACTGGACTTGTTATGTTTTGAGTTTTGGAACTTGGCAACGTACTCTTTGATATTTGATGAATGCGCTCCAAGTGACGTAACAAGGAGGAGGTTCCTTGGTGGTTTAGGTCCCTCCCTCTACTCACTCTTGCATGGCAATGGGCACATATGGCTTGACAACTGTTGTCCGGATCGGGGTGGAAATAATTCCACACGTGAGAAGTGGATTTTTTTGTCTTTTGTCCCGGCATGACAACAATGGGCTTTGGCTTTTTCAATCCATGGGCAACAGCTGTTGCCTTACTTACACAAAGGACATCCTCATCACCAACATCTTCACCATCAACATCCTCATCATCCTTAGCACCTTCAACTACCAAAATATCCTCCTCCTATATGTGCAATTCCACAGAAGCATCCTCGATGACTACGTCTGCAACATGTTAACTGCCCTTCTCCACATTTACAGAGGGCACACAAATGTTGGAACGTGGAGGATCCTCCAGTACACTAGTATTTAGGTCTGGCTCACACATGGCAACCGCGGACACACTTGCACTCTCCTCGGGGATTTGTGATTTCGATTTCTCAGGGCACAGTTGTTTTTTCCGAAGGGCAATCAGCAGTCTTACTAAAGAAAGTCAAAGGCCTCATCCTTTCCTTGCCACTTCGTGTAGTGAAGGGCATATTGACAATGTTTTGTTTATCTAAAGGCAACTTGCCTTTTGATTTTTTCTTTACTTGTGTAAAATTAGCTTTACCATATCGATGGCGTGACTTAAGCCCCGGGGCATGGGCCTTCTTAGAGGACGAGGAAGTTGACGGCCTTGCACTGCTGGCGGCAGCTACAACATGTGATTCTTCTTGGCCTTGCTCTCCTGTCATGTGACAGCCCTCCATATTTTCTGCAGTCTTGAAACAGTGTCACAAGCACCAATAGTGTAGCCAAGGTGCAGAGTACAAAATTGACACATGTGCAGTCGTGCGCACACACTAAAATATTAAACCAAAAAAAGACTATTAGAAAAAAATTTTCAGCTCCAGAACTTGGGCCCAGAGCAGCAATTGATCACGACTGGAGTCGGGCGGCACTAGGTTGCAACAAGTTGCATTGCTGGCTGGATCTTGTGCGGTACTGCGGTTAAGTCTAACACACATGCACACTCACACACAGAAAAATATAAAAGACACTTGTGTTGATGGTTAATTTTTTATTTTTTGCATGCCTGGACTCAGGCAGCACTAGGTTGTGCAACAAGTTGTGTTGCTGGCTGGATCTTGTGCGGTACTTCGGTTAAGCCTAACACGCATGCACACACACAGAAAAATATAAAAGACACTTGTGTTGATGTCTTATTTTTCTTTTGCACGCCTGGACTCAGGCAGCACTAGGTTGTGCAACAAGTTGCGTTGCTGGCGTACTGCGGGTAAGCCTAACACACATTCACGCACACACAGGAAACTATTACACTAAAACTTTTAAAGACACTTTTTTTTTACAATTACAATATATTTTTTGGGGGGGAGTCCAGACCTTGGGCCCAGATGGACGCAGCACCAGCCCAGATGTATTCTGCACCAGTCCAGATGGACACAGCAGACAGCAGAGCACCAGCCCAGAATGGATCAGCAGCACCAGGCCAGGAGGACACAGCAGACAGCAGAGCACCAGCCCAGAATGGATCAGCAGCACCAGGCAGGGAGGACACAGCAGACAGCAGAGCACCAGCCCAGAATGGATCAGCAGCACCAGGCCAGGAGGACACAGCAGACAGCAGAGCACCAGCCCAGAATGGATCAGCACTCAGCAGCATGGATCAGCAGTGCACCAGCCCAGGACACAGCAGACAGAACAGCACATCACCTCTCCCTAGCCCTACACTACCCACCCTCCCTGTTCAGTTTGCACACACGGAGTGAAATGGCATCTACCGCGTGGTCCCTTATATACTACATTGATCATAGAGACGTAAGCTTGCGAACCGCAATATTTCATACTCTATGGTTTTGCCTCGGTTTCGAGCTCCGAGTCAGGCGGGAAAAATCGAGCCTGCTTGGATCCGACTCGTATCTGCAAATTCGGGTGGGCTCGGTTCTCTTAGATTCGAACCCGCTCATCTCTACCTTGCGTGTGTTGGTTTTGGTTCTGGATCTGTATTTTTTTCCAAAAAGTCATAAAAACAGCTAAAATCCCATAGTTTGGGCCTGTTTTTGTTCCTACAATATTACTAACCTCAATAACATTCATTTCTACTCGTTCCCAGTCAATTTTGACCACCTCACAGCTCACAATATTGTTTTCATCCAGTTTAGGCCCATAATTTGCACCAAGCTAGCTGGCTGACTAAGATAAGTGGCAGTAGTGGGTGGCACAAACACATGGCAGTTCAACTTCAAACATGGCACATAAGGAAACATTTGTTTCAATAATCAAGATGCCTGAGGGAGATGGCATATATACAGTATGTAGTTGAAGGCAGGGAAAGGAAGGGTTTATTCATAGTAAATTTAATATAAGTTTTTGATTCTAAAGCAAATTTATGAGGTGGGGAGTAATATTCAAAGAATATTTGAGTCATTCACATCAGTCCTTGCCCCAGTTGAGCTCTTGTGGTGGTGCAGTATTTATTTTTTTTAAATGAAAGGGGCATGCAGGCAGGGGCAGATTGGGATGGAAAACCAGCCCGGGAAGTTTCTGGAAGCAGCCCTAATGGGGGCGTGGGTCTGTGGAGCAGGCGAGATACTCCCTATTCATATGGCCTGATACGGAGTCGGATGCAGCTGCAGTCATTACAAACCCCTTGCATTGTGTACAGCCAAATGTGCAAGTACTGAGATGCCCATGTACAACATCTACAGACTCTGCAATTATGCTTAGAGCATCTTTAACCGTCACCATTGGTCGCACTATCAAAACTTGCACCAGCCCTGTACGCTACCACGGTCAGCAGCACGCCTGAGACAAAAGTAGAACATATTTGTTCCCTTCTGGGCTCCAGGATAGCTGCACCAAAACAATAAAGCAATCTTGGAATTTAGAATGTACATCTATTTTTTTCAGTACACCTACAGTATCTTAAGGGGGAAAAACATTAAAAGGTGCCTACACACTTGGCGATTTTTTACACGATATGGCCGATTCTGACGCATCAGAACGACAGATAGTGTTAAAAAATGACCAAATCGTAAGTCCACACTCACGATCACGATGCGATGCGCGTCCCCGCTGGTCGCACATCGCATCGTTAGATCTGCCGTGCTGTAGGGCAGATCTGCCAATCTAGGACACGAAGCACTAAAAAAAGTCTGGATGCAGGAGAGATCGTATGAAGATTGGACACCAAATCGTGTGCAGATCGTGTGCAGAGCTGCCGGGGAGAGTTTCAAGGGAAATTGTGCACAATGTCGGATCGTCAACAAGTCGGTAAAGTGTGTAGGCACCTTCAAACTCACCTCATTTTAACAGTGCTCTGGTGGTGTCTGTGCAATGCAGCAAATTCCCCAAGACACTGACACATTTTTAAAACCATTATTAATTCTCTGACACAGTCAGAACAGTTTAGCAGAGAATTTGCCCCTCACCTCCTTGCTGGAGGCGTATTGTGAGGAGTGACTTATAGATATTAGCAAAGGACCATGGCAGGAGCTTCGGAGGCTGGGCATGTGAAGCAGCTCCCCCTCAACCATTAAATTAACACCATACAATGATCCTCTGCGCATGCAATGAACCTCCGAACACTGCCCAAGCTGAGCTCCGATTGCGTAAGGCAATATAGTTTTGATACGCCACTGAGGGGAGCACAGGATATTGCCCCTGTATATCTAACAATTCCGAACTCAAGGCACAGCAAATAGTTACAGCACAATAACATTACAACATAATGGGGGTAAATTATTTCCGCCCACGGCTGATAGCGGCAAGCGCCTGACAGAGCAATGCAACTGTTCCTCTGTTTGGGGTACGTACAGCCGCAGGAGAACACATTTCTTCACACAGTCTTCTGGGCAGGTGAGCAGGAATATGGGATAAGTTAGCAGTTTTGCCGCCCAAAGCAGGTCTATAGATGGGCTTAGTCGTTTTACATGGCTAAACCCTGTCTATTTGGGCACGACATGTGCGATATGCATAATCACCCAAAAACAACTGAATTGTAGCACCCCGATCTCCCATCGCTTTAGATGGGAGTTAGGGTGCGATAAAATTCCCCTGATCGGAAACTATAGGAGAAAGCACAGACATACAGCATGGGGTCCCGTTAGTGATATACAGTACACTTACTACAGCCTGTAGTAGCCAACACACAGCTCTATATAATACAGCAGCCCCTATATATCGACACACAGCTCTATATACCACAGCCCTTATATACCATACCTCCCAACTGTCCCGAATTTAGCGGGACAGTCCCGTTTTTATGGGACTATTCCGCTGTATCACCCACGGGCGGCAGTGTCCTTGGTGGGGGGAAGTTGAGAGAAGCATACACCACTGCTCTGCATAGCAGAGCAGCGTGTATGCACAGCGAGAATAGATGGTGTGTGCATGCACAGCATGTATTCACGGTATTGGGGGGGAAGCCCGGGGGTCCAGCCCAGCATCTCGGAGATGCTGGGAACACCCCTTAGTGATGTAAACGGGGCGTGCCACTAGACCATGCCCCTTTACATGTAGGCCATGCCCCCTTTTCGGGAGCACGCGCCTGATGTCCCGACTGCTTATAGTCAAATGTTGGGAGGTATGATATACTGACACACAGCTCTATATACCACAGCCCCTATATATTGACACATAGCTCTATATAACACCGCAGCCCCTTTATACTGACACACAGCTCTATAGAACACCAAAGCCCCCTATATACAAAAGCAACCCCCTATACACTGAAATCCAGTTCTACTGTATATATACCACAACCCCCTATGTATCACAGCCCCCTATATAACAAAGTCCCCCATATAACACTACATCCCCTCCATATAACAACACATCCCCCCATATAACACAGATCCCCCTACATAACACTACATCCCCTATATAACAACACAGCCCTTTTATAACAGCAGTGACAGTCACCTGCTGTACTCACCAGCCACACAAGATGCTGCCAGGATGTCATCATCGAAGATTCATTCCCTGTGTGTGTTGCAGCTGAATCTGGCACTGAGAGACCCCTGGCACAGATACTGCCTGGCTCCTCCCCTTCCTGTCACACAGATCTCTGCACAGTGAGTGCACACAGTCCTGCTCTCATTGCACAGTGTCTAGGCAGGGGACAGGGCTGTGTACTTACTTCAATACACAGAGTGGAGTCCAGCCCCCCGCTCACTCAGCAGACAGGACTTACGCGGCAGTCAGCAGCCCTCTGAACTTAAGCTCTGCAGAGAAATGTAGCTTGCTGTGGTGCTTCCAGTGTGACTAGGGTTAGTCAGACACTGAGCCTGCGCTTGTTTACATGCAGCCCGGCCACTGAGTACTAGCGTGCGGCCCTGGGGGAGGGGGGCAGGGACACATTTCAGTTGGCCCAAAGGGAACTGTCCCGGTTTCCCGGCAGCCCAATCTGCCCCTGCATGCAGGGGATGCTGTCTGTGGCAGCACACAAAACGGAAGCTCTGAACAGGAAGGCAGAGGGATTTTTAAAGTCTGGAACTAAACATCTGTTATCATTGTGCTTCTGGTATTATGAATGGGAAGGTTGGGAGGGGAGGAGAGAGAACATCTCCAGGTACCATCACAAAATAGCCTTTCCATTTGGTGTTTGAGATGCATCTGACCATTTTGCAAGTATACCTATCTGTGATTTTAGTTGAAATAAATACAATATGAAACTACAAAAAAAAGTAAGTGTCAGAGCCGTGACAAAAAAAGCACGGCAGTTTAAAAAAATATAGGACATCTATTAAACTTTTGCAACACAGAAGTGGCAGACAGGATGGCAGTTTCATAAACTATAAATTTAAAAATGTCAGGCAGCAATGCCCCAAACAGCACATAATGCAAAGAAAAAAGGTGCAATATGGAATTGTCATTGGGCCCTTCCACCCACCCTTATGTTGTATATAGTAAACAGGACATGCACAGTTTAATAAACCAATCACTTCAGCGATAGGGACTGACAATTGTGACTGAAGCTATTGGTTTGTTTGGGCCCCCACAAAACAAGCTACCAACGGGCAGCTGACATTGCTGGCAATGATCTCTCCATGCACAAACTGGCTTTACAGAGGCAAGATGTTGTCGCCATCATCATCCAATTCCTCACCCTCATCAGTGTGTACATCATCTTCACACAATATTAATTCGTCACTGCTGGAATCCACCATTACAGCCTTAGATGCCTCTGTAATTTTTGGATGTCATTGGTGGTAAAGGTCTTCCTCGTGAAATTTGTAGTTCATTTTGATGAACATCATTTTTTTCACATTTTGAGGAAGTAGCCTCCTACGCCTATCGCTGACAAGGTTCCCGGTTGTGTGAAAACTCTTTCTGAGTACACACTGGAGGGTGGGGAGCTCAAGTAAAGCAAAGCCAGTTTGTGCAAGGGCCTCCAATTTGTCTTTTCTTCCTGCCAGTAGTTAAACGGACTGTCTGACATGCCTATTTGGATGCTGTCATTAAAATAGTCCTCAACCATTCTTTGAATGATGACCATATCAGATGGAGTCACGGTAGAAGTCTCATTAATTGTAGGCAATTCTAATAGATCCAACCAAATGTCAAAACTTGATTGTGTTGAATCATCTGCATCACCAGTGGGTCTTTTTTGGGAAAGTTTACTTTTTTCCTGGCAACCGCACTTGCTGGAGAAACTGAAGGAGGAGCCATCGCTGCATCACATGCCGCTTGAGCTGACAATGTCTTTGCATCTCTTAAGATCTGTGTCCTTTGGGAAGAAAGATACAATGTATGATTTAAACTTGTGATCGAACATGGTTGCCAAAATGTATTGCTCCAATTGGAAAATACTGACAACCCTTGAATTCTGGTGAAGCAAATGAAGGACTTGATCTACAAGTCCGACATGCTTAGCAGAATCGCTTTGTTTCAACTCATCCTTCAGTTTCTCAAGCTGCTTTTCCAACAGTCTAATGAGGGGAATTACCTGACTCAAGCTGGCACTGTCTGAACTCACTTCACAGGTGACTACTCCGAAGGGTTTCAGCACTCTGCACAACATGGAAAGTATTTTCCACTGAGCTTGATTAAGGTACAGTCCCCCTCCTCTTCCTATGTCATACTTCATTGTGTAGCCTTGGATGGCTTTTTGCTGTTCCTCCATCCGCTCAAGCATATAAATGGTGGAGTTCCACCTCGTAAATACCTCTTGCTTCAGCTGGTGACAGGCAAATTCAACATTTCTTTCAGGTGCTGCAGTCTTCTACATGCACCTGCTGAATGGCGAAAATGCCCAGAAATTTTGCGGGCCACGGAGAGCATCTCCTGCACGACCCTGTCATTTTACAAAAAAATTTGCACCACCAAGTTAATAGTGTGAGCAAAACATGGGATTTGTTGGAATTCACCCAGCTGTAATGCTCAGAAATCACAAATCCTGAGGAGAGTCCCAAGTGGGGTAAGCAATTTTGCAATGACTTCTCTAAGTTTTTCTAAGAGGTTATCAGCAGTATACTTCTTAGTGAAACCAGTTATACACAGAGTAGCCCATCTCTGAATAAGCTGCTTTTTCTTAGATGCTGCTGTTGGTGCTGCTAAAGGAAATACACCCACCCAGTGGGCTGTTACAGTCATGTAAACTTGTATTTGCCCTGTTCCACTTTTCCACATATCTGTGGTTAAGTGGACAGTGGGAACAAAAGCATTTTGGAGGACACTAATTAAGTTTTTTTTAACGTCCCTGTAAAGGCTCGGAATTGCTTTTCTTGTGAAGTGGAACCTAGATGGGATTTGTCCGGGGACAGAGGACCTCAATTAAAACCCACTGCACTAATGGCAGATATCGGACGCAAATCTAATACTAGCATAGATGTTATGGCGTCAGTGATCCGCTGTGCAACTGGGTGAATGCTGTCATACTTGCTCCCCCTTGCAAAGGATTGTTTAACAGTCAATTGTTTAGAACTACTACTAGTAGTCTTCCTGGTCCCCTTCTGAAATGAAGATCCACTCCGAGCAGCCGCAGCAGGCGTAGCACTCAAGGATTCTTCTGAGGAGTCCAGGATATGGGAGGACTGAGTTAGCCTTATAAAATTGGATGCAGAACTACTTCCGATCAGGATTGAGGATATTGCCGATGAAGGTGTTGGTGGTGAAGATGCCTGGTGCTTGGATCTAGCAGAGAGAATGGACAGCTTGTTGTTATGTTATTAGCCAAAGTTTCTGAATTCTGCAAACACTTTTGATGGATGCACTGTAGATGACGTAACAGGGAGGAGGTTCCTAGATGGATAGGATCCCTACCTCTTCTTACTCTGGCATGACAATGGGTACAGATGGCTTGACAATTGTTGTCCGGATTTGGGCAGAAATTATTTCACACATAAGAAGTGGATTGACAATGGGCTTTTCCTTATCATGGGCAACAACTGTTTCCACTGGAGCCTGATTTACACAAACAACATCCTCATTAACAACATCATCAGCATCCTCATCATCCTTATTAGCGTCAGCTACACAAATATCCTCCTCATCCTGGTGCATTTCCACAGAAGCATCCTCAATTTCTATGTCAGCATGTTGACTTGTGCTGCTCATCCCCTCATTTGCAGAGGACACACACATTGTGGAAGGAGGCTCGTCTTCGAGTACAGATTTGGAAAGGTCAGGCTCACACAGGGTACCCGCCGACACACTTAGACTCTCCTTAGGATTTGTGACATTTCTGAGCACACAGTTGGTTCCTGTGTGATTTTAATTTTTTTGAAATGTCTACAGGAAGAAGGGCTTACATCATCATGAGTCAGAACCACCAGTCATAAATAAAGACCAAGGCCAGAGCCTTTCCTTGCCACTTCATGTGGTGAAAGGCATATTGCCAATTTTATGTCTTTCTGCAGCTAACTTTCTCTTTGATGTTTTTTTCTTTACCAATGTAAAAGGTTCTATGATTTTAGATGCCCTGACTTAAGCCCTGTATGCCCTTGGGCATTGGCTTTAGTAGATGACGTAGACGGACTAGTATCATCATGACTGGTGGCACTGGCAGCAGCTCCAGCCCCAGTATGTGGTTCCTGCTCTCCTCTCAACTGATCGTTTTCCATATCAACAAACACAAATGAAGTGGGGTATAGCACACACGTCAATTTGTATCAACTTTAAATATTACACTGCGGTATCAATGACCTACAGTGTCACAATATTTTTTATGAATAAGAAAATAATAACACTGTGCTACCACTTACAGTGCAACAAGATTTTTTATGAGTAAAACACTGTGCTACCACTTACAGTATCACAAGATTTTTTATGAGTAAAACACTGTGCTACCACTTACAGTGTCACAAGATTTTTTATGAGTAAAGCACTGTGCTACCACTTACAGTATCACAAGATTTTTTATGAGTAAAACACTGTGCTACCACTTACAGTATCACAAGATTTGTTATGAGCAAAATATTGCGCTACCACTTATAGTGTCACAAGATTTTTTATGAATAAGAAAAGATTAACACACTGTGCTAGCACTTACAGTGTCACAATATTTTTTATGAATAAGAATAACACACTGTGCTATGACTTATAGTGTCACAATATGTGGATTATAAATTGTGGTCTGGCCGGCAATGTCACTGAATAATAATTTTTTTAAACTGGGGAAGAGCCCCCCTGGACGAGGCAGCAGCCCCTTGATGAATAACACAGCACCCCTTTATGGACAACAAAGCACCCCTGTGGAGTGCGGACGGACCATCTGCAGAGTCACAAATACGTGGATGCTAAACTCTGGTCTGGCCGGCAGTGTCTAGTAGACACAAAATTTTTTTTTTGTGGAATGATAATTATAAATTTAAATTAACTTTTTATTTTTTTAATCTGGGGAAGAGCACCCCTGGATTGACCGAGCACCCTGGATGACACTGCACCCCTTTATGTATTGCAGCTCTAGCCTCTTGATGGACAGGACAACACAGCAGCACCCCTTTATGCACTGCAGCACCCCTTTATGTACTGCAGCCCCAGGCCCTTTACGGACAACACAGCAGCAGCCCTTTATGTACTGCAGATCTTTGATTGACAGGACAACAGTGACACAGCAACACTCCCACACTATATGTACTGCAGCCCCAGCCTCTTTATGGTCAACACAGCAGCATCCCTTTATTTACTACAGCCATCCCAGCCCCTTGATTGACCGGATAACAGAGACACAGCAGCACCCCCCTTTATGTACTGCAGCCCCAACCCGACAACACTGGACCCTTGAACAGACAGAGCAGCACAGAGCATCTCTGTTCTCTGAATATGGCGCCGAGCACCGGGACCTTTATAGAATCCAAAACCTGCGAGAATCTGACAGCAGGATGATGACGTTTTGTCTTGTTTTGAATAAATAAATATACTTGTGCAGAGTAAGGCACTTTGGTGTCCAGTGGAAAAGGACCAGGTGCCCTCATTAACTCTGGTGTCCAGTGAAAAAAGACTGGGGTGCCCTCATTAGTATGAATAGTAATTTCAGTTCCTAACTGTCGAGCAGAAATTCCCCATAAAAGAAACTCCTCAGATTTGTATAAAAAAAAATCAACTGCACTTTACAAACATTGCCAACGTTTCAAGACCGTGGCTGACCTTTTCTTCAGGATGCTGTACAGCTGGGTGTGGAACAGCTACTTTGCATAAAATCACCTGGCGGTCATAGTAAGTTGGCCACACAATGTATTTATACTGTATGTATATTTTTCATATAAAACTAGCTAGTTGAGCAAAGTTTTTGAAAATGGATGAAAGGTGAATTGATATATATATTTTTTTACAACATATTTTGAAATGTTAAATCTTAGTTTGAAATATATTAATAAAAGTCGTGGTTTCAGAATGAGGAAAAATCAATCACATTATGGGGGAGATTTAATAAAGCTTGGAGAGAGATAAAATTGGAGATAAATAGTACCAACCAAACAGCTCCTAACTGTCATTTTTCAAACACAGCCTTTAAAGTGACAGTTAGGAGCTGATTGGTTGGTGCTATTAATCTCCAATTTTATCTCTCTCCAAGCTTTATTAAATCTCCCCCTGTGTACCCATAGGCAAACGCAGGGGGGGTTTCCGTCTGCCTGGAACACCCCCCCTCCCCAGCCCACACCATGACCACAATAGAAATAGTAATGTAATAGAATGAAATAATTAGCACCACCTGTGCAACTTTTAACATGTATCAGTAAGTAATAAATAACCTGTGCACCAACTAGGAGATCTGGAAAACATTCACTGTTAGGGATGTGCTGCTATAGAGCCCATTATGTACATATATGTCCAGGGCAGTGCTAGGTTCTTCTGCTGCTCCTCTACTTGCTCCCATGCTTTGGAATGGTAGCCACATCTAAAATAAATACGTTCTGCTCAGGCAGGATGGCGCTACTGACGCATCTAATGACTTACTGTGATCTCTGGTCCTGTATATGCTGGAATTATGACACACAATATACTTTATATGACACATATTAAAGCTGGTTAAGTGCTAATTCTCCCCTCTTCATGGACTGGCCACACTCACTCTAAAATCAAGTATTTGGAAACCCCCCTCTAGAAATCCTGCGTTTGCCACTGGTACCACTGTACGGTATAGTGTAAAATGCATGAAAACGGTTTGTAAATCTGTTGAATAAATTAAACATTACCCTTCCATTTGTAAGAATAACTCTCATTGAATTTCTATGCAGTTGTTTCTCTACAGTCATCATGAATATTTGTTATCAATTCAATCTGCAGCCAGATAAGGTTGGTGCCTAATTGACACAGTATTTACAGTATATACATATATAGATAGCATTGCCAGATTTTACATGTGATCCTTTCAAAAACACAGATTTTATTTTATTTTTTTTTTATCAAAAAAAGAAAACAAGGTACAGTGACTGAATTATTTTTCATATCCTGATTTAGAGAGTTTAGTAAACAGCAGGCTGCATCTTCAGTGTTAACCAATATAATCTAAAATACTGGGGCCCCTGCAGTGGTATAGAAAATCGTAACCCGTGGAGACCAGAACAGCATTTACCCACATTTGCCTTTGCTGTGAGGGATTTAGTAGACTTTTGTACTACGAAAAAATACAATAGGAATTAATGGAGACTTACATAAAACAAAGACGTGGAATGTAGCTAAGTTGCAAATATTTTTTTTTTACTAGTAATCATAACCGATTTCAGTTTGATGAAATAAAACTATTTTGCCCTACAAATTGACATAATTTTTAACACAGAAGCACATAGACCATAGGGGTCTATTCATCATCACTTAAGTTTTACAAATTAGGTGAAAATTAAGATTTTCCCCTAAATTAAGTGCCGGAGTTATTCATCATTCTTGTAACACATGAGATATCACTGATATCTCCTGGTTACAATTCTTACGCAATAAATTCCACAGTCCCTATAATTTAGTAAGGGGATGTGGAAATTATGTAATTCATGAAGTTCGGAAAAAAAGCATTTTTTTAGGAACTTGACAGTGATACTGTACGCCACTCTGAGACGGCGTACAGCATCCAGTACTACTGTGTCCTCTTACCTTCCTGATGCTGCCTCCTGGGTCCCCAAATTCTCTTCCAGTGAGCCAGGGTGTGAGAGGACACAGCAGTGATGGCGGGGTACTGGCGCTGCGTGGCGGCACAGACTCCTGCAACTGCAGTGGTGGGGGTCCGAGGATACCATCAGCAGGGTTGGCCGGGAGGTGCACCAGTGCGGATGGGGGAGGGAGGGCTGGAATCCTCTGGTCAGTCCAGGGCTCGCTTGCTGGTTGGGTCTTCAGGCTGGAAGGAGAGAGGAGCCGGGCAGAAGCGGCAGGGAACTTCGGCTACCTGTCAGTTACTGCTTACAAGCACAGCTCCTGCAGGCAGTAGGACAATGGAGCCGGCAGGCATCTGAGATCGGACCCAGCAGGGAATACATGAATACATACGAATTACCGGCGGTCCCCTGGCCGGCGTTTGGAATCCAGACACCAGCAGGCCGGCAGAGGAGGAAATCCCGATCGTTTAAAGTAAGTATACACTAACCTAATTAAACTCCCCTAACACTCCTTTAGGGTGCCTAACCCTAACCTTCCCCCCCAGTGCCTAACCCTAATTCCCCCTCTAAGTGCCTAAACCTAACCCCCACTTCCCCGATGCCTAAACCTAATTCTCCTGGGGAGGTGCCTAACCCTAAGTCCCCGCCGGGGGTGCCTATCCCTAACCCTCCCTCCCCCTAGCCTGATCCTAACCTCCCGGGGGGGTGCCAAACCCTAAGTCCCCCCGGGAGCCCTAAACTGAACCCTCACCCCCCCCGCAGCTGTCCGCAGCGGCGCCCAGCATCACTTCGTCGGTAAAATGACAGGCGTCTACATCTAGACGCCAGTTATTTCACCCTTGCCGGGATATGACAGTCGGGAAGCCGGCTGTCGGTATAATGTCAGCCGGCTTCCCGATTGCATCCCCCTAGCAGGCGGCAGCAGGACAGTGGAGCCAGCGGCACCTCGGAGACAGGACCCAGCAGTGTGGAGCCAGAGCCGGCCTAGCCAATTTGGTGCCCTAGGCAAAATTTTGACTGGTGCCCCCTAGCAGATATCTCTCTCATATATATATTATTATATATATATATATATATATATACACACACACACACACACTATATGTATATATATATATATATGTGTGTGTGTGTGTGTGTATATACATATATATATACAGTATACACACACGTGTGTGTGTGTATATATTAGGGGTGAGCGGGTTCGGATTTCTGAAATCCGAACCCCACCGAGCCCCCCCGATCCGAGGCCGATCCGAGTCAGGCTCGACTTTTCCCGCCTGACTCGGATCTGAAATCGAGGCAAAACGTCATCATCCCGCCTTCCGAGTCTCGCGGGTTTTGGAACCTATATAAGGTACTCGCGTCGGCGACATTTTCTCACTCGGCTGTGGACAGTGAAGAGGGAGGGTGGGAGTTAGGGCTGGCTGGGCTGTGTAGTGTAGTGTAGTGCAGAGTAGTGTTGTGCTGTGCTGTGCTGCGCTGTGCTGCTGTTGTCCACTACTTCAAAGTCCATAGGGGCTGGCTGTGTTGTGCTGTGCTGCTGTTGTTAATAGGGGCTGTGTCCACTACTTCAAAGTCCATAGGGGCTGGCTGGACTGTGTTGTGCAGTCAGTTCTCCATAGGGGCTGTGTCCACTCCAAAGTCCTGTGCAGTGTCCCAGTCCTAAAGGGGTGCTGTAGTGTTGTCCAGGGGGTGCTCTGTCCATCAGGGGTGCTCCCCCCAAGTGCTAAAAAAATAATATTTTTTGTGTGTTTGTGAATTGTGTGCGCAGTAGCCGCACGTGCATCAACAAAGTAGTGCCAAGCGTGCGCCTGTGTCATAAGTAAAGGGCCGGCTGGCTTGACCGTTAAAGGGTGCTGTAACCCCCAAAGTACACTCCAGTCCAAACCAAAAAAAATATTATTTTCTGTGTTTGTGAATTGTGTGCGCAGTAGCCGCACGTGCATCAACAAAGTAGTGCCAAGCGTGCGCCTGTGTCATAAGTAAAGGGCCGGCTGGCTTGACCGTTAAAGGGTGCTGTAACCCCCAAAGTGCACTCCAGTCCAAACCAAAAAAAAAATTATTTTCTGTGTTTGTGAATTGTGTGCGCAGTAGCCGCACGTGCATCAACAAAGTAGTGCCAAGCGTGCGCCTGTGTCATAAGTAAAGGGCCGGCTGGCTTGACCGTTAAAGGGTGCTGTAACCCCCAAAGTACACTCCAGTCCAAACCAAAAAAAAAATTATTTTCTGTGTTTGTGAATTGTGTGCGCAGTAGTCGCACGTGCATCAACAAAGTAGTGCCAAGAGTGTGCCTGTGTCATAAGTAAAGGGCCGGCTGGCTTGACCGTTAAAGGGTGCTGTAACCCCCAAAGTACACTCCAGTTCAAACCAAAAAAATAATATTTTTTGTGTGTTTGTGAATTGTGTGCGCAGTAGCCGCACGTGCATCAACAAAGTAGTGCCAAGCGTGCGCCTGTGTCATAAGTAAAGGGCCGGCTGGCTTGACAGTTAAAGGGTGCTGTAACCCCCAAAGTACACTCCAGTTCAAACCAAAAAAATTATATTTTTTGTATGTTTGTGAATTGTGTGCGCAGTAGCCGCACGTACATCAACAAAGTAGTGCCAAGCGTGCGCCTGTGTCATAAGTAAAGGGCCGGCTGGCTTGACCGTTAAAGGGTGCTGTAACCCCCAAACTACACTCCAGTTCAAGCCAAAAAAATAATATTTTTTGTGTGTTTGTGAATTGTGTGCGCAGTAGCCGCACGTGCATCAACAAAGTAGTGCCAAGCGTGCGCCTGTGTCATAAGTAAAGGGCCGGCTGGCTTGACCGTTAAAGGGTGCTGTAACCCCCAAAGTACACTCCAGTTCAAACCAAAAAAATAATATTTTTTGTGTGTTTGTGAATTGTGTGCGCAGTAGCCGCACGTGCATCAACAAAGTAGTGCCAAGCGTGCGCCTGTGTCATAAGTAAAGGGCCGGCTGGCTTGACCGTTAAAGGGTGCTGTAAACCCAAAGTACACTCCAGTTCAAACCAAAAAAATTATATTTTTTGTGTGTTTGTGAATTGTGCGCAGTAGCCGCACGTGCATCAACAAAGTAGTGCCAAGCGTGCGCCTGTGTCCCATAAGTAAAGGGCCGGCTGGCTCATTTCTTAAAGGGTGGTGTAACCCACAAAGTGCACTAGTCTCCAACAAAAATAAAAAATTATTTTCTGTGTTTGTGTGCGCCTTAGCCGCACGTATATATCAATATAACATAAATGGAGGACCAAACTTTCTCCGATAAAAATAAAATAGAGAAAGATCAAGAACCACTTTCTCCTAGTGCTGAAGCTGCTGCCACTAGTCATGACATAGAAGATAACATGCCATCAACGTCGTCTGCCAAGGCCGATGCCCAATGTCATAATAGAGGGCACATACAATCCCAAATGACAAAGTTCAGGAAAATGACTTTGAAAAAAACATTTAAATCAGCTAAAGAGAAACGTAAACTTGCCAATATGCCATATACGACACGGAGTGGCAAGGAACGGCTAAGGTTGATCCCTAGTATGTTCATGACTAGTGGTTCAGCTTCACATGACGATGGAAGCCCTCCTCCCACTAAAAAAATCGAAAGAGTTAAGCTGGCAAAAGCACAGCGAAGAACTGTGCTTTCTAAGAAGATATCACAAATCCCCAAGGAGAGTCCAAGTGTGGTGGTGGTTGCGATGCCTGACCTTCCCAGCACTGGACGGGAAGAGGTGGCTCTTTCCACCATTTGCACGCCCCCTGCAAGTGCTGAAAGGAGCACCCACAGTCCACTTGCTGATATGCAAATTGAAGATGTCACTGTTGAAGTACAACAGGATGAGGATACTGGTGTAGCTGGCGCTGAGGAGGAAGTTGGCGAGGAGGATTCTGATGGTGATGTGGTTTGTTTAAATCAGGCTCCGGGGGAGACAGTTGTTATCCGTGGGATGAAAAAGCCCATCACGGTCATGCCTGGGCAGAAGACCAAACATTCCACCTCTCTGGCAATATTTCTATCCAAATCCGGACAACAACTGTCTTGCCATATGTACCTTATGTAAAGGTGGAATAAGTAGGGGTAGGGACGTTAACCACCTAGGAACATCCTTCCTTATACGGCACCTGCAGCACGTTCATAGTAAGTTACTGTCAAGTTCAGTTACTTTGGCTAAGACCGTAAGCAGTCCAGGGACACCTAAATCTCGTTGTCCTGTTGTATCCAAGCGCCTGCAAACCACACCGTCAACTCCCTCCTCGTCAATTTCCTCCTTAGTCAGGATCGGAAGTAGTCCTGCAGGCCATGTCACTGGCATGACTGACTCTCCTATCCCGGATTCCTCCGGAGGATCCTGCATTGCTACGCCTCCTGCTGCCGCTGTTGCTGTTGCTGCTGCTGGGAGTCGTTCATCATCCCAGAGAGGAAGTAGGAACACCACTACTTTTACTAAACAATTGACCCTCCAACAGTCCTTAGCAAGGAGGATAAAGTATGACAGCAGTCATCCTGAAGCAAAGCGGATAACTGAGGCCTTGACTGCTATGTTGGTGTTAGACGTGCGTCCGGTATCCGCCTTTAGTGCAGTGGGATTTAGACAATTGATGGAGGTAGTGTGTCCCCGGTTCCAAATCCCGTCTAGATTCCACTTCACTAGGCAGGCGATACCGAGACTGTACAGAAACGTCAGAAAAAGTGTCCTCAGTGTCCTGAAAAATGCCGTTGTACCCAATGTCCACTTAACCACGGACATGTGGACAAGTGGAACAGGGCAGACTAAGGACTATATGACTGTGACAGCCCACTGGGTAGATGTATCACCTTACGCAGCAACAGCAGCAGCGTCACCAGTCGCAGCATCTCAGAAACGCCAGCTCGTTCCAAGGCAGGCTACACTGTGTATCACCGGTTTCAGTAAGAGGCACACCGCCGACAACCTCTTAGAGAAACTGAGGGAAATCATCACCCAGTGGCTTACCCCACTTAGACTCTCCTGGGGATTTGAGATATCTGACAACGCCACCAATATGGTGCGGGCATTACATCTGGGCAAATTCCAGCACGTCCCATGTTTTGCTCACACAATAAACTTGGTGGTGCAGAATTTTCTGAAAAGCGACAGGGGCGTGCAGGAGACGCTTTGGGTGGCCCAAAAAATTTCAGGCCACTTTCGCCATTCAGCGACTGTGTGCCGAAGACTGGAGCGCCAGCAAACACTCTTGAACCTGCCCCGCCATCACCTGAAGCAAATGGTTGTGACGCGGTGGAACTCAACCCTCTATATGCTTCAGAGGATGGAGGAGCAGCAAAAGGCCATTCAAGCCTATACATCCACCTATGACATAGGCAAAGGAAGGGGTATGCACCTGACTCAAGCACAGTGGAGAATGATTTCCGTGTTGTGCAAGGTTCTCCAGCCCTTCGAACTTGCCACACGTGAAGTCAGTTCAGACACTGCCAGCTTGAGTCAGGTCATTCCCCTCATCAGGCTTTTGCAGAAGCAGCTGGAGAAAGTGAAGGAGGAGCTAAGACGGAGCGATTCCGCTCGGCATGTGGGACTTGTGGATGAAGCCCTTCATTCGCTTTGCCAGGATTCCAGGGTGGTCAATCTGTTGAAATCAGACCACTACATTTTGGCCACCGTGCTCGATCCTAGGTTTAAAGCCTATGTGGTGTCTCTCTTTCCGGCCGACACAAGCCTGCAGAGGTGCAAAGACCTGCTGGTGAACACACTGTCAGCTGAAGCGGAACGTGACACGTCAACAGCTCCTTCTTCATTTTCTCCCGCAACTGGGGCTGCCAGGAAAAAACTTAGGTATCCTAAGCAACCCGCTGGCGGTGATGCAGGGCAGGCAGGACCAAGTTTGGACATCTGGTCCGGACTGAAGGACCTGGCAACAATTTCTGACATGTCTACTGTCACTGCATATGATACTGTCACCATTGACAGAATGGTGGAGGATTACATCGGTGACAGCATCCAAGTAGGCATGTCAGACAGTCCATACCTGTACTGGCAGGAAAAAGAGGCAATTTGGAGGCCCCTGTACAAACTGGCTCTATTTTACCTGAGTTGCCCCCCCTCCAGTGTGTACTCCGAAAGAGTGTTTAGTGCAGCCGGGAACCTTGTCAGCGAAAGGCGTAGGAGGTTGCTTCCACAGAATGTGGAGAAGATGATGTTCATCAAAATGAATTATCAGCTCTTCCAGGGAGACCAGCCTCCAGAACGTACAGAGGGACCTGTGGTGGTGGATTCAAGTGGGGATGAGTTAATACTTTGTGAGGATGAGGATGTACACACTGAAGAGGGTGAGGAATCGGTGGATGAGGAGGATGAGGATGACATCTTGCCTCCGTAGAGCCAGTTTGTGCAGGGACAGATTAATTGCCAGCTTGTTTTGTGGGGGCCCAAACGAACCAATCATTTCAGCCACAGTTGTATGGCAGACCCTGGCGCTGAAATGATTGGTTTGTTAAAGTGTGCATGTCCTGTTTATACAACATAAGGGTGGGTGGGAGGGCCCAAGGACAATTCCATCTTGCACCTCTTTTTTTTCTTTGCATTATGTACAGTTTGGGGCCTAGTTTTTCAAACTGCCATCCTGTCTGCCACTGCAGTATCACGCCTAGATGGGTCACGTGTTTGTGCCGCCCACTCGTGTCGCTTAGCATAGTCATCCAGCTACCTCGGTGCAACCTTTTGGACATAAAAACACTATTGTGAGGTGTTCAGAATAGACTGGAAATGAGTGGAAATTAAGGTTATTGAGGTTAATAATAGCATAGGAGCAGAAAAACCTACAAATTTGGTGATTTTAGTTGTTTTTATGCTTTTTTTCAAAAAAATACAGATCCAAAACACAAAACCCAGAACCCAAAACACGGAAGGGTGGTTTTGGCAAAACCAATCCAGATCCAAAACACGAAGAAAGATCCAGATCCAAAACCAAAACACAAAACACGAAAAGTGGCCGGTGCACACCCCTAGTATATATATATATATATATATATATATTAGGGGTGAGCGGGTTCGGATTTCTGAAATCCGAACCCCCCCGAGCCCCCCCGATCCGAGTCAGGCTCGACTTTTCCCGCCTGACTCGGATCTGACATCGAGGCAAAACGTCATCATCCCGCCTTCCGAGTCTCGCGGGTTTTGGATCCTATATAAGGTACCCGCGTCGGCGCCATTTTCTCACTCGGCTGTGGACAGTGAAGAGGGAGGGTGGGAGTTAGGGCTGTGTAGTGTAGTGTAGTGTAGTGCTGCTGTTGTCCACTACTTCAAAGTCCATAGGGGCTGGCTGTGTTGTGCTGTGCTGCTGTTGTTAATAGGGGCTGTGTCCACTACTTCAAAGTCCATAGGGGCTGGCTGGACTGTGTTGTGCAGTCAGTTCTCCATAGGGGCTGTGTCCACTCCAAAGTCCTGTGCAGTGTCCCAGTCCTAAAGGGGTGCTGTAGTGTTGTCCAGGGGGTGCTCTGTCCATCAGGGGTGCTCCCCCCAAGTGCTAAAAAAATAATATATTTTCTGTGTTTGTGAATTGTGTGCGCAGTAGCCGCACGTGCATCAACAAAGTAGTGCCAAGCGTGCGCCTGTGTCATAAGTAAAGGGCCGGCTGGCTTGACCGTTAAAGGGTGCTGTAACCCCCGAAAGTACACTCCAGTCCAAACCAAAAAAAAATTATTTTCTGTGTTTGTGAATTGTGTGCGCAGTAGCCGCACGTGCATCAACAAAGTAGTGCCAAGCGTGCGCCTGTGTCATAAGTAAAGGGCCGGCTGGCTTGATCGTTAAGGGTGCTGTAACCCCCGAAAGTACACTCCAGTCCAAACCAAAAAAAAAATTATTTTCTGTGTTTGTGAATTGTGTGCGCAGTAGCCGCACGTGCATCAACAAAGTAGTGCCAAACGTGCGCCTGTGTCATAAGTAAAGGGCCGGCTGGCTTGACCGTTAAGGGTGCTGTAACCCCCGAAAGTACACTCCAGTCCAAACCAAAAAAAAAATTATTTTCTGTGTTTGTGAATTGTGTGCGCAGTAGCCGCACGTGCATCAACAAAGTAGTGCCAAACGTGCGCCTGTGTCATAAGTAAAGGGCCGGCTGGCTTGACCGTTAAGGGTGCTGTAACCCCCGAAAGTACACTCCAGTCCAAACCCAAAAAAAAATTATTTTCTGTGTTTGTGAATTGTGTGCGCAGTAGCCGCACGTGCATCAACAAAGTAGTGCCAAGCGTGCGCCTGTGTCATAAGTAAAGGGCCGGCTGGCTTGACCGTTAAGGGTGCTGTAACCCCCGAAAGTACACTCCAGTCCAAACCAAAAAAAAAATTATTTTCTGTGTTTGTGAATTGTGTGCGCAGTAGCCGCACGTGCATCAACAAAGTAGTGCCAAGCGTGCGCCTGTGTCATAAGTAAAGGGCCGGCTGGCTTGACCGTTAAGGGTGCTGTAACCCCCGAAAGTACACTCCAGTCCAAACCTAAAAAAAAATTATTTTCTGTGTTTGTGAATTGTGTGCGCAGTAGCCGCACGTGCATCAACAAAGTAGTGCCAAGCGTGCGCCTGTGTCATAAGTAAAGGGCCGGCTGGCTTGACCGTTAAGGGTGCTGTAACCCCCGAAAGTACACTCCAGTCCAAACCCAAAAAAAAATTATTTTCTGTGTTTGTGAATTGTGTGCGCAGTAGCCGCACGTGCATCAACAAAGTAGTGCCAAGCGTGCGCCTGTGTCATAAGTAAAGGGCCGGCTGGCTTGACCGTTAAGGGTGCTGTAACCCCCGAAAGTACACTCCAGTCCAAACCAAAAAAAAAATTATTTTCTGTGTTTGTGAATTGTGTGCGCAGTAGCCGCACGTGCATCAACAAAGTAGTGCCAAGCGTGCGCCTGTGTCATAAGTAAAGGGCCGGCTGGCTTGACCGTTAAAGGGTGCTGTAACCCCCGAAAGTACACTCCAGTCCAAACCAAAAAAAAATTATTTTCTGTGTTTGTGAATTGTGTGCGCAGTAGCCGCACGTGCATCAACAAAGTAGTGCCAAGAGTGCGCCTGTGTCATAAGTAAAGGGCCGGCTGGCTTGACCGTTAAAGGGTGCTGTAACCCCCGAAAGTACACTCCAGTCCAAACCAAAAAAAAATTATTTTCTGTGTTTGTGAATTGTGTGCGCAGTAGCCGCACGTGCATCAACAAAGTAGTGCCAAGCGTGCGCCTGTGTCATAAGTAAAGGGCCGGCTGGCTTGACCGTTAAAGGGTGCTGTAACCCCCGAAAGTACACTCCAGTCCAAACCAAAAAAAAATTATTTTCTGTGTTTGTGAATTGTGTGCGCAGTAGCCGCACGTGCATCAACAAAGTAGTGCCAAGAGTGCGCCTGTGTCATAAGTAAAGGGCCGGCTGGCTTGACCGTTAAAGGGTGCTGTAACCCCCGAAAGTACACTCCAGTCCAAACCAAAAAAAAATTATTTTCTGTGTTTGTGAATTGTGTGCGCAGTAGCCGCACGTGCATCAACAAAGTAGTGCCAAGCGTGCGCCTGTGTCATAAGTAAAGGGCCGGCTGGCTTGACCGTTAAAGGGTGCTGTAACCCCCGAAAGTACACTCCAGTCCAAACCAAAAAAAAAATTATTTTCTGTGTTTGTGAATTGTGTGCGCAGTAGCCGCACGTGCATCAACAAAGTAGTGCCAAGCGTGCGCCTGTGTCATAAGTAAAGGGCCGGCTGGCTTGACCGTTAAGGGTGCTGTAACCCCCGAAAGTACACTCCAGTCCAAACCTAAAAAAAAATTATTTTCTGTGTTTGTGAATTGTGTGCGCAGTAGCCGCACGTGCATCAACAAAGTAGTGCCAAGCGTGCGCCTGTGTCATAAGTAAAGGGCCGGCTGGCTTGACCGTTAAAGGGTGCTGTAACCCCCGAAAGTACACTCCAGTCCAAACCAAAAAAAAATTATTTTCTGTGTTTGTGAATTGTGTGCGCAGTAGCCGCACGTGCATCAACAAAGTAGTGCCAAGAGTGCGCCTGTGTCATAAGTAAAGGGCCGGCTGGCTTGACCGTTAAAGGGTGCTGTAACCCACAAAGTACACTCCAGTCCAAACCAAAAAAAAAATTATTTTCTGTGTTTAGCCGCACGTATATATCAAATCGATATAACATAAATGGAGGACCAAACTTTCTCCGATAAAAATAAAATAGAGAAAGATCAAGAACCACTTCCTCCTAGTGCTGAAGCTGCTGCCACTAGTCATGACATAGACGATAACATGCCATCAACGTCGTCTGCCAAGGCCGATGCCCAATGTCATAGTAGAGGGCACATACAATCCCAAATGGCAAAGTTCAGGAAAATGACCTTGAAAAAGACATTTAAATCAGCTGAAGAGAAACGTAAACTTGCCAATATGCCATTTACGACACGGAGTGGCAAGGAACGGCTAAGGTCGATCCCTAGTATGTTCATGACTAGTGGTTCAGCTTCACATGACGATGGAAGCACTCCTCCCACTAAAAAAATCAAAAGAGTTAAGCTGGCAAAAGCACAGCGAAGAACTGTGCTTTCTAAGAAGATATCACAAATCCCCAAGGAGAGTCCAAGTGTGGTGGTGGTTGCGATGCCTGACCTTCCCAGCACTGGACGGGAAGAGGTGGCTCTTTCCACCATTTGCACGCCCCCTGCAAGTGCTGAAAGGAGCACCCACAGTCCACTTGCTGATATGCAAATTGAAGATGTCACTGTTGAAGTACAACAGGATGAGGATACTGGTGTAGCTGGCGCTGAGGAGGAAGTTGGCGAGGAGGATTCTGATGGTGATGTGGTTTGTTTAAATCAGGCTCCGGGGGAGACAGTTGTTGTCCGTGGGATGAAAAAGCCCATCACGGTCATGCCTGGGCAGAAGACCAAACATTCCACCTCTTTGGTCTGGCAATATTTCTATCCAAATCCGGACAACAACTGTCTTGCCATATGTACCATATGTAAAGGTGAAATAAGTAGGGGTAGGGACGTCAACCACCTAGGAACATCCTCCCTTATACGGCACCTGCAGCGCGTTCATAAAAAGTTACTGTCAAGTTCAGAAACTTTGGCTCAGACCGTAAGCAGTCCAGGGACACCTAAATCCCGTTGTCCTGTTGTATCCAAGCGCCTGCAAACCACACCGTCAACTCCCTCCTCGTCAATTTCCTCCTTAGTCAGGATCGGAAGTAGTCCTGCAGGCCATATCACTGGCATGACTGACTCTCCTATCCGGGATTCCTCCGGAGGATCCTGCATTGCTACGCCTACTGCTGCCGCTGCTGCTGTTGCTGCTGCTGCTGGGAGTCGTTCATCATCCCAGAGAGGAAGTAGGAACACCACTACTTTTACTAAACAATTGACCCTCCAACAGTCCTTAGCGAGGAGGATGAAGTACGACAGCAGTCATCCTGAAGCAAAACGTATAACTGAGGCCTTGACTGCTATGTTGGTGTTAGACGTGCGTCCGGTATCCGCCATTAGTGCAGTGGGATTTAGACAATTGATGGAGGTAGTGTGTCCCCGGTTCCAAATCCCGTCTAGATTCCACTTCACTAGGCAGGCGATACCGAGACTGTACAGAAACGTCAGAAAAAGTGTCCTCAGTGTCCTGAAAAATGCCGTTGTACACAATGTCCACTTAACCACGGACATGTGGACAAGTGGAACAGGGCAGACTAAGGACTATATGACTGTGACAGCCCACTGGGTAGATGTATCACCTTACGCAGCAACAGCAGCAGCGTCACCAGTAGCAGCATCTCAGAAACGCCAGCTCGTTACAAGGCAGGCTACGCTGTGTATCACCGGTTTCAGTAAGAGGCACACCGCCGACAACCTCTTAGAGAAACTGAGGGAAATCATCGCCCAGTGGCTTACCCCACTTAGACTCTCCTGGGGATTTGTGATATCTGACAACGCCACCAATATTGTGCGGGCATTACATCTGGGCAAATTCCAGCACGTCCCATGTTTTGCTCACACAATAAACTTGGTGGTGCAGAATTTTCTGAAAAGCGACAGGGGCGTGCAGGAGACGCTTTGGGTGGCCCGAAAAATTTCTGGCCACTTTCGCCATTCAGCGACTGCGTGCCGAAGACTGGAGCGCCAGCAAACACTCTTGAACCTGCCCCGCCATCACCTGAAGCAAGAGGTTGTGACGCGGTGGAACTCAACCCTCTATATGCTTCAGAGGATGGAGGAGCAGCAAAAGGCCATACAAGCCTATACATCCACCTATGACATAGGCAAAGGAGGGGGTATGCACCTGACTCAAGCGCAGTGGAGAATGATTTCCGTGTTGTGCAAGGTTCTTCAGCCCTTCGAACTTGCCACACGTGAAGTCAGTTCAGACACTGCCAGCTTGAGTCAGGTCATTCCCCTCATCAGGCTTTTGCAGAAGCAGCTGGAGAAAGTGAAGGAGGAGCTAAGACGGAGCGATTCCGCTCGGCATGTGGGACTTGTGGATGAAGCCCTTCATTCGCTTTGCCAGGATTCCAGGGTGGTCAATCTGTTGAAATCAGACCACTACATTTTGGCCACCGTGCTCGATCCTAGGTTTAAAGCCTATGTGGTGTCTCTCTTTCCGGCCGACACAAGCCTGCAGAGGTGCAAAGACCTGCTGGTGAACACACTGTCAGCTGAAGCGGAATGTGACACGTCAACGGCTCCTTCTTCATTTTCTCCCGCAACTGGGGCTGCCAGGAAAAAACTTAGGTATCCTAAGCAACCCGCTGGCGGTGATGCAGGGCAGGCAGGACCAAGTTTGGACATCTGGTCCGGACTGAAGGACCTGGCAACAATTTCTGACATGTCTACTGTCACTGCATATGATACTGTCACCATTGACAGAATGGTGGAGGATTACATCGGTGACAGCATCCAAGTAGGCATGTCAGACAGTCCATACCTGTACTGGCAGGAAAAAGAGGCAATTTGGAGGCCCCTGTACAAACTGGCTCTATTTTACCTGAGTTGCCCCCCCTCCAGTGTGTACTCCGAAAGAGTGTTTAGTGCAGCCGGGAACCTTGTCAGCGAAAGGCGTAGGAGGTTGCTTCCACAGAATGTGGAGAAGATGATGTTCATCAAAATGAATTATCAGCTCTTCCAGGGAGACCAGCCTCCAGAACGTACAGAGGGACCTGTGGTGGTGGATTCAAGTGGGGACGAGTTAATACTTTGTGAGGATGAGGATGTACACACTGAAGAGGGTGAGGAATCGGTGGATGAGGAGGATGAGGATGACATCTTGCCTCCGTAGAGCCAGTTTGTGCAGGGACACATTAATTGCCAGCTTGTTTTGTGGGGGCCCAAACGAACCAATCATTTCAGCCACAGTTGTGTGGCAGACCCTGGCGCTGAAATGATTGATTTGTTAAAGTGTGCATGTCCTGTTTATACAACATAAGGGTGGGTGGGAGGGCCCAAGGACAATTCCATCTTGCACCTCTTTTTTTCTTTGCATTATGTACAGTTTGGGGCCTAGTTTTTCTAACTGCCATCCTGTCTGCCACTGCAGTGTCACTCCTAGATGGGTCACGTGTTTGTGCCGCCCACTCGTGTCGCTTAGCATAGTCATCCAGCTACCTCGGTGCAACCTTTTGGACATAAAAACACTATTGTGAGGTGTGAGGTGTTCAGAATAGACTGGAAATGAGTGGAAATTAAGGTTATTGAGGTTAATAATAGCATAGGAGCAGAAAAACCTACAAATTCTGTGATTTTAGCTGTTTTTATGCTTTTTTTCAAAAAAATACAGATCCAAAACACAAAACCCAGAACCCAAAACACGGAAGGGTGGTTTTGGCAAAACCAATCCAGATCCAAAACACGAAGAAAGATCCAGATCCAAAACCAAAACACGAAAAGTGGCCGGTGCACACCCCTAATATATATATATATATATATATATCCAGGTAGCACTCAGCGGTCTAGTAAAGAACAACTCATCACAGTGTAGCTTCAGTGATACTGTGATGAGTTGTTATATATATACTGTATGTATTGTCAAAACCGGATAATTGGCGAAGACAGAATCTGTTTGCAATCAGACGCACAATGCAATTCAGTGCTGTTTTCCCCGCATACATACATTTAAAAGCAATGGTCCCGTAACGCAAAAAGGATAATTATTACTTGGTTTAAACGCAATGTCAGTATATAAAGAAATGAATGTTTGTTCTGTAACTATGGCTTAGTAAATGACAATTGGACTGTGTGTGGAACCGTACTGATCGACTTTGTTTCCACAGCGCTCCGGTAACATCAATATGAAGATCGCAACATGCATTCTCAACTTATGGACCGTAGAGAGTTAAAACACCAAAATGTACCTTGTAAAATGTTAGCTGTTTAGTTATGCATGCAGGGGGGAATAAGGAGACAACAAGCTTTTGGAGGCTGATCTGTGTCCATTTGAAGTGACCTGTTTAGCATTTGTATCACACTGTTGGGATAGGAGTTTCACAGGTGGGGGGAGGAGTATGGCATTCTGAGGACACAAAGGCCAGCACACACACACACACTGGCAGATCTTTGGAGGAGAGAGAGGTTTCCTCTCTCACAAGACAACAGAATATGGATCTCAGTTCCCCTGGGTTATAGTTGAGTATAAAATGTGCAATATTTAGCCTATTTGGGTGTCTGTGGCTTTTTGGTGTTAATCTGTTATTAGCTTAGCATGGTGTGTGGTTTGTAGTTTTCTAAGGATATTCATGGGTCTGTGTTGGCATGCAGTGGATGATGTGTTGTCTGGTCTGTGCTTTTCATCTGCACTGTAGGGTACAGTGGTCTGTTGTCAGCATGCAGGAAAGGGATTGATTGTGTAATTGTTGTGATATTTGTGAATGATTGATGCTGGTTGATTGAGATCCTCTGGTGTGTTCTGTGTTTGGGCCTTGCCATGTGTTCTGTGTTTGGGCCTTGCCATGTGTTCTGTGTTTGGGCCTTGCCATGTGCTTGAACGGTATCTCTGCTTGGGAGAGATGGGCTTTGTGTGTGTTGTATACTCATGAATGTGATCATAGTGTGGTGTTGTGTGAGTCAGATGGGTATATTGTCTGCGGTTTGTTGGAGATGGCTTGCCTCCATGTGGGGTGAACAAGGGAAATTGTGATTCTGCCCAGTTGTGGTGTTGTGTGGGTCAAATAGGTATATTGTCTTTGTTGTGGTTGATTTGCGGAGTTGCAGCTTGGTGCAGGATGGAGTTTGCCTAGGGATCATGAGGCTTGCAAACAAAGGAAAAACATGTGCTTCGGCCCTTCCCCCTCCCCACGGTCTAGTGACTACTGGATGAGGTCTGTAGTAGGATGGTATTGTTGTATATTGGAATCAGCTTGTGTGGTACATGTTGGAATATTAAATGGTGCAGTGTTTGCCTGATGTGTTGGCATATGATATCCAGCGTGCATATTTAATTAACTATGGCGTTATGGGAGATTTCAATGAGGTAGCTTCATAATGGAGTTTGTTTGTAGACCATGCGGTTTGAACAATAGGGCAGGAAGCACTCCCAAACCCCCCCTCACACACACTCCATCACCAGCCATCTTGAACATGTGCTCTCAGCAGACATTGATATATCTCTCATTGTATTTTAATGTGTCTCTCTTTCTCTCTCTCTCTCTCTCTCTCTCTCTCTCTCATATTGCTCATTGTATTTTGATCTTTAATAACCGTTTCATGTATTTTAACTGTACCTTATGACCTAATGTTTGTACAATTTATTTGCGCTCATTATTAGATCATAGCGTTGTAACATCTGTACTTTTACCTGAATAATAATCTTTAGCGCTTTGGAACGCTATTCAACTGTCTCGGTATTTCATTAATGGTATAATCAAAATAGCGACATCTTGTGGTTTTAGAAGGTATAGGCAGGGTTTTGTCTTAGAGGTTTTTAGGCAGGGTTTTGTCTTAGAGGTTCTAGGCAGGTGAATCTTAGAGGTTTATAGGAAGGAATATATTAAAAGGTTTTTTTACAAATTTAACATTTACAAATTTAACAGTATACACACACACAGATGACACCACCCCCTCTCCTCTCATAGTCAGTCAGACGCAGAACTGGTCTACTCTGGACAAAACCACCCTTTGCCCCCAGCCCCAGTCATGGGTGCCCACCTTTCTCCCAGCTAGCCGGCTAAACATTAATTTATTTAACACACCTAATATACCCACTACCCAGGGAGTGAGACAGCATTCACTCACCTGGCTGCCTCCTTTGTTTTAAATTATGCTGGCGCAGCACAGCTAAATTTAATGATGCTGTGCTGCGTTGTTACTTAAGGGTTCTATTTACTAAGCAGTGTTAGGAGACAAAGTGAAATGAGATAAGGTACCAGCCAATCAGCTCCTAACTGCCATCTCACAAGCTGTGCTTGAAAAATGACAGTTGGGAGCTGATTGGCTGGCACCTTATCTCATTTCACTTTGTCTCCTAACACTGCTTAGTAAATAGACCCCTCAGTCTGTCTTACCTTCAATACCTTGCTTGCCTTCTTCACAATGGCTGGCTGGGCCTGGGTGTCTAAGATGGAGGCGGAGCCGTGAGTTGTTACTCACGGCTCTGCTCTGCAAAGGCCCATGGGAGGAGTGGCAGCGGCAGGGCATGCGCAGTATGCCCTTCTGTGGCCATTTTGTTTCCTCCTGCAGACAGAATATGCTTCTGTGCAGAAGCTCATTCTGACTAAGGGCCGTGCGGATGCGGAAAAGTCACATGACCGGCCTGGCCATCCGTTGCGCTGCCCGATTGGAGCTCCAATCGGAGCAGCGCACACTGGGAGAGGGAGGGTAGCAGGCAGCGACGGTGGGGTTGACTGACAGCGCAGTAGGTGGGGGCAGCCAGTGCCAGATTAAGGTCCACATGGGCCTGGAGCTAAAATTTATGAAGGCCTATTGTGTGCCGTGACAGTCACGGCATTGTGACTAAAGCTGTCGGGGTGTTGCTTGCACAGGGGTGTGCCATGGACCACCTCAATATCCCTTCCCATCCTGACACCATTCACATGCATGTAGGCATTAATCATGCCTGTATTCATGTAGAAGATCGCAAAGGACAGCTCTCTCAGTAAGAGCTGTCTTTTGCGAATAAGGGACTTCTATGACCCAGGAGTCCCTCTGGCATCCTTCTTCGCATGCGCAGAAGGACATATGCACAGCTGGGAAGTTCCGGGAGGGATCGATTGGACCCCTCTCACATCCCTTTGCGATTAGAAACCCATAGGCTTCTGTAGGGTAAAGCCATGTGCATATGAGAAAAGCGGTCGAACCCCGAAAACTGCATTTTTGGGGATTTGACCTAATTTTTTATTTTGCTGCATCCCGCCCCCAGTCTCCGCAGTCTCCACCCTTCCCTGTTGTCCTCCTCCTCCCCCCACTGTCGGAGCTCTGTGCTCTCTCAGGAAGCTATTAGGGCCACATCCTAATGCCTGTTAGGGGTGGCCCTAATAGCAGACCAATCAGAAAAGGGGGCTGGGATTACTGGCACGGCCAGCGGGCAGAGATAAACTTTATACCCCTACGCTGGACAGGAAAAAATAGAAAACATTGCCGCCTACTCTGCAATAAAAAAAAACATCAACCTTTTGGTGGTTAGCCATCCCTAATAAATATACTCTTACCACCTCGTCAGTCATTCCTGGGGCCTTATGTAATACTGTAGGATGCGAGCTGCAGTCGTTATGGGAACCTCTGAAAGTCTTCCCGTTTTATTAAAGCAGCAATCATTTTAAAGGCAAAACTGGTTTTGCCTTTAAAATGATTTCTGCTTTAAAAATACGGGAAAAATTGCAAGAGTTCCTGAGGGCTGCAGCTCGCAAACCTATTACATGAGCCACCAGGTCTCCTCTCGGTATGCTTGACCTGGCTGTTGGATAACACATACATACCGTATTTTAAGCCCGGACTTGGGTTTCCACAAAAAAAAAATGGGAAAAAGGTTGTTTTTCTTAAATATAATTTAATAAAAAAAAAACAAACAAAAAAACATAGTAGAGCATTTCTTTATTTTACCCAGTATGACTCTTAGGGGCAATTAAATTATATGTGAGGGAGGCAAGTAGCTATCACAATGGTGTAGAAACACTGTCAGCAGCAGCCATACATTGCTCCCCTCGCGGCCTGATCTCACCTCTGGCCTCCCTGATTTTTTGTACGCAGCCCTGTGTGTTGTACGACATATTGCCATACTTGCGGGAGCGAGTTTTTAGAATCAACCCCTTAGATTAAAAATGTACTAATGACTTGCTTCAGTTGCTCAATAAAACTGATTACACTCATAAGATTGCGCTTACCTGCCATCTTCAAGTTCAGTAATGTTGCGGATGAACACGACTGTCGCTCCGCTCATCCACTGTGCTTCCGATCGGCCACTAGCAGGACAACTTCAGCATAAGAGAAAGAGAAGGGTAAGGTGGAAAGAAGGGGTAGAAGAAGGTGCAGGGCAAGAAAAAAAAGTATAAGGGGTACAGGAGGATAATGTGTAGCGGGGCAAATGGCAGAAGATGGTTGGGAGAGATAGATACAATAATGGGGCAAAGTAGAAATGTGGGCACAAACAGGGCAAGTGCAGAGAGTCTGAAAAAAACTGAGTAAGAGCAGAAAGGCTGGCACAGACCAGGGAATGGCGGAGACGCAAGCACAGACAGGGGATGGGCAGAGTGGCAGGTACAGATATGAGAACAGAGTGGCTGGCACAGATATGAGAAGAACAGAATGGCTGGCACAGACATGAGAAAAGCAGATAGGCAGGCACAGATAAGTATCGGCAGAAGCTGATGTAGACAGTAGAAGGGTAAGAGGTGGGCACACTACAGGTAAGGGCAGGGAGACTATTGCAGAATAATACCTAGCATTAAGGCTAGTACAGACAGGATAGGGTCATAATGACTGGTTCAGAAGGAACAGCAGAAAGAATGGGAAGAAAGGTTGGTGCAGACAGGAGAAGTGCAGAGTCTGGCATAGGCAAGAAAAGGGCATAGAGGCTGGCATAGGCAGGAAAAGGGCAGAGGCTGGCATAGGCAGGAAAAGGGCAGAGAGGCTGGCATAGGTAGGGAAAGTGCAATGGGATTAGCATAGGCTGGAAAGGGGCAGTGAGGTTGGCTTAGTTACTCAAAGTAAAAATGGTGAGCATAATCAGGAGAAGGCAGAGAGACTGGCATACTCTGGAAAAGGGCAAATAGGCTGGCATAGACAGGAAAAGTGCAGGAGGCTGGCAGATACAGAAAAGAGCAGGAGGCTGGTATAGACAGGAAAAGGCCAGGAAGCTGGCATAGACAGGAAAAGGACAGGAGGCTGGCATAGACAGGAAAAGGACAGGAGGCTGGCATAGACAGGAAAATTGCAGAGGGTCTAACATATGCTGGAAAATGGCAGAGGTGCTGGCACAGAATGGAGAGAAATTAGAAAAGGGGAAGGAAGTTATTGATATAGTCTTACCTTTGCCTTGTTCCATGTGCAGGGGAGCAAAGAAGTGTCCTTAGAGTGACGCTGCAAGCCAGTAGAGCAGAACAGGAGATGGGGTCATGAAAACCCCTGCAGAACTCCCTCTGCAGCTGAAGAGCTCCAGAAACACAGTGGGTGGCAAAAGGGTTGCTGCTATTTCCAAGTTGGAGAAAGGACCTCTGTGAGGTAGACACCACATGACCGCTGCAGGAGGCTGGACCGCTCCTGCGTTACCATCCACTAGGGCATAGAGGGGGAATAAATATCTGTGGCGAGCGCAGCGAGCCACCGTGACCAAAGCGTGGCGAGCGTAGCGAGCCCGCGAGGGGACACTTTTGGTCCCCCGTTAGCATCCCCGCCCTTCCCCCTTTCAGGCCGAGTCACGTGGGTGTGACGTCACAGGGCCATCAGCCCTGTACAGTCTAGACATAACCGTGGCAAAAGTGAGCAGCCCAGTACCTAGTTTACTTTCATTTTCCACTTTAAAAAGACCAAACAAAATCTGTACATCACCCCCTGGTGACTGCCGGGTGCACCTCCAGCTAATTATGCAGTTTCTTTACAGCTGTACATCACAGTCGGGTCATAGCCAGACAGCTAATGCGTTTGTGGGGATATGGGGGGGTGCATTCCAGTCGCCCCTAGGCATTTGCTTATAATGCCTATGCCTAGGGCCGGCTCTGCGTGGAGCATAGAGCAGCAGACACCTGGGTGGCATGAGGGGCTGGACAGTGCGACACAGAGCATTCGGCAGCGGGAAGGGGGGTGGATGCAGCAGATATGACCCAGTAGCAGGTGGGGGGTGGACGGGAGCCAGTATAGAAGACCCAGCAGCATTGCTGGATGGGACACCTCAGAGGACCGGGCAGCAGGGGGTGGATAGGGCCAGGGGCGGATTGGCCATTGATCTCACCGGGTAGTTTCCCGGTGGGCCGCCACCTGTGGGGCCGCCTGTAGTCCGAGTGAATTATTTATTTATTTTTCACATTAAAAAAAAAATGTAGGTAGAAGCCTGGGCCGAAACGGGTGACTCCGTCCCCGTAGTCAAGTGCTGTTCAAGGGGTAAGCTGATAGGCGCAGCCACAGTCACCACCTGTCATATCTGTAACACATGGCCAATCAGAGTCAGCCTCCCTGCAGTAGCCTAGCTTGCTAGTCGGTTTCCCTGCTTCCTTGATGTGTGCTCAGCTGTCAGTGGTGAGTCCCCGCCCTCCTATGTCTCCACGGGTCTGCCAGGCTGCTGTGAGAGGCGCACACGTGGAGCAGCATACTATAGCCCAGCCCGGAAGCATCCTCTGCAAGCAAGTGAAATGGCAATGCGGATCTGAACTGATCAGTCCCGCACATTGCTGCTCCTCACCTTCCTTCTCCCCTTCAGTCTCCCTGGCTGCAGCTGCTGTAATGGAGGTCAGTCAGGGTTCCGTGGTTATAGAAAAGGGGCAGAGCAGAGTGTGTAATGTCTGCACACCTCAGAGGCAGTGACTGCAGACATCAGCGAAGACAGGCATGCACTGTGATAGCAGCGATGGATGAAAAGAGAGAGGGGTCTGTGACTGTGTAATGTGAGACTGCTTCCTCACAGACTTTCAGCCCAGGTTAGAAATGGTCACAACTTGTGTTACGGAACGGATAGCTGCTGATGGATAAATGGCTGAAGAGTTCTGCCAAGACAGAGTTAAGTTCCTCAATTTTTGTGGCATTTACGCGCTGTAAGGTGACCTCTGACCTCACTTGACATTGAGGGCACTTTCTTTCAGAAGTGCTAATGTTTATATCTTTTCACCAGACTTAAATCACTATGGTACCGATGTATTGTATGTCTTGAACATCAGATAGCACTATTATTATATTGACATTTATGTGATCTTATAAATTATGCTGCAATCCTCTGTGCTGCTTCTCCAACCCTCTGTACGCTGCTCCCCAACACTCTGCACTGCACCCCTAACCATATGTGTGCTGCACATCCCACCCTCTCTGCAGTGCACCACAATTTTCTGTGTGCTGTACCCCTATTTCTCTGCGTGATGCACCCCCAACCCTCTGTGTGCTGAACCCAGGTGGGGATTGGCCATAGGGCTCACCTGGAAAGAATGGAGGCTGGATTGACTGGGCAGAAGGGACATAGGCAGCAGGAGGTGATACAGGGGGCACAAGTCTTGTGAAACATCTTTTATATGGTGATAACATTGGTTACATTCCCACAAAAACATGCACCTGGGCCATGTGATCTCCTACATGAATAGTAAATAAAGCCATGGAGGATCAATTTGTCCAGAGGTTCCCTGTTGCAAAGAAACCACCATATAGGTAAGGTGTATTTTAATTTAGTACATAGCAAAAACCATAGATTTTTTTAAGGTGTGCGCTAAAGGGACTATAAATGTCACCCCAGTTTTCATTTTTTATCTACTTGTTGTACAGCACAATACGTTCTAGCCTTTTTTGTGTTCGGTCTGGCCATGAAATTCTCAGCTTTTTTTGGGGTATATCTCCGCTCAGCATTACTTGTTTCTTTAGCCTTGCCTATTATCGATATCTCCAGGTATAGTGATGTACTAATCCCGCCTACTTTGGTGTTGGTTCCGCCTACACTTGATTTGGTGCCGCCCATGTGAGGCCACTTCCCCAAAAAATTTCCAGGGCCACTTTTATTTCCCAATCCGCCCCTGGATAGGGCCCGGCAGCTTGTGGGGAGGGGGGTTGCCGGGACACCTCAGAGAGGACCGGGCTGAGCAGGGACAGTGCAGTCGACGGGAAAAATATCACATTTCCGGGAAAAAATGCCTTGGCAGAAATATCTTTTCGGAAGTGATACTTTAGTCATGCAAGGATGATAAATAGGACTTACAGTAGTTTAACAAAGAACTTGGGGCAAGTTCAAAACTAAACTATCACACATGATATTTTTATCATGATGAATAGACGGAATCGGTATGGAATCCCAGCTGCCGCATGGCCGGCAGTTCGATTCCCGGTAGCGGCAGCCCGACAGATCAGCAGAGCCCGGCAGCGGAAGCCCGACAGCGCTGGAAATCCCGATCGTCCCTAAGGTAAGTATAAACTAACCTAACCCCCTAACCATAACCCTCCTTAGGGGTGCCTAACCCTAACTTCTCCCCCAAGTGCCTAACCCTAATCCCCCCTCTAAGTGCCTAACCCTAACCCCTTTTCCCCTAGCCTAACCCTAACCCTCCCAGGGGGGTGCCTAACCCTAAGTCCCCCCCCGGGTGCCCTGAACCTTACCCTTCCCACCGCGGCTGTCCGCTCGCGGCGCCCGGCATCTCTTCGATCGGTCTCCCGGCGTCGGGTAAATGACAGGCGTCTAGATATAGATGCCGGTCTTTTATCCCACGCCGGGATAAAGCAGCCGAGAAGCCGGCTGTCGGTATTAAGGCAGCCGGTTTCCCAACTGCATACCGAATAGACCCCTTAGTGTGTTTACATGAAGGTACCCTGGCTGTTGTGGCAATTAGTTTCTTATGACAGTGAGTTGGAAGTTAAAAAGTGTGCCCAGGGGTGCCTAGTGTGTCTGGGGGGACAGATACTGTTTACCCTGGCTCAAGTGTATTGGAGGTGCCCAGGTCAGGTTTTGAGGGGGACATTTGTTTCTCTCAGCAGTGCGGCAGTGGGCGGCGCCGTGGTGCATAGTTGTTAGGGCTCACTAATTCATGAGACATGTCAGACTATGCCTGCAAGTGTGTGTGTTTCAACAGAAGCAAATGCACAAATGACATGAAACAACAGCTGATTTATTTCACACTTGTGGGAGAGACAGAGACCAGGGATTCACTGGATATACTTTAAGTGCAGGGTTCACAAACAGAGGGCCTGATTCAGAGCCGGACGCTCTGACCAGAGCGCTCGCTCTGAATCAGGGCCCTCCTACATGAAAATGGAGCGGCCTCTTGGACGCTCGCATAGCTGTGGGTGATCACCCACAGCTATAGCGAGCGTCCATGATGATGGTCGCGATGGTCTTGACCATCGCGACCATCCGGCTTGCGACGGAGACCCTGCGGTAGGGTCTCGCCGCCGCAAGCCCTGGAGTGATTTTGGCTCTATCAGAGCCAAAATCACTCCCACTGACATCACTACTGATGTCAGTGGGGCCAGCTTCAGACGGTAGGCGTTCCCATGGTGGCGTTCCCATCAACATCGACAGCACGCCCCCTTTGGTGCGAGACCCGGAGCGACGGCTATCCCGTCGCTAGCCGGGTCTCGCACATGCGCACGACGGAGCTCCCTCCGTCGTGCGCATGCGCAGTAGTGCACCATCGACCCGCTTGCGAGCGTCCTGCGCTCGCGAGCGGGTCTGAATGACCCCCAGAGTCAGGATACTGATCACAATGTCACACGCCGGCCTGGAGACCCCAGAATCAGACCCCGTCGCTTACCTGTGCGGGCGCTGACCCGCGCTGTCTTCCGGCTCCCGCGCTGTACGCTCCTTCCTCTTCTCCCAAGGCAGTCTCCGCTGTTGTCCTCTGGAGGGTCCCGCTGCTGTGCTGCTCCCACGCCGGCTCCTGCTGACCGCTGGTCCCCGCTGACTACCTCCAGGAAGCTCTGTCCTCCGGTCCATGGGCGCGGCCATCTTGGATTGCCCATGTGACCCCACTACCACCAATGAGGAGCCTTCTCCTTCTCTCTCAGCCTGTCAGCTCCCAGTGTCCACTATAAAAGGATCCCCAATGCTCACACAAGTTGCCAGTGCAACTAGTTTCTTAGTTTAGCTAAGCAAGCCTTCCCACTGCGCTCCAGCCGCTCCACGTAGCCGTTCAGCTACCAACGTCTACCCACGGCTATCCAGCCGCTCCACGTAGCCACTCAGCTACCAACGTCTACCCACGGCTAACCAGCCGCTCCACGTAGCCGCTCAGCTACTAACGTCTACCCACGGCTATCCAGCCGCTCCACGTAGCCACTCAGCTACCAACGTCTACCCACGGCTAACCAGCCGCTCCACGTAGCCGCTCAGCTACCAACGTCTACCCACGGCTAAACCAGCCGCTCCACGTAGCCACTCAGCTACCAACGTCTACCCACGGCTATCCAGCCACTCCACGTAGCCACTCAGCTACCAATGTCTACCCACGGCTATCCAGCCGCTCCACGTAGCCACTCAGCTACCAACGTCTACCCACGGCTATCCAGCCGCTCCATGTAGCCACTCAGCTACCAACGTCTACCCACGGCTATCCAGCCGCTCCACGTAGCCACTCAGCTACCAACGTCTACCCTCGGCTATCCAGCCGCTCCACGTAGCTTCCTAGCTACCTCATTACTGCCACATTCCTCAAACTCCTGTCAGTTCGCTGCACCCTCTCATGCGGAGAAACTTCATTAAGCCAAGTCTCCTCCAGCGAGCGTCTGCGCCAAGTAATACAGATCCAAGGCCCAGTCCGGGAACACAGCTCCTAAATTCCACACTTGTGACAGTTTGCACTGGCCAGATGGACTCGGCAAGTGGTCAAGGATCTGGGATAGAAGCCTCGCAGGATGTGCTATCCCGTCTGGAAAGACAGGAGACCTCTCAGGCTCAGCTGATCCAATTTATCCAAGATATGTCGTCACGCCTGGACAACATTCAGTCCTTACTGGCTCATCCCGCTCCCGCTGGCTCCCAAGCTGCTTCTCCTCCTGTGGTGTCACCTGCTCCTCCGGTTCTACCTCCTGCTCGTCTTCAGCTCTCCCCTCCGAGCAAGTTCGATGGCAACCCCAAATTATGCAGGGGTTTTTTAAACCAATGCGAAATCCAATTCGAGCTACAATCCGCCAACTTTCCGACGGCCAGAACCAGGGTGGCATATATCATCTCTCTACTCTCTGGCCAAGCACTCGATTGGGTCTCGCCCCTTTGGGAGAAGTCGGATCCCCTGCTCTCCAACTACCCCGAATTTGTTGCTACATTTCGCAAAATCTTTGATGAACCCGGAAGAACCACTTCCGCATCAGCTGATATTCTACGCCTCAGTCAGGGCAGCAGGACCGTCGGCCAATACGTAGTCCAGTTCCAGACTCTGGCTTCAGAACTCAATTGGAACGAGGATGCCCTCATCGCTGCCTTCTGGAGTGGCCTTTCTGAAAGGCTCAAAAGACGACCTAGCTTCCCATGACCTTCCAACCAGTTTGGATGGGTTAATCTCTCTCTGCAACAAGGTGGATCTCCGTCACAGGGAGCGTGCCTTGGAAAGAGGCAGATTTGATCGTGGAAGGCCACGTCCAGTTTCCCGCTTACCCTCTCCTCCTCTGGGCGAAGAACCCATGCAGGTCAACTGCTCTCATTTATCGGCTGAGGAGCGGCAGAAAAGGCAGAGGCAGAACCTCTGTATGTACTGCGGATCTCCTCTACATTTAGTTAAAACTTGTCCCATTCGTCTGGGAAACGCCTCCTCCTAACTTATGAAAGAGAGGTTAAGTTAGGAGTTGCCATTGAATCACAAAGGAAGTCTGATTCCACCATCCAGGCTCATTTAAAGTGTCCTCGAGGTTCCAAAGCTGTATTAGCTCTCCTGGATTCCGGAGCGGCAGAGAACTTTGTCACTACTGAATTTGTCCAGAAGCATCAAATCCCCATGGAAGCGTTGCCTCGAGTCATCACTTTAACCGCCATCGATGGTAGTCACATTTCTAGTGGAACCATCACCCATCGTACAACACCACTTAAACTTACCATTGGGGTGCTCCATTCCGAACAACTATCCTTCCTAGTGATTCCCAAAGCCTCTCATTCTTTAGTCCTCGGATTACCCTGGCTACAGAGACATTCACCTCAAATCGATTGGACCACCATGCAAATAATCTCCTGGGGTTCCAATTGCTTCAAAGGTTGCCTTCAGCGGGTAATACCTATCAGATCTTCCGTTGTACGGGATTCTACAGACCTGCCCAAAGCCTACGATGGGTTTCAGGACGTCTTTAGCAAACAGAGCGCAGACCTGTTACCTCCCCATCGTGATTGGGACTGTCCCATAGATCTGATTCCCGGGAAGAATCCTCCTAGAGGCCGAACCTATCCTCTATCTCTCCCTGAGACTCAGGCCATGTCGGAGTACATTACGGAAAACTTAAATAAAGGCTTCATTCGACCTTCCACGTCTCCAGCAGGGGCTGGATTTTTCTTCGTAAAAAAGAAAGATGGTGGCTTGCGCCCGTGTATTGACTATCGGGGTCTTAATGAAATAACTATTAAGAATCGCTACCCTCTTCCTCTCATTACAGAGTTATTTGATAGAGTCAAGGGAGCCACAGTTTTTTCCAAACTCGACCTAAGAGGAGCCTATAATTTAATTCGTATCCGTCCAGGCGATGAATGGAAAACGGCCTTCAACACCAGGGATGGGCACTACGAGTATCTCGTTATGCCCTTCGGCCTCTGTAATGCTCCGGCCGTCTTCCAGTTTTTCGTCAATGAAATCTTCCGGGACCTCTTGTACAAGTGTGTGGTCGTTTACTTAGACGACATTTTGATTTTTTCTCAAGACCTCCAAACTCATCGAGACCAGGTCAAACAAGTCCTTCTGAGGTTGCGGTCCAATCAACTGTTTTGCAAATTAGAGAAGTGTCTGTTTGAGGTCTCAAGTGTACCATTCCTGGGATACATTATCTCCGGAACAGGCCTTCAAATGGATTCGTCAAAACTACAAGCCATTCTTGATTGGTCTCTTCCTTCTTCCTTAAAATCCATACAAAGATTCCTAGGATTTGCCAATTACTATCGCAAGTTTGTAAAAGGTTTCTCGACTCTGGTAGCTCCAATTACAGCCCTCACCCGCAAGGGAGCAGATCCAAATATATGGCCCGTCGAAGCTACCTCTGCATTTCAACTTCTTAAGCAAGCCTTCATCTCCGCTCCCATCTTAAAGCAACCAGACTCCACCCGGCCCTTTATCCTGGAGGTGGACGCATCCTCTGAAGGTGTCGGTGCAGTGCTCTCCCAGCGACTTAAAGATGAAAAACTTCATCCCTGTGGTTTCTTTTCCTGGAAGTTTTTGCCTGCAGAGAAGAACTACACCATTGGAGATCAAGAGTTACTCGCCATGAAACTAGCCCTCGAAGAATGGCGATATCTTCTAGAAGGAGCTCATTACCCCATTACCATTTTTACTGACCATAAGAACCTCCTTTATCTTAAATCTGCAAATTGCTTGAACCCTCATCAAGCCCGGTGGGCAATGTTTTTCTCCAGATTTAACTTCAAAGTCTCCTATCTCCCCGGTTCACAAAACCTCAAAGCCGACGCACTCTCCCGTTCCATGACGAGCAACCCTGATCTACCCATGGAACAGCCCCAACCAATCTTGAATTCAGCTTTCTTCGCCTCTACCCAATTATCTTCTATACCCCCGGTTGGGAAGACTTTCGTCGCTCCGGAACTCCGCAAGAGGTTACTGCATTGGGCTCATGCTTCCCGGTTCTCTGGTCACCTGGGTATGGATAAAACCCTACAATTTATCCAGCGGTCCTATTGGTGGTCTTCGATGAAAAAGGACGTCAGGTCTTATGTGTCTTCATGCATCAAATGTGCCCAACACAAGATACCTCGGCGGGTTCCACACGGTCAACTCCAACCTCTTGCAATTCCATCTAAGCCATGGACTCACCTATCTATGGATTTCATCTCTGATCTTCCTCCATCTCGGGGCCACAACACAATTTGGGTTATCGTGGATCGTTTTTCTAAAATGGCTCATTTCGTACCACTTACTGGGCTTCCGTCTGCACCTCTACTCGCCCAGAGCTTTATAAAAGAGATCTTCAAGCTCCACGGCCTTCCTCAAGAGATCATCTCCGACAGGGGAGTACAGTTCGTAGCGAAGTTCTGGAGGTCACTCTGCTCAGCCCTTCAGGTAAAACTCAAATTTTCTACCGCTTATCATCCCCAGACCAACGGTCAGACCGAAAGGGTCAATCAAGACCTGGAACAGTTCCTGCGCACTTTTGTCTCCTCCTCCCAAGATGACTGGATTGAACTTCTTCCTTGGGCCGAATTTGCCCACAATAATCATTATCACACGTCCACCAGCTCAACTCCTTTTTTTACAGTTTTTGGTCAACATCCTCGAGTGCCAGATTTCCCTCTTCTTCCCACATTAGATGTGCCTGCGGCCAAAATGTCCCTTCAACGGTTCTCCAACATCTGGGAAAAGGTTCGTTCCTCTCTGACTAAAACGTCAGCCCGGTACAAGAGATTTGCTGACCGCCAAAGACGAGCGGTTCCAAATTTCCGACCTGGGGATATGGTCTGGCTCTCTACCCGAAACCTAAGACTCCGAGTACCCTCAATGAAATTTGCTCCGCGATTCATTGGTCCATTCCCAATCGTCAAAGTCTTGAATCCTGTGGCTTACAAGTTAAAGCTTCCTCCATTTCTTCGCATTCCAAGTTCTTTCCATATTTCTCCTTTAAAACCACTAGTCAAACCGATTTCAGAAGGTCCTGCCTAAAGCTTCTAGTGTTCAAACACAGCAGGGAGAGGAGTTAGAAGTTGGCAGAATCTTAGATTCCCGTTGTCGATACAACCGTCTTCAATACCTCATCGACTGGAAGAATTATGGTCCGGAGGAACGAATCTGGATAAATGCCTCCGATGTCCATGCACCCCGTCTGGTCAAAGCGTTCCATGTGAAATTTCCTCATAAACCAAGGAAGTGCCCGGTGGCCACTCTTGAAGAAGGGGGTACTGTCACACGCCAGCCTGGAGACCCCAGAATCAGAACCCGTCGCTTACCTGTGCGGGCGCTGACCCGCGCTGTCTTCCGGCTCCCGCGATGTACGCTCCTTCCTCTTCTCCCAAGGCAGTCTCCGCTGTTGTCCTCTGGAGGGTCCCGCTGCTGTGCTGCTCCCACGCCGGCTCCTGCTGACCGCTGGTCCCCGCTGACTACCTCCAGGAAGCCCTGTCCTCCGGTCCATGGGCGCGGCCATCTTGGATTGCCCATGTGACCCCACTACCACCAATGAGGAGCCTTCTCCTTCTCTCTCAGCCTGTCAGCTCCCAGTGTCCACTATAAAAGGATCCCCAATGCTCACACAAGTTGCCAGTGCAACTAGTTTCTTAGTTTAGCTAAGCAAGCCTTCCCACTGCGCTCCAGCCGCTCCATGTCGCCGCTCAGCTACCAATGTCTACCCACGGCTAACCAGCCGCTCCACGTAGCCGCTCAGCTACCAACGTCTACCCACGGCTATCCAGCCGCTCCACGTAGCCACTCAGCTACCAACGTCTACCCACGGCTATCCAGCCGCTCCACGTAGCCACTCAGCTACCAACGTCTACCCACGGCTAACCAGCCGCTCCACGTAGCCGCTCAGCTACCAACGTCTACCCACGGCTAAACCAGCCGCTCCACGTAGCCACTCAGCTACCAACGTCTACCCACGGCTATCCAGCCGCTCCACGTAGCCACTCAGCTACCAACGTTACCCACGGCTATCCAGCCGCTCCACGTAGCCACTCAGCTACCAACGTCTACCCACGGCTATCCAGCCGCTCCACGTAGCCACTCAGCTACCAACGTCTACCCACGGCTATCCAGCTGCTCCACGTAGCCACTCAGCTACCAACATCTACCCACGGCTATCCAGCCGCTCCACGTAGCCACTCAGCTACCAACGTCTACCCTCGGCTATCCAGCCGCTCCACGTAGCTTCCTAGCTACCTCGTTACTGCTGCATTCCTCAAACTCCTGTCAGTTCGCTGCACCCTCTCATGCGGAGAAACTTCATTAAGCCAAGTCTCCTCCAGCGAGCGTCTGCGCCAAGTAATACAGATCCAAGGCCCAGTCCGGGAACACAGCTCCTAAATTCCACGCTTGTGACACACACAATATAATAGACTCACGATCTGGCTTTCTGTGCAGGATAACTAGATAGCCAGCTTGGCTTGCAGAGCAGGATAACCAGATGAAAACTTGGCTTGCAGTTCAATATGACCATACTGTACTTTCCTACTTTTTAAAAAGTATTTCAGGGAGATTACGAGCGTGTCGGTAGAGTGGACTGTACTGTCCTCTGTTAGGAGCGTCATAAGATTGATTTACATCCAAATGTAAATGAGCCCCCAAGCAGTTAGTAAGATCTACTTGCCGATGAAAACACACTGATACATTTCAGAAAATGCCTGTAGCCATAGGGATCATTGTGCCTTATAACCAATGCAAGGAAATTATACTATTTGAATCAGGGAGATTACTAGGAGTCTCCCTAAAAATCAGGGAGAGTTGGCAAGTATGAATATGACATGATAACAGTCTTGGCTTACAGTGCAGTTGAACAAGATAGCAGGCTTTAGCTGGCAGTGCAGTATAGCAGGCTTGGCTTGCAGGCAGGGGCTTTTTAAGAGAGGAGAGGGCCCATGTGCAGCCTCCGTTTGGGCCCCCTCCTCTCTATCAGTGCACTGAGCGCAACAGATTCTGGCTGCATGCCAGAATATACTGCACATGTGTGGGTCTCCAGGAAAATGGCGCCAGGTCCTTTTTCCCGGGGACATCTTTTTTTGCACATGCACAAGTCACCGGGAAAATGGCCGCCGCCATTTCGTAAAAAATAAAATATTTTCTAAAAAATAATGTCACACTGTAAGTGCAAAACGCAGTGTGTTCGTAAAAAATATTGTCAGCGCAGTGTATTATTTTCTTATTCATAAAAAAATCTTGTGACACTAAGTGAAAACTTCACAATTTTACAATTTAATAACACACAGTTAGCAATAAAAAAATGCAACTTTTCACTTCATTCCTCAATCATGGAAAAATGATTAGTCTACTCTACACGCCCACTACAAGACAGCAACAAAGTACTAAATAACGTGCATTATATATTAACCATAATGACATCACAAACGCCTCAGCTGAGATTCACATAAACATTTTCAAAAGGTGAAAATAGAGGATATGGTTTAAAAAATAGAATAAAGCAGCTAAAACTGCGTTCTCTGATTATAGTGTCCCTACTCTCTACTCATGGTCCCTCTACCTGAATTTCAGCGAGTCAGAGGGGCAACTCCATGCAACCGTATTCAAGAGTGCAGCTGCTCCTCCTGTAGCCCAGGTGTGGTGATATGGACTAAAATGGAGCCACATCCACTAAAGCGGACAATGAATCCCCAATCGAACAGGGAACGCAGCTGTAATTTATACACAACACAGGATGGGATGACGGTATAGGCTTGGGTGATGTTATAATCTGCAGTGATGTATACATCATCTTCTTCACACAATATTAATTTGTCCCCGCTGGAATACATCATTACAGGTGCCTCTGTAATTTTTTTATGTAATTTACGGTAAAGATCTTTCTCGTAGAAGTTGTAGTTCATTTTGATGGACATAATCTTTTCCACATTTTGGGGAAGTAGTCTCAGGCAGATCACTGACAAGGTTCCCGGCTGTGCTGAAAACGCTTTCTGACACACTGGAGGGTGGGCAGCTCAAGTAAAGCAAAGCTAGATTGTGTAAGGGCCTCCAAATTGCCTCTTTTTCCTGCCAGTAGTTCTTTACATCTCTTCAGATCTGTGTCTGTTGGGAAGACGGAACAATGTCTTCATCCCTTCTGGGATGAAAATGCACTCCCAGCAGCAGGCATGGCGCTCAAGAATTCTCAAGAAAGACACAATGTAAGACTTAAACCTTAATTCTGAAATATTGCATTTGATCTGTTCTGCTTGTCCACATATCTGTCACAGATTCTGTGCTTGTTAAGTGGACAGTGGGTACAATGGCAGTTTGAAGGACACTAACTATGTTAATTTTAATGTCCCTGTACAGGTTGGGAAAAAGTTTCAAGTGGAATCTTTGCAAAGGATTATTTAACAGTCAATTGTTTTGGAAAGCACTCTTACTGGTCCCCTTCTGGGATGAAAATCCACTCCCAGTAGCAGCAGCAGGCATGGCGCTCAAGGATTCTCCTGGGGCAAGGACTGATGTGAATGTGAATGAGTAAATTTTTTTTTGCAAATGCCTCCTCTCCTCCCCTCCCCCTCATAAATTTACTTTGAAATAAAATTTTTTAATTAAATTAACTACCAACCAACCCTTCCTCTCCCTGCCTTCAACTACATACATACTCCAACTCCCTCAGGCCTCTCTTGAACAATAAAAACATTTGTTTTCTGATGTGCCATGTTGGAAGTTGAACTGCCACGTGTTTGTGCAACCCACTGCTGCCGCTTAGCTTAGTCAGCCAGCTAGCTTGATGCAGATTTTGGGCCTAAACTGGATGAAACAATATATTGACCTGTGAGGTGGTCAAAATTGGCTGGAAACGAATGGACATAAATGTTATTGAGGTTAATAATACTGTAGGAACAAATACAGGCCCAAATTATGTGATTTTAGCTGTTTTTATGATTTTTTTTTAGAAAAAATACAGATCCAAAACCAAAATAAAAAAACAGAAGGGCGGTCTTGGCAAAACCAATCCAGATCCAAAACCAGAGGAGATACAGATCCAAAACCAAAACACGGGGTCGGCGCACAGCTTATTTCCAGCCACTTTTAATCACATCACAGTTAAATAATTTTTTTTAAAAAGTGTGGATTCCCCCACTTTAAAATGAATAAACAGCCCCTGGTCTGGTATTGGATAATCGAGAGATAAAATGGCTTGGGGTTCCCCCTACAGTATTTCCCAATAACCAGTTCTAGGTGGTTTGTGCAGGGTTAATGGTAATAAAAGAGTTAATTCTATTGTTATTTACAGGTGGCCTACAAGTCCCAGTAAGCGTGTCCCAGCATAATGGCCCTTGTGGAACAGCAAGTGCCAGCATGCCAGAATATTAAGGGCCCGCTGGCATCTGTAGTCCGCCTGTAAAGAAAATATTAAAATAAAGACAGTACATGGACACTGAGTATTGTACTATTTTATATAAAAAAAAACTCCCCCGCACAGCCCTCGTTTTCCAAGTCAATTCTCACAAAATCCATGGATCAAGTCCTTTTCGTTACATATAAGCATCGACGGCTGTTTGGTAAACAAACTGAGCAGACTAACCCTGTACAGAGTCGTGACAAAGTGACATCACACTGCCATAGAAATATATGGGGAAGTGCTGATTGGCTGAGAGTGTGGGAGCAGCCATGCCACGGTTCGACTCGATACTCCATAATTTGGTTCTGTTGGATTTCTCCCAATCCGAACCGCTCATCTCTAATTCTGAGGTGATATTTGTTCTTCTGCAGAAGTACATTTCAGTTTCAGGGAAAGCATCTGTAAAATGTTGTGCAAAGCATCTGTTTAATGAAGTCATAAAAATGCAGAATCATGGGTCATATTCAGAATGATATATGCTAATTGTGGAAAGGAAAACTCTGTTTGTTTACCAGTTTGCAAATGACCCAAATAGATAGAAGAGTAGATAAAAGCTGCATAAGTTTAAGGATATACGAGTCCTGTTGTTTTGGTGATTGGCTGAGTACAATAGCTCTTTTACTAGGCAGATTACAGTTTTGTTTATGTAGGGTCAGTCAGTTTTTTTGAGCCAATAAGTATTGAGGATGGTGTTTTGTTTAAAGGAGCATGGACAGGGCTGGATTAATGGGGGGGGTATAGACAGGGGCGGTCATCCCTGGGCCCCCACACATTAAGGGCCCCCACACCCACCAGAGTTAAAGTGGGCCGGAAGCAGTTTCACCTCCGCCGGCCCACCTAACCCCGGTGCCACAGGGAGGCTCTATTTGCTGGGTGCCCGCTGATATTTTGTTACCAGCGGGCACCCGGCTCCCTCCCCACAGCGGCAGCCGGAACTGGAGGCTGGAGTACACTTCTGATCTACGCTTCCGGCTCCCACAGTGCATTATGGGAGAGACGCCATGACATCTCTCCCATAGTTCAGAGGAGCAGCTAGCGGACCAGACAGCAGCGGGAGCGGGGCTTAAGGTAAGTATTAGGGTTTTTTTTGTGAGTGTGTGCAAGAGGCTTCATTATAGGGGGCACTACTACTGGTGGCATTACTATTGGGGGCACTAGTACTGGAGGCATTACTATTGGGGGCATTACTTAGGGGGCACTGCTACTGGGGGCATTACTCAGGGGGCTCTACTACTGGGGGCACTACTAATGGAGCATTGCATAGGGGGCACTGCATAAGGGGCACCACTCCTGGGGGCACTACCACTGGGGGCACTGCATAAAGGGCAGCACTACTATGGGCTCTGCAAAACTGGCACTACCACTGTGGGCACTGTCACTACTGGGGGCACTGCATAAGGGGCACTACCACTACTGGGGGCACTGCATAAGGTGCACCACTACAGGGGGCATTACATAAGGGTCACCACTACTGGGGGCACTGCATAAGGGGCACCACTACTGGGAGAATTGCATAAGGGGCACCACTACTGGGAGAATTGCATAAGGGGCACCGCTACTGGGGGCACTGCATAAGAGGCACCACTACTGGAGGCATTGTGTATAAGGGGCACTACCTCTGGGCATTGTGTAAATGGGGCACTACTGTGTGTCATAACAGGAATAAGGGGCACTAGTACTATGTGGTGTAATGTGAATTGGGCACTATGGAGCTGATTCAGACCTGGCCATAGCTGGCCGATAGTTGCATTTTGCTCATGCATACGCATCGCAATGCGCGTGCGCGAACCAATGTGAGAGATCGGGATGCGTTCGCTTGTTGCGCATATCCAGCAGAGTGAGTGACAAGAGAAGCCGTTTGTGGGTGGTGACAGGGGTTGACTACTGGAAACGGGGGAGTGGAGGTGCGAACGCAGGCGTGCCTGAGTCTCTCAACGCCGTTTCAGAGGCATGCATCACTAAAAGGCAGCGTCATAGTACATGTCACTTAGTGGGATTTCACTCTGAAGTGATCGCAGTGCTTGCAACAGGGTATAGTCAACCTCAAGCACTGCGATCGCATCTGATGGTGCTCGATGTACCAATGTTTTCATGCACTTCAAGGAAATGATGTGCGCAAATGGGCATCTTATGACTGGCTGGTGGGCGTCTGCATACACTAAGTGATCGCACACCAAGACATAGTGGGCATGCTAATGCCTTGTCGTGCGATTGCCTGCCTTGCTGGGCGTGCGCTGGATTTGCATACGCAGGGAGCAAGCGAACGCATCTAGCGAGCAGGTTTGAATGAGCTCCTATGTGTGGTGTAATGTGGATAAGATTGTGTAACTGGTGAGTAATATTTCATGTGGGCGCCTATTTTTGTGTTTTTTTTCCTGTGGGTGTATATATAGTGTGTTTTTTTTCTTGTGTGTGCTTGAAGTTTAATTTCTCTGGGGAGACAGTGCTTTAGGGATTATGTCACTTGCTAAATGCCCTCCTTTCAGTATTTAACAAACAGCACTAAGCTTATCTTACTGCTGTTTGTCAATGTTCTGCTTACGAATGATACGGTCTCCATTGCGCATACCCCCAGTCATCCATATTTAATAGGGACCCCCCTAGTTTGTTGCCCAGAGGCAGGGGTGTATCTAGGGGTCCAAGCGGCCCTTCCAAAGCAAGAGACTGGCGCCCCCCCCTTATATTTTCAGAATAATTACACTCTGTGAAGGGGTCACTGGGTGCAGCCGTACAGTCTCTGGTTCACTTCCCTGCCTGTGTTATTCTGCTCCCCCCTCCTCCCCATTGTCCCCATTTCTTCCCACCTGTGTGATTGTACTTCCCCCTCCTCATCTGTGTTGTTGTGCTCCCCCCTCCTCATCTATGTTATTGTGCACACTCCCCTTCTCCCCATCTGTGTTATTGTGCTCCCCCTTTCTCCTCATCTGTGGCTGTTCTGCTCTCTCCCCATCATTGTCTGGTTTTCTGCACTCAACCCCCCCCTCCCTCTTCCTCACCATCGGGCTTGCTCTCCCCCTCAGCCCCATACCTATCAGTGTCTGTTATTGTGTGCTCCGGTACCCCACCCCCTTCACTTACCTCTTTTCTGCTCCTCCTTCACTGTCAGGGCACCTCCGCGGGTCTTTGAAAGGCTGGGGTGACGGTTACAGCTAGATCCTGGGCGACTGAAGGGGCAGCCGGGCAGACAGGCAACGCGGCGTGCATGACCTTGATGTCACGCTGCCGTGTCTAGGCATGGGCCGGGCACGTCTGAGCCTCCCAGAGGAGCTCAGCGGCAGTGCTGCCAGTGCCCAGTCTGTTCTGTGCTCCACAAGTCAGCGTCTGGATTCGGGCAGAGGAGGCGGAGCTAGCCTGTGATCTGGAGTATTGCCAGCCCCTGCCCCGCCTCCGGACGCCGCCGCGTTGCCCGACTGATGGATCATATGTGGCTGGCTGGCCCAGGTCACCCTCCACTCTCCTCCCTCTTCATCTGCACTGAGGCTTGCTTCTGGATTATGACAGCAGCACGGCAGCAACAACACATACAGATTTGGCCGTGGGTGGCACCGCTGGGCGCCGCCCCCTATTGGCCGGCGCCCCTGGCGAGTGCCATCCCAGCCAATAGGTAGATTCGCCCCTGCCCAGAGGCCCCCACAGACCTTAATCTGGCCCTGAGCACAGATCATTTGGCTTGAAGTTAGCTCAGCCTCTTCTCGTCTGGATGTCGCCCACCCACCTAAAACTTTCTTCTTATTCTGTTGTTTGTCTATTTAATCACAATTTTTTCAAGTATAGTTGAGGCACAGCAAGGCAGGAAAGCGCTACAACTCAGCAGCCAATATTGGCTCAATGAGTCAAAATGTAAGAGGAGTACGGTGGGTGTTGTTGCCTGCTGTAATCCTGTGGCTTACCTTGCATTGCACCATCTCAGGCCATTGGATAACAGACAGTCCTGGTATGCAGACTGGACTCGAATATGAAGGAGGAGGTCTAGGAGAAAGCCGGGATGTGAGAGCTGAGCTTCCTCAAGCCCTACTGATCTGGGAACCGCTCCAAACTAGGGATTCGGGTTTAAGTGAAGATCATTACTGGCACTTTTCACCTCAGATCCTGAGTTTCACATATGAGTACTTCCGCACCAGATGAAAACTTGACTTTGCCCCGAAACGAGAGGCTCACTGTCCGCCCAGAAAGAAAATAGACAGGAAGAGTCAAACAAACACAGATGGTTCTTACCGTGACTTTTACTGTTCACAACAACGGCCCTCAACTGTCCGGCCTAACCAACTATAACTGTGTATATGTAGTGCAACACAACCTACAGTATGATATACAGTCTGTTATAACAAATTTACCCTGCACAGATACAGCATTTACAATGACACAATACATATCACTTTTCTAATGTTGGGGGTATGGCAACTGCTGGCGAGCAACACTATGGAAGTGAGGGCTTGACAGTTGTCCAGTTAAGGGGGAAAGGATACCACAGCTGCTCACACAATCCTTTTAACTGGGCCTATTGCCCAGGTTTACCAGCGGGCACTTTACAATTTAACTGGACTGATACCAAAATATACCAATGGGGGTACTAAAAGTTTTGAATAGCCTGGATCTGCCCATGCTATTATCAGCTACCATGGGCCCACCTAACCTATTACACCATGACCTGGGTCTACTGCCCAGTCACCTTTTTTAACTGCCTAAGGCCTTTGACCTGCCTAATTATACCTAGTGCCCTGGGCCTAATGCTCAAGGCCACTTACAGGGGTTCAGTGCCTGGGGCCTAATGCCCAGGGTAATAACATAGGGCCCAGACCTATTTAATGATCAGTGACCTGGATGAATGCCCAGAGTCACTTTATTATATTGGGGGCACAGACTCTTGATTCTGCTTAACTAAATTTACAGTATAGACTCCTGGGCCTAATGCCTAGAGGCACTTAAATTAGGCATGCGACTAATGCCTGCCTTTTAGTGGCACAGTTTAGTTTAGTGACCTGGGCCTAATGCCCAGAGCTGCTTTATATAATTGGGGCTCAGGCTTACAGCCTGCCTAGTTAAGTCACAATGACCTGGGCCTAATGTCCAGAGTCACTAACACCTGTCGGGGGGAACAATCCAAACTACAGGGCCTAGTGCCCTCTAATAAGCCTGGGCCTAGCGCCCGCCTACCCACCCACAAGCCTAATGCCTAAATGTGCCCACAGGCCTAGTGACTGAATACCCTGGTGGCCTAGGTCAGAGCTGTAACTAGACATTTTGGTGCCCTGGTGCCCCCACCCCCATATTGTAAACAGGGACAGTGCATGCCACAGGTGGACTACCCAAAAAAGGGATGTGGTCTCGTGGGGAAGGGGCATGGCCACACTATAGTACCCCCATTTCACATTATGCTAAACAGTAATGCCCCTTACACATGATGCCATGCAGTAATGCACCTTATACATTATGCCACACAGTAATGCCCCTTACACATTATTCCACACATTAGTAGTGACCTTATACACATTATGCCACACAGTAATGCCACAAATTATCACCCTCCTGTTATTCAGCCCCAGTGCCCAGTGTCATGTCCAGCCCCAGCCCCCAGTGTCACTTTTAGCCCCAGCCCCCAGTATCACTTCTAGTCCCAGACCCAGTGGCACTTCCAGTCCCAGCCCAGTGTCCGTGTCTCTTCCAGCCCCCAACACTTTCCTTCCTCTGGCTGCCCTCTCACCAGTCCACGGATCATGACGTCTTTCCCTGCAAACACTGTGGGAGACAGAGTACAGAAGACAGTCACTACCCACTCCAATATATATTAGTAGCGGTGCATCAGGCAGTGAAGGAGCTGGGTGCACCACTACTTATATGCATTGCAGCAGGTGCTAGGCAGTGGGGGCACTTACAAATCACAGTGGTGGCGGCCAATTCCACCCACAGGAGATCTACGCTCTGTGCTGCAGTACCGGCCGCACCACCCTGGGAAGCAATCGGGAAGCCGACTGCCTAAATACCGGCAGCCGGATTCCCGACTGTCAGATCCCAGCAAGGGTGAAATAGCGGGCGTCTACATCTAGACTTAGGGTTAGGCACCCCCCCGGGGGACTTAGGTTCAGGCAGCGGGGAAGGGGGTGGTTAGGGTTAGGCACTTAGAGGGGGGATTAGGGTTAGGCACTTGGGGGGGAAGTTAGGGTTAGGCACCCCTAAGGAGGGTTAGGGTTAGGGGGGTTAGGTTAGTAGATACTCACCTATCCATGATCGGGATTTCCAGCGCTGTCGGGCTTCCGCTGCTTCGAACTCTGCTCATGTCAGGCTGCGGTATTTCATACCCATTCCACCACCCTAGTTACGGCTCTGGTCTAGGGAGGGGTTAACAGTAAGCTTCACAGATGGCCTACCTGTATGCTGGGAGAGGATGCAGTGGGGAGCTTCATTAGCTCTTTGCCTTCCCTACTAGTGGCACTCATCGGTCCTTAGCTTCTTTCTTCTGCCACTGGCCTTTCCTGGCCAGTGGTGCCACATCTTCTTCCCTGCCTCCAGCTGCTGCCGGGCATCTTCTGTCTTGACCACAGCTTCTTCTGGCCTCTTCCAATACATCAGAAACTGTTGCTGTGACATTCTCCCACCTGGACCACCACCTCCGAACTGGCTCTTCTGCCCAGCGGCATCTGTTGTGGGTTGAGCCATGACGTGGCAATCTGCGATTGGCTCAAGTTGGCTGCTTCATATTGGCTGCTGGTACACATGATGCGATTGGCTTGCAGCTGACTTAATATTCAAACTAGCACTGCATCAAGGCTACCGGGTGGCGGGTTACAATTAGCTTACACCCAGAGCCAGGTTTCACCCACCAATGCAATTAGACTGACGCTGGTAAAAGACACACTGTCCCAGCACTGACCACTGATGTGTCCTGCACATCTCTCCCTCAAGCAGCTGCTGCTTTTCCAGAGCTGGAACACCATGTTAGTTCCCAGCGCTGGCTGCTGCAGTGTGCCTAGTGGGACACCTCCTCACAATTGAGGGGCATTACCCTTTGATACATACAGTATATGGCGAGTGTTTCCTGCCTTATTGCGAGTGGAACTGGGCGTTCAGACTGAGACCACGTAAAGGGAAGTGAGTCTTCCACATTCCAAGCGCATGTAGAGGGGATGTTTAAGTCGTTACCCATTGTATTTCATGTAGAGAGACAAGAGCTGAGTGTTTGTAGCACCTACTTAGCCAACCATAGATTATCAGTTCGTTATCAATTAATAAAAGCTGTGACATTTTCGCTAATTGTCTTTGTCTTTATTTCACAGATGAGTAAGTTTAAGGGGTGTTATTCAATTGTTAATTATCAATAAACCTATGAACGCCCTATAGATATCTTATTTGAAATTCTTTTAATTAAATGGAGAAAAGCTATTTTTTTTAATTCATTGAAAACACTTGTTGTTATGGCTCCTCCCTATCTTCTAAAGAAAAGACCCCACCAGATAATCTATTTGCCGGGTTTTTTTCCGAAAAGAAGGATTGCGGCAGTGGTTCATGTACCATCCTCTTATAGAGTCAGGTGCATAAATATTGGGACATTGACAGAATTTTCATATTTTGGCCTCTATTCACCACCACAATGGCTTTGAAATGAAACAAACAAGATGTGCTTTAACTGCAGACTTTCAGATTTCATTTGAGGGTAATTACATCCAAATCAGGTGAACGGTGTAGGAATTACAACGGTTTCTATATGTGCCTCCCACTTTTTAAGGGGCCAAAAGTAATGGAACAAACTAAACAATCCTAAATCTAACTTTCATTTTTTAATACTTTGTTGCAAATCCTTTGCAGGCAATTACAGCCTGAAGTCTGGAACGCATAGACATCACCAGACGTTGGGTTTCTTCCCTGGTGATGCTCTACCAGGCCTCTATTGCAAATGTCTTCAGTTCCTGCTTGTTCTTGGGGCATTTTCCCTTCAGTTTTATCTTCATCAAGTTAAATGCATACTCAATCGGATTCAGGTCAGGGGATTGACTTGGCCATTGCATAACATTCCACTTTTTAGCCTTAAAAAACTCTTTGGTTGCTTTTGTAGTATGCTTCGGGTCATTGTCCATCTGCACTGTGAAGTGCCATCCAATGAGTTCTGAAGCATTTGACTGAATATGAGCATATATTGCCCAAAACACTTCAGAATTCATTCTGCTGCTTTTGTCAGCAGTCACATCATCAATAAATACAAGGAAACCAGTTCCATTGGCAGCCATACATGCCCACGCCATGACACTACCACCACCATGCTTCCATGATGAGGTGGTATGTTTTGGATCATGAGCAGGTCCTTTCCTTCTCCATACTCTTCTCTTCCCATCACTCTGGTACAAGCAGTGGCGGGCTGGGCCGGGGGGCAGGGTGCCATGTGCCCCCCGGGCCGCAGCGCCATGCGGGCCGCAGGCCACGGCGCGGGCAGTCTGTGTCTCTGTGACACAGGCTGCACTGCGCGTGTAGCGCTTACCGGACGGAGTTTGGTCAGCGCTACTCTGACTAACACACAGCCGCCGGCTCCGGCAGCTGTGTGTTTGTTTTGATCAGCAGCCAATGAGAGTCTGACAGACTCTCATCAGCTGCTGCTGCGCCCACTGCAGGAGCTGCTCCATCTTCTGGCTCCCGCAGTGGGTAATGGGAGAGGCGTCATGACATCATATGACGTCTCTCCTATTATGCAGAGCGGCCCGGCCCGGGAGGACAGATGGAGGAGCAGATGGCTGCGGCGGGAGTGGGGATTCAGGAAAGTGTTTTTTTTTTATATTTTTTATTACGTGTGTCTACTTGGGGGGGTGGGGGCTAACTGGCACTACAAGGGGGAGACCACTACTGTGGGCACTACAAAGGGGGGGGACTACTACGACTAGGGGCACTACAAGGGGAAGGGACTACTACTACGAGCACTGCATAGGAGGAGGGGACTACTACTAGGGGCACTGCATAGTGGGGAGGGGACTACTACTAGGCACTACATAGGAGGGAGGGGACTACCACTGGGCGCACTGCATCGGGGGACCACTGCTGGGGGCTCCATATAAAGGGCAATACTGGGGGTACTGTATAGGGGGGAGATTACAATTGGGGCCACTATTTAAGGGGCACTGCATAGGGGTTACCACTATTGGGGGCACTGCATGGGGGGTGGACTGCTACTGGGGGCACTATATAAGGGGCACTGCATAGGGGGTACAACTATTGGGGGCACTATATAAGGGGCTTACTACTGGGGGCACAAGGGGCACTGCACACGGGGACCACTACTGGGGGCACTATATAAGGGGCTTACTACTGGAGGCAAAAGGGGCACTGCATAGGGGGGATAACTACTGGGGGCACTACTGGAGGCCTGCATAAGGGGGTTCTCTCCTGGGGCACAGGGGGGCACTACGACAGGGGGCTGCCCCTAATCTCTATTTCTACTTTACATTAATCCCATATGGACCCGCCTCCTCCCTGGAACACTTGAGGGGGGGGGGCGCCGTAGCACGCACTTTCTTCAGGCACCCTAGCTACACGCTACTCCTCTGCCAGGGCCGCCTGCATGCATTTGCCCCCAGTCTAAAAGTTGCCAGCCAGCCCCTGGGTACAAGTTGATCTTTGTCTCATCTGTCCATAGGATATTGTTCCAGAACTGTAATGGCTTTTTTAGATGTTGTTTGGCAAACTCTAATCTGGTCTTCCTGTTTTTGAGGCTCACAAATGGTTTACATCTTGTGGTGAACCCTCTATATTCACTCTTTTGAAGTCTTCTCTTGATTGTTGACTTTGACACATATACACCTACCTCCTGGAAAGTGTTCTTGATTTGGCCAACTGTTGTGAAGGGGTTTTTCTTCACCAGGGAAATTATTCTTCTGTCATCCACCACAGTTGTTTTCCGTGGTCTTCCGGGTCTTTTGGTGTTGCTGAGCTCTCCGATGCGTTCTTTCTTTTTAAGAATGTTCCAAACAGTTGATTTGGCCACACCTAATGTTTTTGCTATCTCTCTGATGGGTTTGTTTTGATTTTTCAGCCTAATGATGGCTTGCTTCACTGATAGTGACAGCTCTTTGGATCTCATGTTGAGAGTCGACAGCAACTGATTCCAAATGCAAATGTCACACCTAGAATCAACTCCAGACCCTTTACCTGCTTAATTGATAATGAAATAACGAGGGAATAGCCCACACCTGTCCATGAAATAGCTTTTGAATGATAGTCCCATTACTTTTGGCCGCTTAAAAAGTGGGAGGCACATATAGAAACCGTTGTAATTCCTACACCATGATTTGGATGTAATTGCCCTAAAATTAAATCTGAAAGTCTGCAGTTAAAGCACATCTTGTTTGTTTCATTTCAAAGCCATTGTGGTGGTGAATAGAGGCCAAAATATGAAAATTCTGTCAATGTCCCAATATTTATGCAGCTGACTGTATATATTGACATCTCAGAATGGTGACAGCAGGAACAGGATCTGTATTTATGTAAATATATTTTCAGATTTTATGATCTTTTTTTACTAAAACAAAAGTAAATGCTTGTACTGCTGCTCCGCTCTGTCAGTTCTACACCGGATGCCTTTATTTTACTGTATTCAGGATAAAATAATTCTGCGTACATATAACCACACTCCACCAACATACATACAGTATCTCCCAGTACGACACCTCCGCTATACACAAATTCGGTGTCTATCCTCCACACACATTAACTGTTCATATTCACAGTAACAGGACTTTTTTCAGGCTGCGCCAACTCTGTGGAATGCCTCCCTCGCACAACACGACTTTCTTCAATCCTCCAAACCCGAGGTGGCCAAACTATGACCCACAGGACAAATAAGGCCTGGTTGGTGCTAATATGTGGCCCATCACCTGGAATTCCAACAGAGATCCAGATATCAATGTCTGAAGTCCAGAGCTGGTGAAAGCGTGGCGACGCGGTACGACAGTGATATCACCCTCTCTACATATTAGTTTCCAGAATCAGCGTGGCAGATTCAGTGCAGTGGTGCAAACTTGGGGTGGACAAATGGACCATAGGAGCCACTGCCAAACAGGAGGCAGACTGCAAACGGTTGACAGGATGCCATTTTCAGTAAGGTTAGCATTATGAGGGAGGCCGTGGGCTGGCATATAGACATAAAGGAGGACTCTGGGCTGGCATTGAAGTACATGAGAGGGCTCTGGGTTGGCATATAGAGACAAGGGAGGGTGCAGTTGGCATACAGATATGAGGGGGCTCTGGGCTGGCATAGAAGTACATGTGGGGGCTCTGGGGTGGTATATACAGACAATGGTGGGCTCTTAACTGCCATATGGAGATAGCTGGGCCAACTTGTAATACAAAGCACTTATCCTCATGTATCACATATTTCCCTAAAGATTGTAAGCTTGCGTCTGTCTGTAATTAACCAGTCTTATTTTATTACTGTTTTGTTCCCAATTGCACAGCACAATGGATTATGCACTATATAAGTAAATAATAATAAATAGATAACAATAACTGGAACCAGGGCCGTAGCTACGGTAGTGCGGCCGGTGCCATCGCACAGGGCACCACAGGTCAGGGGGCGCTGTTTGGGTCTGTCAAGTGTCTGTTTATTACCATTCTTGCTTGTAGCTTCCTCTTATTTCATCCCCAGCATCTCCTGGCCTCTCCTATCTCTTCCCTGGCCCTTCCCCATGAAGCCATGGCCCTTATTTGGGTGCATTAAGTCCCTTTGAAAAATGAGGGGGCGCTAATGCTCTTTCTGGCACAGGGCACCAAAAAGTCTAGTTACGGCTGTGACTGGAACCATAAGCCGGTCTTCCAATATACTGTGCATGTGTGAACCAGTAATACGCACAGAGCCTTAACTAGGGGTGTGACAGCGGTGCCGTCTCACAGTATGGGGCCTGGGGAAGCAACGCTGCTGCCCCACGGGACCTTCATGTGGCTTGCAGGGTACCTGCACAGCACCTGCAGCCATAAGCACTATTGTAGAGCCACCTGGGGTGTCCAAGGGACGCTTCGGGCTAGCACTCTGCAAACATGCCCAGCCCTCATATGTGATATGTCTACCCTTCAACATGACCCATTCCATGAGGTAGAAAACACTCTGCTCCTGGACTTCCCACCTAATGTATAATTGCAGCCACCTGTGTTGAGCTAGGTAATTGATGACAAAGGTGTTTCACCACAGGAGGCTGCATTCATAGGAATCAAGGAAGTGCAGGAGCAGAGCATTTTGTACCTAATAGCACAGGTCATGTTGGAGGTTATGTATAATGTCATGTGATTAGGAGGCGGGGCTGGCACAGGGCACACTGCTGCTGTTATAGCGCTGCATATGATACAAACGTTGCATCTAGGGCAACATATTCTTATTAAGTTGCAGCAATAGCTGATTTAGAAATTATTTGTTATTGATTAATATATACTGATGGACTGATATACCCTAAGGGTTATTTCAGACTGAACGGTTTTATCCGGAAGGTAAGAAAACAGACTTTTTTCCCCTGTAGATCTGTCCCTTTCAAACACAACGGTTTTGTGCCATGTATAATGTTTTTGCCGTGTGTTTGAATTTCTTTTAAATCTTTAACACTGAAACCGTGGACGGCAGCCGTCCTTGTCAGTGGTTATTCACGGCTGTAACATGGCGACTGTACTATGTTCGTGCCATCTGAAAGCATCTATGTATTTATATGTTTGACTAAAAATACTGTACAGCAAAAAAAACTTCAATTTTTTTGCCATCCGGATAGAACCGTTTAGCCTGAAATAGCCCATAGGCTCCTAAGAGCTATTTCATTTTGCACTGTGTCCAGTGTTTCTTTATCCAACTTTCAATACAGTAGATCAATTTTACACATGTCACCATGCAGTTCTCTAATCTCAAACCGTAGTGCTCTCACACGTACATTTTTCTGGTCTGTTGAAAGCAGCGTTCACACACAGCCATCAACACTTCCCTATTTATATACCAATACATCACCAGGCATCGTTCTTTTCTGTAGTGCAGTTAGGAATAAGCTCACCGCACTTTGTCAGATTGTCTAACGCCTATCCTTTGATCAGAAGCTACAGTAAATGGAATCAGCAAGTTGCACTGTCCTCTCCTTTAACGCTGAGGCTTTGACACACACAGTAATGCGCTATTGCCACCTAATGTTTCCCAATATTTGGAAGCTTTCTAGTTGGGTCCTCTTACCTCTGTAGCTGTTGGCATCTAGTCATGTTTAATGACTGTTTTTGTTCTAAATTTGTAAAGCAGCATAGAATATGGGCTATGTAAATATATATTATATTATAATATATATTAAAAGTAATAATAATAATAATAATAATAATAATAATAATTTAATATATGTGATGAAAGGATAAACATGACATTTCATTTTATTATAAGGATGAAAACTTTGGTCTGATATTTAGATATTTGTTACAGTTACTTTATTAATGAAAGGGGAGGGGGGGGGGCCTTTGGACAGCACACCCTAATATTAAACATAATATGAGGTGCTACATTGCTGAGACTTGTAGTGCCATACTAGAAAAAGAAAATGCAGGTGTACACTCTAAGCCAGAGGTTCCCAAACTCGGTCCTCAAGGCACCCTAACAGTCCAGGTTTTAAGGATATACATGCTTGACCACAGGTGATTTTAATAGTACCTCAGTCAATTTTATTTAACTACCTGTGCTCAACCATGCTTATCTCTAAAACCTGTACTGTTGCGGAGCCTTGAGGACCGCGTTTGGGAACCTCTGCTCTAAGCACTAAGAAGACTGATGATAAAATCTACAATTAACATGGAGTAAGAAAACGAGGTTCTTAGCACATATTTGAACAAACATGCGAGCCCATCCACCATGTCAATGTGTACCCCATCAGATGAGTCCCTATCATTGCTAATACTTACCAACACATAATAGTTCCCCTAATCTGTAGACAGCACTTCAGCCTGTGCTGATTAGAATCACCTACGGGAAGATGGGAGGGGTGTTAGTACCTAGCAGAAGTGATTTTATTAAGTTAGTTTAATTATTGTCTTGCAGAACATTGTAGACAACACAAACACACATGTACAGTACACAACGCAACACAATACAATAACATTTATAATGACTATGGGGCCTATTCATTAAACCTAAAAATTTGATGGAGATAATTAGGTTTAGAACTCGCATGGAGTTCTACCTAATTATAGGTGGAATTCATCATTCCACCTCTCCATAAGTATCTATTCCGAAAAGCTGTCATTTTTACGATGACAGCTTTTCGGGAAATAGATACTTTTCCCTGCCTACACTATCTTATTGCATCTGGAAACAGTGCTGCGCATGCGCTGTTACATCTGTAAAACCAGCGCATGCGCAGCACTGCCTACAGATGCGTTAAGGTAGTGTACCCCCCCACCCTCCCGACTTACCTATCCGCGCAGCAGCCTCCGGCTCCGTCCTGCTGGTCTGTCATGTGGTTTCCCAGCAGACCACATGACAGATTAGAAAAAAAAACAACTTTTTTTTTCTTTTTCTAAACTTTCTTGTACTCTGCTGGGGAGCACACATGCCCGACCAGCCTCCGGAGCCTGAGGACGGAGCAGAGCGCAGGAGGGACTCGTCGGAGGACCTGCACACGCGGATACAGGTAAGTCGATTCTGCTATTCGCCACCTCACAGTGGCGAATAGTAAATGCATCAAATTCCGAAAATTCATAATTTTCGGAATTTGATGAATACCACAATTTCCACATCCCCATACTAATGTATGGGGAGTGTGGAAATTAACGCAGGGGAACTTAGCAAGGGGATATCTGTGATATCTCCTGTGCGAAGTCTGGCCCTGATTCAGAGCCGGACGCTCTGAATCGGCCCACCTCCATTAATATGGAGCGTCCTCCTGGATGCTCGTATAGCTGTGGGTCACCACCCACAGAATATACGAGCGTGCAAAATGATGGTCGCGATGGTCTTGACCATTGCGACCATCGGAACTGCGAGTAAAAGCCTGCGGTTGGGTTTTTCAACCGCAAGGCCAGGAGTGATTTTGGCTCTATCAGAGCCAAAATCACTCCCACTGACATCACTAGTGATGTCAGTGGGGCCGGCTTCAGACGGTAGGCGTTCCCTTGGGAACGCCTCCGTCTGGCAGGCACTCCCCCGGCACGCCCACCAAAGGGGGCGTGCTGTCAGTCACCATCGACAGCACGCCCCCTTTGATGAGACACTCCGAGCGAAGGAAAGTCCTTCGCTCGTCGGGTCTCACGCATGCGCACGACGGAGCTCCCTCCGTCGTGCACATGTGCAGTGGGGACCATCGACCCACTTGCGAGCGGACAGCCGCTTGCGAGTGGGTCTGAACGAGGGCCCCTGTTCATGAATACCAAAATAACGTTATTTAAGGAAAATGTCCTTAAAAACGTTATTTTAGTGTTGATGAATAGGCCCCTATATCACATATTCCAAATTGGGAATCATTTTTTGGATTATGGAACAGGGCATGAAAATAATATAAAATAAGGTAACAAATTTGGTAAAATATTACACTGTTAGATTTCAGCAGTTTATTATTTGTAATCTACCGCCACCTGGTGGTTATACTATGGAAAACAGACATTTCTTAAACCTTCCTTTTGTGTAAAACCTTTTATTATTATTATCATCATCATCATTTATTTATATGTAAATAAACTTGGCTCCAGTATGTCCTATGTGAAAGAACATGGGGTAACATTATTTAAAGCTAGGGTTAAAATGATTTACCTTTTTTTTTTTGATTGTTGCTTAACACATACAATTACCATGGATGCAACTGGTGCGATCAGACAATCTCACTATAGGGCAACAAAAAGTGTGTTATGTCACATGCTTATTTTAGCTGCACATTCTGCATACTGTATAATGTGATTGATCCCATAGGAGGCAGCTCGGGAGGGGCTGAGCGTGCTTCAGCACCCCAATATTTCTGCTGCCGCAACTACTATCCATGTCCATGCATGGCATATTTCTGTCGTAAGTCCGGAGGGAGTAATGTATAACCACTCATTTAAAAAAGTTATGTCCGAAGATTTATCCCATACAATGGTATCAAAACAACTGCTCATTTAGTCAGGCTCAAAATATTCCCATCATGTGACACTGTAACTGCAATATTCTCAAACAGAAATTAGAAAAAAAAATTTTTTACTTAAGAAGTGCAGTCAGTATATTACCTTGTTCTCTTCCCACTTGGAGTTGTCATCTGCTGGGGTGATTTCCAGAAACTACAACATGACCCCTTCCACCAGGTACAAAATGCTCTGCTCCTGAACTTCCCTCATAATTTATGATTACAGCATACATGCCTACCCTCCCGGAAGTTGCGGGAGGCTCCCGATTTTTCAGGTAACCCCCCACACCCCTGGAAGGGTTGCAACTTCTCCCGCATTCTGCTCACTTCCTAGTGAAGTGGGCAAAATAAGGAGAATGTTCTTGCAGTCTGGTGGGTCTGCGAGTAGGAGGCGTGACCTAATGACGCTTTTTTGAGAATTGTGTCATTTGGCCACGCCCCTTTAATTAAATATGTGCTGTTCACTGCAAATTTCCACGAGGGGCGGGGCTTAATGTCACAATCCAACCAGCTCCGCCCCCAACACCTCCCACCTGCTTCTCCTCCCCGGGCTTCTCGGAGGGTCTGGGCTTCTACTAGTTGGTAAATGTAAATACTACTTGCTGACTTTGTAAACCAGACGTAGTTGGCCACTTCAGGGGGCTCTTATGTTATGAGGCCCCTGCCGCATATCACAGGCCCGTGAGGAGACGGTGGGACTGAATTACACATTTTTGTGACACTTAGCCCCACCCCCTCCATACAGAGCCACGATTCCCAACAATTATCTCCCCATCCTGCCCACTTCACTAGGAAGTGTGTGGGATGTGGGAGAATCCAGACACCCTTCTGGGGGGTTTCGGAGGACTACCCAAAACTTCAGAGGCCTCCCGCAACTTCCAGGTGAGTAGGTGTTAATAAGTGACAATGCCAATGAATAAAGTACACTGCTTGTATTAAAATGTTTACATAACTTTGAGTAAGGCATAGGAATACTTTTCGGTTCTGGCAAAAAGAGTGAGCACACACCTGCAGCAAAGCATTACTGATAGGCTCTAGGTGCCCTATTTACTACAATCCGCATTTCAAATGCGGTTGTGGTGTGATATTTTTGCCTAAATTCACCTAAGCTTGTGTTAAAGCTCTGTCCCTGCGAATCCCCTCTGCCGTCTTCTCATTGTATTTTTTGCAAAAAGTGTCCTTGCATGTGCCGTGACTCACCAAATTGTGCAATTTTGCTATTTTTACACATTTAGGGAGACTTTAGGGATGATAGTGTAAGGGGTTATACCATAGTTGCCGACATTCAGCTCCCTCCTTCCGGGGGGCGTGGCTGGGCATTGAATCTGCATGGGGGCGGGGCCATGATGACACGATCGCGCTGTCACGCCCCTCTTCACATTGCCATAAATAAAGGCATTGTGAAGCGGGCAGCGGAGCCACTAAGACGCGATTTATCGCGAATCGCGTCATCGAGCCACCCCGCTGCTGGGGGTTTTCTAGTTGTAGTTGGGGGGGGGGGGAACGGCAGTCGGGAGGCTTGCCTACCTTTCCGGGGGGTCGGGAGCGGCACCTATTATTCGGGAGGGTAGACAAGCCTGGGGTATACACACCCCCATGTGGTACTGGCCACACCCACACAGCACTGGTCGCTCCTCCACCACCTAGTATAGGACCTTTTCAGCTTCAAGCTCATGTGGCCCTTAATTCGGCCCTATGCTACTGTATCCTAACCTCCTCTCTGTATAACAGCTGCTCTCCACTTCACAAGTACATTACTTCAATACATTCACTGTCACAACTGGGTCCGTTTCCCCTGCCGCCGGATCACTTACTGATTCTGCCAGCATTCTTTATCACATCCCAGACGCACAAGCTTCAGTGCAAGGTCTCAAGCAAGCCTGCTACAGAGTACTGCAGTGACAAGTCCTGGTCACCTGTCTGCAACAGTCAATCAAGTGATAGCCTGAGCCTCACCATACCACCTGTCTCTGCTCAGCCTATCCCAGATAGGCCAGGGGTATATATCCCAGCTGCTGTCTCTACCTAATTGCCAGTACAATGTCTAACCTCAGTTCCTACTGAGTGAACTATACTGAGCTCATGTTGCTTACTTGTATCCAGTTTGGTCAGTTTTGCTTCCTTCTGCTATACGGATTCCTGCAAGTGATCTACACCTGGGGCAGCTATTCCACTGACTGCACAGAGAATCTCAACCTGTTCCAGCTATCCAAACCTGCAATTCGCCTGTCTATACCATTCTCATTGCATGGTGAGTGTTCCTGGTTCCTGCGTCATTGATGCCGCTCCTGGTATCATCACCTACTATCCATTCCGGTGTTTTGTCTGCATCCGGTCCTGCTACCATCTGAGTGTTCCTGGATCCTGGACTACAGCGACAACCCATTTTCAGCCTGGTGAATACATTGCCAAGATCTACCACTCCAGCATTCCGGTTACAGTAAGAGTGTTTTATTATATATCTACACTATTAATCCAGTATCAGCCTGATCAATCTACTGCCACACTCTCCTCTGATTGCACATAACAACTTGTTTTCAACACCGACGTCCCTGGTGATCTAATGGGTACGACCCGGCATCTCTCTGCCGAGACCCGGGTTCGATTACGGGTCAGGGAAGTGTTCATTAACATGGTCATTTCAGATTAGATAGGCCGATGCACTGTCAAAACGTTTTACATTTTTATCCTACCAACCTGAGTATACATATCTCATGAAAAAGAGCACCGCAGTTACAGGTCCCTGCAAGTGCCTGGAGTGCAGATTACACACTTGTGAAACCACATACTTACCTACTTTTTAATGGTTCCTCTCAGGGATATCCATAGGTGTGTGTGTTTTGAGGGGTGGGGGGATGAAACAAATTGTGTCATCTTGGTCTCCCCTCCCCATATCTTAATACCATGATATAGTTCATTACAGGATGGGATCCAGAGCAGACTGCATCATCATGTCACACTCAACCTTAGCGGGATCCAGGGGGGTTATCTACTCTCCCATTAGCCAGGGAGAACTCTCCTAAATTTGGGAGTATAGGGCAAGCACATCCTACAATTGAATATTTGAATTCCGAGGTTGGAACAGGAAGCCTGATTCAGACCCGCTCACTAGGATGCGTTCGCACGCAGCTTGCCGATGTTTACAATGTGCGCATGCATCGCAGTGCACGTGCGCAAACTAGTCCATGCGATCGGGAAGCGTAAGCTTGCTGCGCATAGCCACCTTGCTAGAACGAGTGACAGGACGAGCCATTTGTGGGTGGTGACAGGGGATGGTCGATGAAAATGGGGGAGTAATCATGAAAACGCAGGTGTGCCTGAGCATCTTAACGCCGTTTCAGAGTCGTGCATAATTAAGATGCAGTGTCATAGTACACGTCACATGGTTGAAATTCACGCAGTGTAAAGAGATAGTTAGGAGCAGCTGCATATAAAGAATGAAAATAAAAGAGTGGAGTACATATATATTAAACACACAGTGAAGGGTTAAAATGTGTTATAAAGGAAAATGTGTTATAATGTGGTGCCCTGAGACAGATCAACCAATGCAATCCAGGGGGACCTACGCCCCAAAAATGAACCAAAGTTGCACTACAGTATATAACTTGTAGGACTTACCTAGAATTGTGCCTAATACAATGTGCATATACATTACCATACTCCATGCATTTAAACCAATAAGGAAGGGTGCTAATCCAGAATAAGGGTATCACTTTCCCTCAGAAGTGCAATAAAGCACATTAAATGGAGTATATGGGAAAGATTTCTGGACTGCACAACCTGACATATATATATATATATATATATATATAATTGGAGGTGCTACCTGATGAGACTAATTGCAGGCGACTGGAGTTGTGCACCTGAGATTTGTCTGTTTCTGTGCCTGCAATTAGTCTCATCAGGTAGCACCTCCCATTATATACAGTCAGGTGCATAAATATTGGGACATTGACAGAATTTTCAGATTTTGGCCTCTATTCACCACCACAATGGTTTTGAAGTGAAACAAACAAGATGTGCTTTAACTGCAGACTTTCAGATTTAATTTGAGGGTAATTACATCCACATCAGGTGAATGGTGTAGGAATTACAACGGTTTCTATATGTGCCTCCCACTTTTTAAGGGGCCAAAAGTAATGGGACTATCAACTCAAAAGCTATTTCATGGACAGGTGTGGGCTATTCCCTCATTATTTCATTATCAATTAAGGAGGTAAAAGGTCTGGAGTTGATTCTAGGTGTGACATTGCATTTGGAATCAGTTGCTGTCGACTCTCAATATGAGATCCAAAGAGCTGTCACTATCAGTGAAGCAAGCCATCATTAGGCTGAAAAATCAAAACAAACCCATCAGAGAGATAGTAAAAACATTAGGTGTGGCCAAATCAACTGTTTGGAACATTCTTAAAAAGAAAGAATGCACCGGAGAGCTCAGCAACACCAAAAGACCCGGAAGACCACGGAAAACAACTGTGGTGGATGACAGAAGAATAATTTCCCTGGTGAAGAAAAACCCCTTCACAACAGTTGGCCAAATCAAGAACACTCTCCAGGAGGTAGGTGTATATGTGTCAAAGTCAACAATCAAGAGAAGACTTCACAAGAGTGAATATAGAGGGTTCACCACAAGATGTAAACCATGGGTGAGCCTCAAAAACAGGAAGACCAGATTAGAGTTTGCCAAACAACATCTAAAAAAGCCATTACCGTTCTGGAACAACATCCTATGGACAGATGAGACAACAAAGATCAACTTGTACCAGAGTGATGGGAAGAGAAGAGTGTGTGTGTGTATATATATATATATATATATATATATATATATTTGTTTTCTGATTTACAAATGTATTTATCTTTTCTATTTTTTTAAATACATTTCTACTGAATCTATGAACCCCATGGCATTGTTTTAAAGCCACAAATATTTGGATGCTCAAGCACAAAGGAATCAAGGCACCCCTAAGGGAGAGTTAGGGTTAGTGGGGGGGGGAGTAGGGTTAGGGTTACTTACCGAAATCCGCTGATGGGATCTTCACCTCTGCCGGGTTTCTAGCATTGGGATTTGAACCATGCGGCCAGCGGTAATACATACTGATTACCAAAATACAAGTAGAAACATTCAGGGGTGGGAATAATCATACTTCTGGTTGAGGTCACAACTTAAATAGTGCCCTTCTTACTGCTTTTACAAACTAACATACATTTTTTAAAATATCTCTTTATTTTAAGAGTGAAAATATTGTACAATAAACACGATATTAAAGTAAAGGTGCCTACACACTTAGCAATATTTTACACAATTTGCCCAATTCCGACGCATTGTGATGACAAATTGTGTAAAATATGCCCAAATCGTGAGTGTCCACTCATGATCATGAAGCCGATGCGCGTCCCCGCAGCTCGTACATCGCATCTTCAGATCTGCCATGCTGTAGGCAAGATCTGACAATCTCAGTCATGATGCACTGGAATAGTTAGGAGGCACGAATCATCGTTTGTCACATTGGACAGTTTTTAACACCAAATCATGCAGCTGCTGGGGAGAGTTCAAGGGGAAATTGGACAAAATATTGCATCGTGACCACACGCCAAGTGTGTAGGCACCTTAAGACAAAGAACAGGACATGTTACGTACATACAATACTGCACTGGGATTAAGTAAATATCACACTAACTTGGTAAGAATAATAATTTCACAGAAAACCTTCAAGGCATATTACTGTCAGTCACCACTGGAGCACCCCTGGGAGAAGAAAGGTCTTATTTGGGAGAAAAATGAGCCAATCCCCTTCCAGGGGAAGTCACCAGGGGGGAGATGTGCTAAGCTCTGGAAAGTGATAAACTGGAGAGTGATAAACCACCAGCCAATCAGCTCCTAAACTGTTATGTTACAGGCTGTGTTTGAAAAATGACAGTTAGCAGCTGATTGGCTGGTGGTTTATCACTCTCCAATTTATCACTTTTCAGAGTTTAGTCTTAAAGAAACCGCCATCTACAGAGCTCGGATAGGTAAATTAACAGTGACTTCCAGATTTGTATGTTTTAAAATGAGCCAATGGGAGGCCACCATGGGTTCCCCTATGTCATGGCCTCTCCTACTCACAGTGGCCGTATACTTGGCCAACTGGGTGGACAAGTAAAGTCTATTGGCAGAGAGAAACAGATGAAGAGCTACTGAGGAAGTAGAATGCCAGAATACTTGGTGGGAGAAAATCATACAGTGTGATCAAGCACGAAGACACCAGAGAAGACCAGACGTCATTAAATGTAGGCTTTTGCTGTGTTTCTGTATGTATTGTATTGCTGTTTTCTGTGTCTTGTTTTGTCTAGTGACATAAGGTAGTACACCACATGATGCTGTGTCATCGGGCCTGTTGGCTTCTTAGTGTAGGTGGTACATGATAGAGCTAGGATAGAATATTGTGGGTGAGCTGTACTGTGTCTCTTGGCTTCTAGCTGATCAGGGAGACAAGGATGAAGTATATAGGATGAAATATATATTTTTCCAGTGAGTATAACTGGTCAATGGGGTGTTTGCTTCTTGTTTGTTCCTCGCAACTGTCTGAGAAAGGCATTTGTGGAAGAACTCTTCCCTGACAACAGACACTTGTAGCCCCCTGTCTTTGAATAGAACAATTGGAGTAAATACATTGTGGGGCTGTCCCGCATCATCTCCACTTCTCTTTGCAAACACCAACATACAGAGAATCCCGACACTTTAATCCCCATTCTGTATTCTTTTTCAGGTGAGGGCAGCTGCAGGAGATGCTGTGGGCCACGTGAAAGGCCACGCTTTGGGAGGCTCGATTGCTGAGCTTCCAGTTTAGCCAGACTGATCGGCACCTCTGCCTGCTTACTTGCCGTGCCATTGTGGGAGGTCTTTGCCTATCATCAAAAATGTTATGGATGCAACATGCAGACAGATTGGAGGGGACAGTTACATGGGACAATTCAGTGGTGCAAGGTAACAACCAAGATGCAAACAGAGTTAGCTCTCCATGTGCTTGAGTGGGATGCATGCCAGACCATTCTCCTAGGTTTAGGCTGAGGGGAGGGAAGATTAGGGTCAGGGATTAGGTTAAGAGTACTTAACTGTAGGCATAGGCATTGTAACATGGTTGGAATGCTGGCATCGGGATTCTGACCACCAGGATCCTGAGCGCCAGCATCCTGTACCCATCCCCTTGCAGGATATTGGCATACTGGGGTATGGTCTCATCGTCATTCTAATACTGTACTTGGCAGATGCACCTTTGACTAAAGGCACATTATCCACTACACGAGAGTGGAACAACTGCACGATTACAACATTGTAATCGTGCAATCGTTCTCCATCTTGTGCAGTGATAATGTGCCTACACTGAACAATATGTCGTTCAGCGCAAGCACCCTCCCTCATCCCCGAGCATACACAACCTGTCGTTATCGGCAGGTTGACCAGCATGTTCAGGCGATGACTGGTGTCGCTGGTCGTTTTCGACATTTTAATGCACGATTTCTGAACGATTAATGAGCGATTGATCGATAACGATGTCGTTATCGTTCAATCGCTCATTTTAATCGCCTAGTGGATACGCACTTTAATATTACATCTAGGAGGTTTAACTAATGCTGGACATATATTGTCAGATAAAATGTCTATCAGACCGACAAACACTTATCTGACAGCCTGAAACCATCAGATACTGTGAGATATATCACAGTGTATGGCCACACAATATCTGCATTCAACCTCTGTGAACGAACAGGGGAAACGTCAAGCTGTCAGCTGCAGCAGCGCGTTCAGTACACTGCCAAATGCCGACCACTGATCGGATCAGTCGGGCATGTTGGAAGATTTCTCATGCCCAACTGTCCGATCATTGCTGATGAGTCACAGCCATACACTATGCAATAACATGCTTTATATGCCGATAATCTGATAATTGCATAATATATGCCCGTTTTAAGTCACAACCAACTTTACACATCTATGGCCTGGTTCAGAGTTACGCACAAAGTGACTCAGCATTTATATACACTTTCCAAGTGCCCTGACCCCCGTGTTTTGGTTTTGTATCTGAATTCAACTTCGTATTTTGGTTTTGCAAAACCACCCTCAAGTGTTTTGGTTTTGCTTCTGGATTAAAAAATAAATGATAAAAAGTTTAAAAACAGCTAAAATCATGTAATTTTTGCAATTCAAAACCTGAAATTCAGATTTAAAATCCGAATTCCGAACCGCTGGAATATCAGAACCGCGACTCTGATTTATCCAGATCTCCTCCGGAGATTAGAACGTGACTCGGATCTGTCTGGATTCACGTAATTCTGGTGGATTCAGATTTCTGGAGAACCGAACAGCACATCTCTACTTTACATGAATGAAATCAAGTTGCGGATCTCTGACTATATTTACCTGTATTCACGGTTAGCTGCATCTATCTGCTTGTGAGAGAAGTCGCCATCACTATCAGCCCACATTTGCACAAGTCCTTCCCTTGGTGGACAAGATCCATCTGAAATCCCTAGATGTCTGTGTATGCTTCCCTCTAGAAAGCCTGCAATTCCATCTACACACCTACAGCAAACATATGCTAAATGCTGCTCAGTCATTTAGCCATAAGTGGAGATTCAGTTGACTTCCGTGTTACTCTGCATAGTCCTACAAATCCGCAAAGATGCAAATCTATGCCTTGTATGGCCTCGGAAGCTTACACAGTGCGCTAAGTCTGTCTGAGGTTTGTGTCTGACTCTAGATCATACTATACCTCTAGGCCACGATATTTCCTCAATCTTTTTTAAAATACTGCTGGAGTTGCAACAGGTTTTATAAGGATCATTGGTGAACAGCATTTATCAACTCAATAACACAATGATAGACACTCTGCCCTCCTACAGTGTCCATTTAATATTCCAAAGTATCTTTAGCTCACCTGATTATAATTTCTCATCCAATTGGTCCCGTTCATGGTATTGCTCTGAAATTCATTAATCAATTGTGGAATCTCACAGAGCGTTATATTTATTTTTAAATCAATTAGGTTACTTTGATTATACACATGTGAATTACAAGCAGTTATTTATATGATCTAAAGACAACAGAGCTTATTTAGGTGCATCTTAATAAAAGATGTGTATAATAACGCATTCTAATGTTGTTGGTGTCTTTTTGTAAATATGTAAAAAAAACGCATTACAGTATTTAAAAAAAATTCTTGTAACACAGTATTTGCTTTTGATCAATGGTAACAATTCCTGAATTAAGCCATTTCGATGATGCAAGTGTTTATAGAGTGTGTGATGGTGCGCCGATGGTGGCATGTCAACTATCACTGGTGGTGTTACACCAGGAGAGGGCTGAAACTATCATTGGCATATTCTCGCAGCTGCGACTCTGGCAACATACGCATGCAGAGTCCACCTCTGAATCACGCTCTCTGTGCGCTCAGGAATTGATCAGGTGTCCAGGACTTGTGATGGCTTCTTAGGGGTGAGATGTATCAAACTTTCTAAAGAAGGGAAGTAGTGAAATTGCCCATAACAACCAATCAGCTTCTACTGTAGCTATAATTTATCTAGTACATTCTATAAAATGATGGGTAGAATCTGATTGGTTGCTATGGGAACTTCTCTACATGTTCTCCTTAGAAAGTTTGATAGATCTCCCCCATGCTGCTATTATTATTAGTACATATATATTGATGTATAAGACACCACAGTGTTGCCCAGTGCTGAGTGGTTGCAGCAAAGTGTTACTCCAGAGGTGGGGCTGCCGCAAAAGTCCAAAATTCAAATAGAGGAGCCACACCAAGTGCCGCCCCAAACATCTCTGGCTGGGACTCACTGGCAGTGGGTGTGGCTCCCCTATTTGAATTATGTATCATGGACTGCGCTGCAGCCTCACCTCTGGAGCTGTCACAAGTTAATAAATCAGAGCATACACTCGTATAATTGGGCCAGGCAAGGTAGGCAAAAGTATATCCAATGAAAACAATGGTAACGAAAGGAAAACATACCGCAGAGTGATCATGAAAGAGCTTATAATCTTTAAAAGGGCACAGCTGAAAGAAAAGGAGCTAATGTGAATATTGGGAGAGTTGTGAGAATGAATGAATGTGAGTAGTATAGGTGGGAGTAGGGTAAGCTCTAATAAATTCTGGGTTTTAAAAGAGAAATAAAGGTTTGAAGTGTGGGCATAATTGAACATGTTAGTGAATTTCATATATGGGTAGTGACATGGGAGAACTCTTATAGACAGCAGTAAGAGGTGATAATGAGAGGCATGGTGTGGCACAGATCAGGGTAGATCTCATACCCCTTTTACACCGACTTAAAAAACCCAGGTTGATGCACGCGAACGCCCATCAACCGGGATTTTGGTCGGTGTAAACGGATCAACCCAGGTCCAGTGACCCGGGGATCCGGCACGGCTGGATTGCAGGGTTGAGCACGGGTCATTCCCGTGTCACCCTGCAGTGTAAATGGCCCGATTGGCCGACTTCAGTGGCGCTTGGAGAAGACATCTCCAAGCGTCCACTGCCGGCCCGACCAGAATGGAGCAGCGCACCCCACCTGCCCTCCGTACCGCTTCAGAGTAAGGTAAGGGGGTTGCAGAGGGGGAGGGAGGCTAAGAAGCTCTGCTCACCTGCGTCGGAGAATGGTGCCGACCTGGGCATAGCTTTAGGTAGTGTTGAAACGTCTATGTAGTTAAAGAGTTGGTTACATGAGATAGTACAGAAGGGGATAATTCAGTGGAGGAGAGCTAGTTTTGTGTGTCGGGTTTTACTGCAGTTACCAAGATTTGTGCCAGAGGGAGGGACACTGAGGGAGGAGGTAGCTGCATAGATTAATTAAGAGCCTCTGGCTGTTGCAATAGCCTGTTAAATATCTGGCAGTCCTGTCATCATCTCTTTTACCTATGACAGTTGCAGTGTCCTCCCAGCAACCAAGATACACCATACTTGCCTACATTCCTGAAACACTCGGAAGGCTCCCGAAAATCGAGTGGCTTTCCTGGCCGCCCAGAAGAGTGGGCGAGTCTCTCAGAGCCAGCCACCTCTCGCCCCCAACCGCTCACTTACCGAGTGAAGTGGGCGGGCCAGCCAACAGATGACATGATTTGCTCTGAATTATGTCATCGTAGCCACACCCCCACTAAACATTGGCAATGTGGCCATGATAACATGAACAGATCCCCACAGCACCGCCTCCTATGCTGTGCCATGCTCCCAAACCACCCCCTGTGCCACATCACAACCCCCAAACCTCCCCTTGCTGTGCTGACCTAGCTGCCCCCTCCCGGAGAGCAACTTATGGCTGTTGGTAAGTAGGAGATACACTCTGGAATTGCTGGTCCTCGCTTCCCGCTCTTCTGCCCATCAGCCTGCCATTCATCCCAGGTGCCCGGAGGCAAGTTATAATTTGCTGCCGACACTATAATGTAGAATTTTGCAAGCAGATACACCCACAGTTGCACACAGAATATAGGCATGCCATGGAGGAGTGAGACAGAGAGTTGTGGGTGAGGGGGGCACCGGACGTGTCACACTAACAATAGAAGCTGCTGAGGAGCAGCAACACCAATGAGTAGGGACAGGCTATAGATAGGCGGAGGCGGCAGCTGATGGTCTGACACGGAGCTCTGCACTAGTGTATGGTGTCTTCTCAGGTGCCAGGAAAAGGTGCCATGTATTGTGTGGCCGCGACGGTACACTCCGGGTATATAGTTACAGCCCTAAGTGGGGTGAATATATTGTGGACAATGGAGGATGTGCCCCTTCAGTGCTGGAGCCCGGCTGCAGGTGCCTCCATTGTCTCCCATAGTTCTGCCCCTGCCGGTCTGACAGAGCTGCCTGATCCTATGACAGGTGGGCATGTAACTCAGTATGCATCTGTAAAACATGTGTAGTGCAGTGCTGCAGCAGCCGGTTTTATATTATTGTAGCTCTTATATTGCTTTTTGTTTACTTTTCACCATGATTTATAGTATAACCTATCACCTATAGGAGTGTGTGTTCAACAACAGGTCTGCCTAATTCTATTTTTTACTTAATTTTTAATGTTTTAAATTTTTTTTTGAGTGTGTAACTGTATATTTGCTATGGTTATATAAGCAAATAACTCTTATATGTAGCAATATTACTTACATACAATAGAATAATGGATTCATAAAAAGGTGTTTTTTTTTTGTAACTGCCATCATGTGTTCTACATGATATTATAGCTCAGTGATTCCCAACCTCAGTCAGTCCTCAAGGCACACTAACAGTCCTGGTATTAGTGATATCCATGACTGTACACAGATGGTTCATTCAAAATAACTGAGGTACTAATTAAGTCACTTGTGCTCAAGTATGGCTATCCCTAAATCCTGGACTGTTAGTATGTACTGCACATCCCTGATTAAAACACACTAAATTTCCAGCAATACATGCTGCTGCTCCTTTGCATAATGCCCACCTGAACCCTCAAGTTCATATATGTATCTGTAATCTGGCTCTGATACTAGCCAGTGTCTCCCCAGCCATTTACCTCACCGCACATCACTGGGTGGCACGGATGGGCAGCAGGAGGTGGAGTTGCTGTTGAGAGGAGAGTCAGAGCCACGCTTCACTCAGGGTTGAGTGGAAGACATGAAGGTGGCTGGGTGTACTCTGGTCACACAATGGGGAGGAGGGAAGAGGTGGGCCCAAGCCACAGCAGCGCTGCGAAGAGCTAACCCATGCTGACCCGCCCCCTTGCTGAGCCCCTCCAACAATCCTTAGCCCAGGTAAACCAAACCTCCTCCTTTAGGCTGCAGCACCTTCATGACTAAAAATGGGTTTTGCCTTCACACTACACACATTGCAATCTTTACAATGTATGTATTCAAGCAAGCCATGGTGACTACTATGTACAGGCGAAGAATATGGGCAAAGGGGGGGGGCACCAAGTGTTTGCCCTGGGCGACACAAAGTCTTGCCCCTGTGGGAAGTGATCTGTCTTTGCTGAAATTAGATCTTTGATCACTGTTATGAGGGCAATCTCAGTGGAATGTTGAATGAGGATTGAGAACATGGGATAAGCATTTGTACTCAAGTAGTTTGGAGGCAAACGTTAGGAGAGTTGCTTGTTTAAAAGATGGTTTCTTTAGGATTTGTCAAATGAAAGTGTGCTTAAAAGGGAATGGTAATGTGCAAGCAAAAGAGATGGGATGAGGAGGGACAGTAGGCATGGAATTGGGGAGAGGGAGTAGAGGAGGTGCGAGGGACTAGGGTTGATGGATCAGATCGTAGACTGAGTTGTTGAGATGAGTGCAGAGACCTTGGTCCTGATACAGAGGTGGACGCTGGTGCATGCACAGATGAGATAATATGTAAATGCTAGTATCAGTCTCAGCCTCCCCCTTGTGTACTTACAAGTGCCAGACTGAGCAAGCTCTGAGACACCCACTTTTAATGTTCCTGTGCGGGTGCAACCCCGTTGGCAGCTGTAAACACTCCACCATTGGCGCACCGTCACTTATGACAGCCTATGGCTGCCTCAGTGTTCATTTCAGGCCACCTCCCAGTAACCTCTCAGGAACGCCCGTTCACAGAGATATAAAAGTTATTCTTCTGGTCTTATGGACTCCTAGTTGCCCTAAGACATTGTACAGCTACTGTTGTATATTTGTCTACCATAAATGAATAAATGTGTCCAACATGCTACCAGCCCCACATTCTTACTCAGAGCATACATGCTTACATCTGTGGAGGGTAAGTAGGGGCATACCGAGGGTGGACCCGGTGAGCTCATGGTCCAAGTGCCTACTGCGGCCCAGGGCGCAGCAGATCATTCGACGGGGAGCAGGTCACCTGCTGAGCCTGAAGCATATGGAGAGATCAGTGCCTCCAGACAGGGGCGTGGTGAGGTCAGATCAGCGCATGCGCACAATGTCAGCTTCCGTTGTCGGCCGGAGGCTCTGGGAGAGAGAGCAGAAGTTCTCTCTCCTGTTCGTAAGCTTCAGATTTTTGGAGTTCGATACATAGGGTTGAGATCACAGTCCCAATTGATAATAATAAGAACTGAGATCTGCAGTGACAATTAGCACTCTGCCGGAAATTTATGTGAAATCTCCTAAATAGTTCTATTAGTACATAGCAAGTTAGCAACAGTTCATAAAATTATACTGAAACTGCAGCTTCTACATAATTTTATGGAAAAAAAAAATCTTGATACATAGGTCCCTTAAGGAGAGACCTTATGGACAGACTACTTGTGTATGGGGTTGTTCTAAATAAATAATGCTGTTTGGGAAAGAAAAATAACTATTGTTGCTACAGTATCACTTGTAGCCAGCAGGTGGCAGTAAAGTACACTCTGTTCTCAATTGCTAGTTTTAAAAACGTTTTAAAGTATACAATGATTTGAATACTATGTTTTAGTAAGACATTCATATGAAATTTATTTAGAGGACAGAAAATAAATCATGTATAGTGTTCTACAAATACAGAATGTATGGATAAGTAAACCTTTTACTAGGTAGAGGACACTAAGGGCCTGATTCAGACCCAGTCACAAGCGCTGAGCGTTCGCAACCGGGTCGATGGTGGCCCACAGCATATGCGCACGACGGAGCCGGCTCCGTCGTGCGCATGCGCGAGACCCGGCTAGCGACGGGCACTCCATCACTCCGGGTCTCGCTCCAAAGGGGGCGAGCTGTCGATGTTGCGTGACAGCTCGCCCCCTTTGGTGGGCGGGCCGGGGGGGTGGCTGGCCAAACGTGGAGAGCTTCCGGTTCTGTTAGAGCCGAAAGCTCTCTGGGGCTTGCGGCCATGAGATCCTACCACAAGGGTCTCGTCGCAAGCCCAATGGTCGTGATGGTGTTGACCATCGCGACCATAATCATGGCCGCTCGCTATAGCTGTGGGTGGTTACCCACAGCTATGCGAGCGGCCAGGAGGCCGCTCCAAAAAAAAAAAAAAAAAGCCTGACCCTGATTCAGAGCAAGCGCTCTGTCAGAGCGAGCGGCTCTGAATCAGGCCCTAAGTTTCTTTAGTACATAATATAATAGAGAAATAAGTGCTGCACACGACTGATCTATAAATAGTAAAGGTAATGTTTTCTGTATGTGACAGAAGATTGTATTTTATGGATATTGCAACCCTTGTATGTTCTAGTATAGACAGTTAATGGTTAAGAATCAGTGGTGGGTAAAAAGGTTATCTTTTACTTAAATAATGTAAAACAGCAAGTAACAGGACCAGCGCGCCTACACAGCAGCCGGCAAGGGGACTCCGGAGGAACAGCAGCCGAGCACCCGGGTAAGTATTCTCTGTAGTGGAGAGGTGACAGCGGCCTCGGTTCCTAGGAACCCCGACCGCTGGTGCCCCCTCCCATGACCGGTGGTGCACACGACGCCGGAGTGGGTGTGTGCCTGGGCTCAGGAACATTGCTCACTACCCGCAGTCCAGCAGAGCGCCACAGTCCAGAGAGATCCCCGACGTCTGCTTACACTAGCCACCCCCCGGACCCCGAGAAGACATCCCGGGCAACAGACAAGCAAAGGATTTGGGTAACACACTGCATACCCCTATAACTCTCTCACCATGAGACTGTCGGGACGCCGCAGTCAGCAGTACCTTTCCACAATAGTGATTTCTGACTTTACACCATTCCAGCATAGGTGCATAGAGGACAAGGCGGGCAGACCATACTTATGCTGGGCATACACAGCCAGATAAAATTACTGACAGACAGTTTATCTGGCCGGCTGCGAGCCGCAGATGTCGCCGGCATACAGTATGAGAGAAATCTCACAGTGTATAGCCCGACATCCGCGCTCCGCCCCCGGGGGAGGAGACATTTCCCTGTTCCTTCCGTAGGAAGGAACACAGGAAATGTCTGTCTGTCGGCCGCGCTGGGCCTACACTGCCCGATGCGGCCGACAGTTACCGGGTAAATATCGCATCGGACGGGCATGCTGGACAATCCTGCATGCCCGACCGAGCAATATTTAACCCTCGGTCGCCCGCACACACGCTACAATTATCGGGGCGATCCGCCGATATTAGGCGGATCGCCCCGATAATTGTAGCATGTATGGCCAGCATTAGGTGGATCGTATCCACAATACTAACAATCAATGTTACTGCATGTTCATTTATTGTATTTTTATTGTATTAAACATCTATGTCTACATATTGGTATTCCTTATGATTTACCACTTAGTTATGTACACACCTGTTTTTCATGATTTAAATAAAAGATAACCTTTTTACCCACCACTGATTCTTAACCATTAACTGTCTATACTAGAACATACAAGGGTTGCAATATCCATAAAATAAAATCCTCTGTCACATACAGAAAACATTACCTTTACTATTTATAGATCAGTTGTGTGCAGCACTTATTTCTCTATTATATTGTCTATTGGATGAAGTCAGTCATCCCTAAGTGCAGCAGCACACAATAGAAAGTCCCTATCACTAACACAAAGTGCGCAGGTCCACTACTTAACTATTCTTTAGTACACACTCTCATTTATCCTACAACCAACTATTAGTATTCCTACTTTAGTTTAAAGACAAATTGTACTAGAGCACTGGTCCTTGCAGAGCCGGCCCTAGGCATAGACAAACTAAGCAAATGCCTAGGGGCACCCAAGCCTGCCTAGGGCCGGTGGAGGTTTGGTGCGGGCACCTGCTGCCGGCTGGGCAGAGACTCTGGCAGCTGCTACAGCAGCTGTGTAGCGTCCACGATTGGAGCTCAGCTGACAGATCTGATTGGGCCTGGCAGCAGCAAACAGTGAGCGGGCAGCAGCGGAACAGCCGGCAGCAGTTTGCAGGGGTGGAGCAACTGGACGGCGATTAGTGGTTAGAGCCAGACCAGCTCTGAGGCGTCACACAATCAGAATGAGCTTCTGCGCATGGGCAGAGGCTCATTCAGGACTGTAAGTAAATGGTCGCGGGAGGGCTGCTGCACCATGGGCCTTTGCAGCGCTCGTAGTGAGTCACACCTCACGTCTCTGTGTTCCACCTCCAGCAATCATCACACACAGCTGCGGCCTGCAAGTCAGAGATGGAAAAAGCGGGTCTGCCGTCTGTGGCTTGCTGTACCTTGAGTCAGACAGCTCTGCAGGATGCGCTCAAGTAAAGTAAGTTTGGAACTGGGAGAGGGCTGGGGTGCTGTGGTGCTCACTTCTGGGCGAGGGGTGCTCTGCTGGGATAGTGGTGGTGGGTGAGGGTGGATACTGATACCGTGCTGTGCTGGCCACACCCTTTTTCAGGATCCGAGGGAAGGGGGCACCACCCAAAATCTTGCCTAGGGCACTAATTTGGCTAGGGCCGGCTCTGGGTCCTTGTTTTAAAGTTGTGGTGTAAGGACAAAAGAGGTTTAAATCACCTATTACAAAATATACCTACTGCCTGTTACAGAGCTTTGTTATAAAATAAACCTACTGCCTGTTACAGAGCTTTGTGTTATAAAATAAAACTTTCATCAATTTGGTCACACACAGAGTCCCATATTTAATTAGTTTCACACCCGCAATACTTTTTCGCCTGCCAGACTTTTCGTCTACATCACGTATTTTAGCCACGGAAACTTGTCAAGCATGTACCCGCGATTCACCCTATTCAATTCCAAAAGATGCGAAAATGGAGATACGCGAAGTCAGAACAGGCGAAAAGTGGTGTCAGAATCGGGGAAATCAGCCTGAACCCCCAAAAAGATGTGGAAGCATTGGGGATCAATGTAGTAGTGCCCGATTAGCCCTAACGGAACAGTTTGGGGTACTTAAGTTTGCACAATTGCCACTAATTAGCATCTTTGCACAAGTGGTGAAGAATGGCATAAAGCTGTATTATTAGGAGAAAATAAGTATTCCTGTCAGATTTGGGGTTCTTGAAAATAGGTGTAAGCATATTTAAAAGTTGCTAAAGTGAAGCTATAAGAAACGTAAAAAACGCACCTTCAGCAAACACCTGCAATGAAAAAAACACCTCCCCCATACTTGCAGACACCAAAGTCAAATTCGCTACTTTTTATGTTTATACCCCCACTTTGAAAAAGGTTGGCAAAAAGTGCAAAGTGCTTTTTTAGGGTGTCCCTCACTTTTTTTTTTTTGACGCAGTTATCCTTTGGGGGGGCTGTCCCAAGGGTGCGATTTTGCACTTTTTTCTCCACCTATTCATAGGCAAATCTTTTTCGTCCAATTACACTGCATTGCATTTTTGCATACGCGAAAAGTGTTTGCAATTGAATATGGAGATAAGTTTCCGCCTGGCTAAAACTTGCAATCGGCAAAACTTTTTCGCGGATCTCGGTTTTTGGCATCGAATTGAATACGGACCATAGATCGAAATCTTGCATGTCGAATATAAGAACTGGCAACCGAGGGGTGTAAGATAGGTTCAGAGATACCGTATAGGACATATTATAGATGGGTCCACTTTTGTTTTATAGTGTCCACCTCTATAAACACAAGTGTCTTACTAATTACTTTACATAATATTTGACTTACTGTCGAATATTTATAAACCCTCTTCATGTAGATATTTAGGCATCACTAATAGTACCCTATATGTGTACAGTTTGTATGTTCTCTCTGTGGTTGCATTGAGTAGCTCCAGGTGTTTCCTTTTCCTCACCCACACCAAAAAGACATTGGCTACTGATTAAAATGGACCTGTGTGTGAGAGTGTCCGTGCATGTGTGTGTGTGTGTTTGTAGTAGGCAATTTAGACTGTAAACTCCAATAGGACACGGACTGATCGGTTTGATGAAGCATCAGAATTTTACACAAACCCGATAGTTTACGTACAACTCAGATGGTTCCCAATTGAGGCATGCGAAGGATCTGTACCGATCTGTGTCTGTGACGCCGGTTGCAGTGCCCCCTAATCCGCAGCATGATTGACATGTTGCGGATGGCGATGGCCAGAATCCCATAAAATGGGAAAGTGTTGGCCCCGTTTTCTGGGTGTACAGAGGCCAGGCTCTGCATCTTCTAGTGCAGCTTCACTGGTTTAGAAATCTGAATTTCACAGCAAGTAGCATGAGGGTCACTAAGGTGGCCGATGTTCACACAAGTGATCCGATGGTAGCACTAAATACACGAACTAAAGTGTAAATTGTTATGTGTTGTTATATTTGGTCATGCGAGCCAATACAGGGCACAGTCCTAATAATCTTTCAATCTTAAAATATAGCAGATTAGAGACACACCTGTGTCACTTTACCCAAAGGCTTTATAATGAGAGGCAAATAAGTAATTCATATAGGCAGTTTTATCTTAACAATTCAAATGATTGTTTGAACCAATTGAACTTTATTTTACTCACCAGGCTACTATGGCTATAGGTAATCACGGTATTAGTGCATAACACTACTCACGTTGTTTATTCTGCTTTTTCACTATTGAACCCTAAGCAGTAACTTATAGCTGGGAGTCTGGCATCTGTTACAGTGACACAGTGTTAATGTTTTCTGAAGGCGTCAGAGTGTTAATGCCGATGTCAGATTCTTTCATATGTGGGTGAATGTCCACATGCATCCCGCAATCTTCACACTTCTGTAACAATGTAGCTATGTTGCTCTGTGACAAACGTAGATATCTGTGCGTAATAAAAAAAAAAAAAGCCAAAACAGTGTTGTTAGTTTTAGTAAAGTACAGTAGCATTAAGTAAGGTAAGTGGGTACATTTAGAGCAAACGAAAAAGAAAAGGGTAAATATGCTGGATAATATGCATGGGTAAACACTCTACAAAGAATTCAACATGGAGGGCTAAAGTTGAACAGAAAAAAGCAGAAGTAAATGCGCCTTAAAAAAAATGAAATTAAAAAAACAAGCATTTCAGCTAGTGATGTGCGCCGACCCCCATATTTAGGTTTTGGATCCTGATTCATCTTCATGCCTTAGTTTTGATTTTGCAAAACCACCCTCACATGTTTTGGCTGTGGATCTGTTTTTTTTTTTTAAATAAAAAAAGCAGCTAAAATGACGTAATTTTGACCTGTTAGCGTGTAATCCAAAACCTGAATTTGCTTTTTAGATCAGACTTCCGAACCACAGAAAAAGCTGAACCTGGACTCGGTTCGACTCTGTATCCAAAAGTGATTCCGAACTCCTATTCGGTTCAACTCAGAACCCCTAAATTTGGTTGTTGTCGGTTCTCTGAGAACCTGACCCGCAAATCTCTAATTTTGACTGGTTTTACACCAGGAGTAAAAAAAAAAAATCACGTATGCACCGGTTTTATGTCAGGAGAAAACAGTATTTGCACCATGCTGACACTAGGATTAAACAGTAGCATATGTTACTGGTTTTCTCCAGAACTGTAGAGAGTATTAGTAGTACTGTACTTGCTAAAGTTACAGTACCTGATTTGTGCACAATATAGTACTTTAAGGCACTGTAGTATGTACATAAAACAGTGTGACAAATTTACAATGTAAAATATAATTAATACAGACATCAACACAAAACAGAAATACTAATTAAGTTCAAATAAATACAAACATCCATTGTTATACCTTTTAAAAAATCAAAACGTGACTCTTCTATCCTTTGCGGACTAATTACAAATATCAATTAAATAATGTAAATATTTGAAAACAACCATGTTATACTTTATATAGTATTAGTAGAAAAGATCAAAATACACTCAACCAACCAGAAGCAGCTGACAGGTAGAGCAAATTCAACATATATGCCTCATGATAGGTGTTTCTGTTGTGGACCATATATACATGGAACGTATAAACATGCCTTTAACTATACTCAACATACACCTGTATGCTAAGATGTATGTAAGATGCAGAAGTAATGGTACCCTATTGGACGCCGCCAAGACATCCCCCATTCCTAACCCCATAACTATGGTGATCATGTAATGTACAAGGCCGCCAAGACATCGGATCATACCAAAGGGGGAGGAGACAAGGGAGTGGGGCCAGATCCTGTTTTTAAAAATGGGAGCCCTATTTTAAGATTTTTTTGTGCTAAGGGGGACAATCCCGAGCCCGGGCATTCTGTACCTGCCACACCAATGATTATGGAGGAGCTTTTCAGTAAGAGGGACTGGTAATCTTGTCAAAATGAATGGGAATGGATAAAATTAAGAACATATATGTTCTTGACCCCCCAGTGCATGGTAAGGTCAACCCCATCCAAAATCTGTTCTACAACTAACTTACCAAGCTTGGGAAATTTGCAAGAAGGAGTAAACAGATATTGCTCTATTACAGGGATTTATTTATCGGCAATTTTACCATACACCAATATTCTGCAGGTTTTGAACAAGTTTAAAGGCGAAACACGCTTTGTAAATCAAAAAAAAGATAATAGAAAATTTAAAAAACTGACTTTTTGAGGGTCTCTGAAGAGGATCTATTCGCCATTCCAGTGCACACAATGCCAGCGGTCAGCATCCTGGCTCCAGAATGCCAATGGCTGTGATTGCAATGGTGAGTATTAGGGTTAGGTTTAGGGGTAGGCACTAGGGGGAGGGTTAGACTGCAGGGGGAGGGTTAGACTGTTGGGGGAGGGTTAGGGTTAGGCTGCAGAGGGTAGGATTAGGGTTAGGCTGTGGGGTGAGGGTTATGGTTAGGCTGTGGGAAAGGTGGGTTAAAAGTAGGCACTAGGGGAGGCTTAGGGTTAGGCTGTGGGGGGAGGATTAGGTTTAGGCTGCCAGGGGAGGGTTATGGTTAGGCTCTGGGGTATAGGTGGGTTAAAGGTAGGCACTAGGGGGAGGGTTAGGGATAGGCACTAGGGGGAGGGTTAGGGATAGGCTGTGGGGGGAGGATTAGGTTTAGGCTGCCAGGGGAGGGTTATGGTTAGGCCCTGGGGTATAGGTGGGTTAAAGGTAGGCACTAGGGGGAGGGTTAGGGATAGGCACTAGGGGGAGGGTTAGGGATAGGCTGTGGGAAAGGTGGGTTAGGGGAAGGGTTAGAATACTTACCTGCATGCATTGGGATTTTCACCATGGGGATTACGCTGCCAGGATTCTGGACACCAGCATTATCAGTGCCGGGATCACGTACCCAACCCCTCTTAGGATGAATGCATGTCTACCAACTTGTAAAAATCTCCATTGTACAAAAAGCCAGATAGTTATAATTGTTATTTTTAAAACAGTTAAGAATGATATGGGGCCAATCAGCTCCCAACTGTCAGAAAAATGACAGTCTGGAGCGGATTGGCTGGAGCACCATTTATCATACACAGTGAAATGTATCACTCGTTTTGTGATAAAACTCGTTAGTAAATGGAGGCCAAAGTTTTTTATAAAAATTTCAAATGAGCCCCAATTTGTGAATGACTCCCGAGTTGAGTGTTCTCTCATACAATATCTCAACTTGGCCTCCAGCCATGATTACTGATGCGGGCACAGGAGTCCAAAACGTATTACTTGGATGAGCCAAGGGCGTGAATGCTTCACAGATATTACTAAAAGTCAAGCTTCATTATGTGTAGGTCATAAATGAAGATAAGGAAAGCAGCTATGGCACTTCCTGACTAAGATTAACTGACCTGACTGCTAGCATTTGATAATTGATTGCTTATTCTTTACTGTATGGGTTCTAAGGGAATAGATGGAGCATGCATGGTGGGGCTCAGTACAGCTCAATTTTCTATGTTCTGCTCTCAACACTTTAAAATACGAACATAAATTTGACTTCTGTTACGGCCATTGTAGCAATGCCAAAATGATTTGATTTTAGTTTGCTGCATTCTATTTGAAACAAAAGTAGCTCTGTCCACTCAGCAGGAATTTACCTACGCGTTTCTTTAGTTCCTTCTCCCACAAAACGCATAAGATGCATGTAGACTAAATAGATGAATCTGTTTGTATCAGATAATATTTATCATACATGTTGTTTCTAAACTATTTGCAGTGTCTAGATGAGCTACACATTATTACAGGAGAAATTAATCTGATATGATGAAGCATTGAAACAATATATGTTTGGTGAATCTTATCTTTTTGAAACTATTCAATGATTCCTATATAGATATAGACAGCATCAAATACTAACAATGTGGGACTTTGAGTATATATTAAAATTCAAACTAGAATGTTCAAAACATGTTCAAAAATGTTATGTTGGATTTCTGGCACCAATACCTTTTAATATCATATGAAAAGCATTTAGGGAATATGATTGATGTTGGTTTCATTATTTATTGATGCACTGACATTCCTGAGTACATTTGAGCTATTGTAGATATACTTTTATTATTGATTGTTGTGATACCTCATTATCGCTGTAGTGTAGCTTCAATATTTTAGATTTCTATTTTTACTTTAGATTTTATTGTTCATTCTTCAACAAACCCACTTTTTAACTTTAGCTAAGGTTGTTATTTTTTATGTTATTATTTTCTATGGCTGGATTATTCTATTTGCTGTTACTGTTGCTGTCAGTATTCCTCTGGGAATTTCTATTACTCAAGAATGCATTATATCCAGAACACCAGTATACAGGGCCGGCCCAAGCTCAATTGTTTTGGAATGTGAATATATATTTTGGTGCCCTCTACTGTACTGCCTAGTTCCTGATACTGTGCATATTGATTTTGTTTGCGGTGAAGCAAAAGGTGAAGAGGGTACCTACAGTTTATTGTGCACCGTCAACTAACATACTATGCAGAGCTGCATTGGCTGCTGGGAGACACACCAGGACTTCAATCAACTAAGCCGGCAGGGGTAGAGCGGGATCCTGTTCGAGCCCCAGGAGGTAAATCTCACACCGGAGGGGGTCACGGCGCCTGGTTCCCCATCGAGCCGCCGCCATCAGATCTCCTCCCCAGGCTCACGCAGCCCACCCAGTCATTGCTGGCGGCGCACGTCCATTCATTTGGACCTGTGCTGGCGCAGAGTTCAGAGATGGGCAGCACAGCCCTGAGACTTGCTGTCCTGCTTCCTCCACACTCCCGTACTCCTACCCCAGGAAGATCTACACCCTGGGCACGATCAATCATCCATTAGCGGGACGCCACTAACTATAAACAATTATTCTCTGCAGCGCATCACGTTTTTGTGGATTATACTTTATTTACAATTATATTCACAGCTGCTCGTCTACAAGTACACCTGCATGTACTCAACATCCAGCAAATCATCAGTCATAAGAGGATATGTACAATAGTGCAACCTGATCAGTTGCGATCTTTCATTTTGTTCTTTTATTGCTTTATTAGACCGCTGACTAATTTATCTCTGCTGCCCAAGTGACACTAGACATTTTAGTACTTGTTTCGATGTGGAGAGCCTGCTCCCATCACCAGGGCTGCCAACAGAAATTGTGGGGCCCGGTACTAATAAAATAGGCAGGGCCCCTTGGAGGAGAGCATAGGGCAGGGAATGCTGAACCTTATTGGGAGGGGAGGGGAGGGGAGGGGGGGCAGGATAGGAAAGGATAGAGTAGGGGGGAGGCACAGGGGAGGGAGGGCTGTTAGGAGTAGGGAAGAGGCAGACTCTGGCAGAGAGCAGGGGAGGCTGTCTGGACTTGGGGGGGGGGCGGACGTGCAGTGAAGGGCTACCGCACTTGGAGGACTTATGTACTTACCTGTTTACTGACTTCAGCTGGTCCGAAGAGAGTGGGGACCTGGGTTGCAGGGCCGCAGCAGTGCAGTTATGCACCGGCAGCCAGCTAGAAAGCGTTGGTGTCGGTGGCACTTCAAATATGGCACTGACCGCGAGCCAATCACAGCTTGCGGACCAGTAGCCAATCAGAAGCGGGCGCTGCTGATTGGCTGCTCGCAGGACAACCAATCAGGAGCAGCCGCTCCTGATTGGTTGTCGTTCTGCAAGCAGCCAATCAGGAGCGGCCGCTCCTGATTGGCTGTCATTCCACGAGCTTTAATTGGCGTCACGGCTGGCAACTTATTTGGAATGCTGCCTGCGCAGTGCTAGGTCTTCTCCCTGGCTTCCAATATAATAATGACCAATACATTAATTCCGACATCCGGGCCCCCTCTCTCTCTGGGCCCGAGACTACAGGTGTGGCAGTCCCCCCCTGATGGCGGCCCTGCCCATCACTATGTGATGCACATTGACTCTAATCATCAACAATACCATTTATATATGATTCTTTGTATTTATGTCAGTTTTGTCTGTATTTTTTGTTTATACAGGCATCTCATAGTAGGAACTTGAAATTATTTTTGGTTGTCTATATGTACAAATCGTTTTTTGAGTCCTTTAGTAAACATATGTTTCATATTATATCAGCCTCACTCATCTATATTTTCACACTACATTCTAGTATTATCCATTTCTTTGCATTATACTACATTAAGGGGTTTATAGAGCATGTTTTACCTTTTTACTATGCAAAGGTTAGTCCATGGAAATATATACTATAAGGAACAACCTCCCTGCAGATTCACATCACAACCTTGGTTTTGGGAATTTTTAAGAACACCCACCCTAGATATGTGGCTGTTTGTTTGTTTTTCAGGAACTGATACTATAAAGAAGAAACAGCATCCGGAGCATCACCCAGACACCTGGGACATTTAAGGACATCCAACCTACAGATATAGGCCCACACATTCCTATTAAGAGCACGACCCAAGTAACATCAGCAAAGTTATTTGGATTCAGTGTATATTACTATAACATTGCTACACTGATAACCACAATCCATTAACTAATACCCCAGAGCGCACCATATTTGTAAGGATATATATATATATATATATATATATATTCTAAATTGCTTGTCGACCTTTGCTATATATGTGATCATCTGCCCATGCGGACATTACTATGTCGGTAAAACTATTCGTACCATCAGAGAAAGGATGGCATTGTATCGGTCTGCAATCAAATTGACTATTAGTCGGAGAACATCGGAACAACCGGTAGCCCCGTCACTTTTTAGAATGAGGACATCCGATGGGGTCCTTAAGACATGTGGTCATTGACCACATACTAGCATCCCACCGTGAGAGAGATAGAGCAAGCAAATTATTAAAAAGGCATGATTGTCAAGATAAGATCAGATGCAACTGGCAAGTTCCTTTCAGAAGAATACAATACAGAGTTCACAAATAATAAAGCTATCCACTTAATTTAATAAGATAAATTATCTACAAATATATTCAAGAGCCCATGAACACATTTTTAATTTTGATCTTAGACTTTCTCTCCTAAATTAAGACTTTACTGAGACTATTGCAATTACTGTGCACTGATAACCACACTGGAATTGCCATAAGGGATTCTTTGATCAAGAAGTGTCTGTTATGGTAACCATAGAATATATAGCTAAAAACTGTGTGTGTGTGTGTATATATATATATATATATATATATATATATATATATATATATATATATATATATAACATAAAAGTAGCGGCACTCACTTTGTTGCAGAGCCTTCCAAATGCTTGCTGGGGTGCTCACCTTGGAACCCCTCCACTTACATATACAAGAAATAAGTGGCACTCCCAGTCCAAATAATCAGAGAAAAAAACAGTGCTTTACTGTGCAACATTTCGGTTTCAGCCCCCCGTCTGGGAGTGCCACTTATTACTTGTATATTAGATCAACAACTGGGGTATCTCCCACATGTAGAAAGTTCTAAGAATGGGGCACTCACCGGGTTCCTTTGCAGATAAATAACTGCCATTTATTTGTTACTTGTTGCATGTCACAAATACAAGTGCTCTACTTCTCTCAAATGTTTTTGGACCTTACAGGTTCTTCATCAGGAGGTACAACATCAATAATGAATAGCATATGTGCATCACACCACACACCTACAGTAATATATATATATATATATATATATATATATATATATATATATATGGTTTTTGTAGAAACTTTAGGCCCAACTTCCCAACATTTTTTTTTTTTGTTCTTTGAGTAAGTCCATAATCACTAAACAACTATGTCACTCTTTAGCTATCAAGATCAGGGTAAGGGTGCTGTCTCCTGAGGTAAAAAGTAGTATGTTTCATGCAGCAGCCAGTCGATTTCACACCAGTCCAGAGCCTTGGTACAAATATCCACAGCTAGTTTCATTAGCAGCATAAAACATAAACAAAACATAAAAGTAAAACCTGGTCAGTCCAGCATTAACTATACAAAATAATTTCCGTCTGTCAGGGTGAGAGGACCTTACATCACTATCACAAAAATGGGAGTATTAGCACAGTACTTACAGCCAGTAAGCACAGTGTCTCTCAACCTGCCTGCTGCCTGTTCCCCAGGTAGCGAGAGACTGAGACTAGCAACTGACATGCCTTATAACAGCCACTCACAGGTGCTCTGGCAATCAGTGTTGCCAATTAACTTCCCTCCACCAAACAGAAGCCAGGTACCTAGGGCACACATAGCTCCCATTTACAACTTTTCCTCTGCTTTTATCATAAGGTGTTAATGAAAATCTTAAGAGAAAAAAAATATGCAAAAAAGAATGGCCACTAAAGGACAATGACAGTCAGCGAGTAATTGTTGGTATGAGGGGACTGTTTAAAATTAGCTTAATGTGGAGTTCTATTTTAAGATATACTGTATATTTGGAAGAGATAATTGCAAAATATACCTGCATCTTAATGCGTCATCTGGCTGTATGTGTGGGAGATCTGAGGCTCTCTTACATTTTCCTTCTTGGCAATCTTTTAGCAACAGTTCCTTCAGTCTCCTCTCAAAGACTAAATTACCAGTTTTACTGTCACGTGGAAACCTTTCTCCAGATAACTTATGATGGGATGAAAACATTGCTTTTGAATCTGAAATGTTGACGGATCTTGATTGTTGGCATAAGCATTGGGATGGACTGGTTCTGCTGTGTAAACTTGAACTCTTCAGCAAGTTTGCAAGTCTTAAGTCATTCTGAGGCCTTGTAGTGTTTATACCCATGGAAGAAGCCCCACCGCTGAAAGGTACATAGCCTTTACTTTTCTTTTTTTCTAGAAAAGAGCAAATTGGTTGGAAGCTGCATAAATAGTAGGATGTGAATGCTGTAAAGGTTTAACCTTTTAATTGCCAATTGTTTTTTCAAAAGCTGCTCAGAAATGGTCATTTTTTTATGATTGAATTGGGTCAAACACATCTATTTAAAACTTATCAAACACAATTTAATTACAAAAATAATATTTTTTTTAAAACACATAAGTAACATCAATTTTTATTATGTTAGTCATCGATATATCGAGCCATTAATATTCAGAAAATCATGACCCCTTTGATTTCCGCAGTTGCTGCTCCTCTGAGCAGCTACCAGGTATAGGCTGTGGGGCTCAGGGGTAGTTAATTTACATTTCCCCAGTGTCTGCACATCTCTGCAGCCGCCGGGTGGGGGGTTCTGCCGTGCAGACCTATAAGCAGTGATTGGCAGCATGGCAGATACTGGGGGAGGGTGCAGGGATGCAAATGGACTGGGTGGCCACTCTGCTATTGGTGGCTGTTAAAAGATTTTTTCCGGCAACACCCCACTGTGTGTTACTGACAGGTCACATTGTTTCTGACTATGGGCCTGATTCAGACCCACTCGCAAGCGGCTGTCCTCTCGCAAGTGGGTCGATGTTGTGCACTGCGCATGCGCACGACGGCGGGAGCTCCGTCGTGCGCATGCGCCAGACGCGACGAGCGAAGGAAAGTCCTTAGCTCGTTGTGTCTGATCAAAGGGGGCGTGCTGTCGATGTTGATTGACAGCACGCCCTCTTTGGTAGGCGTGCCGGGGGCGTTCCCAAGGGAACGCCTACCGTCATAAGCCGGCCCACTGACATCATTAGTGATGTCAGTGGGAGTGATTTTGGCTCTGATAGAGCCAAAATCACTCCGGGCCTTGCGGTTGAAAACCTCAACCGCAGGCTCCGGCTCGCAGTTTCGATGGTCGTGATGGTCACGACCATCGCGGCCATCAAACTGCACGCTCGTATAGGCTGTGGGTGGTGACCCACAGCTATACGAGCGTCCAGGAGGACGCTCCAGAATTATGGAGGGCGGCCCTCATTCAGAGCGTGCGCTCTGCTCAGAGCGTACGGCTCTGAATGAGGGCCAATGTCAGTTAATATACTGCCTGGTGTAGTCACAGACGATGTGACCACGCGCCAGGCAAGTGCTTAAAGGAGAAGTGTAGGATATTGATGCATTATGGAGTTGATTCAAGGATGGGAGCCAAACAATACAAAAATATCAGCAACTTTGCACCTGGACAAACTATGTTACAGTGTGAGGGGCGCAGGTACACTGTACATTTTTATTTATTTACATACAGGGTAAATATTGTCAGCTTTTGCATGTAGCACTCAAGTATTGGACAGCTTTATTTGTACACTGCACTTTAGATTTCAACTAGGACATGCCCCTCCCAACTCTAAATCTCTCTGCACATTTTAAATCTGCCCCACCTGCAGTGCAACTTGGTTTTGCCAAGGGGCAAATTTGCTCACTTTTTGGGGGAGAGAAGGGTGTGGCTCATCCATGCAGTGCAGGGTCTGTGCAGCCTATTACTATAAAGCACAGCCCAGACTGTCTGCGGCTGCCGCTTAGGTAAGATGGAGGGGATGGGAAGGGAGGGGATAAAGTATGGCAGGGGAGGGTGGGTGGGCGGCGGGCAATGCTGGATCGATTTTATGTTGCCCCCACACATAAAATCAATCCAACACCCCTGCTTCCAACTCACTTGCACTTGCAGAAGACATTTATGCAAACTATGGGGTCTATTTACTAAGCAGTGTTAGGAGACAGAGGGTCTGATTCAGAGCCGGACGCTATTTGCCCTCGCTCGTTCAGAACAAGGGGGTGGCTATTTAAATGAACCGTTCGCTCTTTGCGGTCTGTTCACGCCTCTATGTCTGAACGAGCGAACAAAACTTGCGGTCGTAATTTTGGAAAAAATGCCCCCTGGCCGCTCGCGTCATACGTCATGTCCGCTATTTAATAGATTAATCGAGTACATCGAATGGCATCTGAACTGCTCGCTATTCTTGTGGTTGGTTTTTCCTACCGCAATCTTGCGAGCAGTTCTGACTATAAAATAACCAAGTGACGTGGTCAATGATGCTGCTGTATTAATTATGTACACCCTTAAAACACCCGTTTTGACCTTTAAACACGCCTGCGTTCTGATCTCCACTCCCCGTTTTCAAGCACCTTCCCCTGTTACCACCCACATACGCCTCCTCCTGTCACTCAAAATAGCAGGCATTTGCTATTTAGCGAGCACACACTGGTTCGCGCATGCGTATTACTATCCGTACGCATGCGCAGATGTGCGAATATCGCTCGCAACGAATGAGCGGCCGCTTACGAGCGGCTCTGAATGAAGCCCAGAGTGAAAAGTGATAAGAAAGTGATAAGGTACTATCCAATCAGCTCCCATCTGTCATTTTTCCAAATACAGCCTGTGAGATGACAGTTGGGAGCCGATTGGCTGGCACCTAATCACTTTCTTATCACTTTTCACTCTGTCTCCTAACACTGCTTAGTAAATAGACCCCAGAGTGAAAAGTGATAAGAAAGTGATAAGGTGCCAGCCAATCAGCTTCCAACTGTCATTTCACAGGCTGTGTTTGAAAATGACAGTTGGGTGGTGATTGGCTGGCACCTAATCACTTTCTTATCACTTTTCACTCTGTCTCCTAACACTGCTTAGTAAATAGACTCCTATGTATGAAAGGCTAAACTCCTCCTCCCTCTAATTTGAATAGAAGCATACATTTGAAGTCTGCCATTTGAGAGATATTTCCCTTACTCTACAACCACTGTAATGGCTAATTCTCTTAACGCCGCTGACAGGAGAATGTTTAGTTATATTTCTTCTGACACATGAGGGCTTTTTGTGTATTGAGGCCCTCATTCAGCAGTGCATGCAGGTCGGCTGACATAGATTTCCTGGCCTCTTTCCATCATCTGAGATGGCCGATCTTTATGACCCCATGGTCACTCAGCCGGCCAAGGATCACGCAGATAAGCAGACGCTGCGTCCATGGATGCAGGTCGGATCATTAATGCATGCAGGAGGCCTGATGCCTCCTACTGCATTAACATAATTGCAATGATGGAATTGTAAAGCTGCTTTCGTGCAGCTTTGCAATTCTGTCCACTGCTGAATCAGGCCCAGAGAGCATTACCGACTAAAGCCAACCCAATGTGTAATAAGCATGGTATTCAACAGTCTCCTGCCGGCCGCTGCAGCAGAATTATCCCTTATGGAGAAGCTGGATTTAGGGCGATTGCCTCCAGAATTGCAGAATTGATTTTGGACATCCAACCCCTGCTGCTCAACCACTTGGGGAATGGAGTTACAAATAATTTGGGTGGATATCATCTTTAGTGTTAGAGATATTGATAATGGGCAGTACAGGGAATATAAATTCCTTCCTACAGTACCTTAAAATAACAGAAAAAGCATCAAAGTTTCATCTTAAAATAGTTACATATTTGTAATACCCTTTAAAACATTGAGAACACATAACAAAGCTATTTAATAAAGTTAGTTGAATCAGTATGAAGTAGCCTTGTTGGTAAATAACCTTTTGTACAAAGAATCTGAAGGTTTCATCTTTATTAAATGTTTAGTACAATAAAAGCTACACAGCTGCATACAGTATATTTAAGGTATGTAATGTTTTATAGTGCATAGTTAGGATGTGTGCAATCGTCTTTGTTGTTATGTATTGTTGTCATGCTTATGTCACCGGATAACTCCACGCAAAGTACATGAACTGTGACACAATGCAGCACTGTGCGCCACTGATGAAGGTCGCACAGAGAGAAAAGAGTGCAGAGGTCTGGCAGAGGAGGCTCTTTAAAATTGGCTTGTTTTTTAAAAAATTTTTTGATCCTAATAATAGTAATAATGATAATAATGTCTTCCGCTACCATCCAGCTTATGTTATTAATAATAACCTCTTCTCTGTGACACATGGATTTATGCATACAATCTTTCATTTGTTAACTTGAAGTTTGGTTTATTCTTCACATACTTATGGGAACATTTGCACATGTGTATCTGTATTGAAAGCTAAAATGTGTGCTAATGTAAACAGGGCCTCATTCAGAGATGTACGCAAACCCGATGGTTTGAAGATTAGCGCATGTGCAGGATCTGTACTGCGCATGTGCTGATCTTCTACTGCATGATCTCTTGCAGTTCCCCAGAGCCACAGCCTACTGTTTGGGGGTGGGAAGTGGGTGGAGCCGGCCTGGATTCCTGGAAATGGGGGCATGTTGCCCCCGTTTTCTGGAAGTGCTGGGGCCAGGGCCTGCGCCTTCTGATGCAGACTTCCTGACCGCAGCTGAGCAGTTCCATTGCCCACTCAGATGAGCGATTACTGCAGCTGATGGTTGCAATGGTGATCTTTAGACGCAACAATTGGATCGCAGATGCTGGCAGAAGGCGTCTTTTTCCTACAGACGCCTCCTGCTGTATTACTATATGTTAGCATTGATGCTGCATCCAAAGACGCAGCAGCAATGCTAACTGCATCCACATCTGATTCAGGCCAATTTTGTATAGTTTGTATTTATGGAACATTTCTGTAAGGTGTTCCCAATGTCTGTATGGGGGCTACATTACATACCTGTACATACATTATTCTTAAATTGTCAACATAGAAATATATACTAATACTGTATATATACATATATATATATAGCATTCCGTGTGGAGAGGCACTTGTAGTAAAAGTTTATGATGCCAGGGTGCCATCCATAGTAATTATGCAAGCAGTGACTTTCTCTTAAACAGGATTGTACAAATCAATATTGTGGTTCAAATATAAAATACAATAGTATGTGGTATCTATGTGATTCCATCGCGTTTCATTCTGTTTGCAGAACTTTTTCAAGGGTAGTATCTACTACCCTACCGTTTCATTCTGTTTGCAGAACTTTTTCAAACGTAGTAGCTACTACCCTTGAAAAAGTTCTGCAAACATAATGAAACGTGTTGGGGTCATATAGATACCACATACTATTGTATTTTATATTTGAACCACAATATTGATTTGTACAATCCTTTTTTTATTACACAATAAAATCAAATACAATATTTAGCAGTGATACCATTATTACAAGGATAAGGTAACACAGACACATATAGAGGGCCACCTACCCCCACTCACTCCACAGCCAAACTGGACAGAAGGAGAGACCAGCAGAGATGGACTGAATAGGGTGAGTAACTTCCAACCACCACTCTGTGCTACATAGTGTCTATTGGATAGTGATACTGTCCTTAAACTTGAAAGGTGCTGGTTTATGGAGTGGATTCCTGAATGAGGTTTTAAAGGTGGACCTGGTGTTTAAAGTACCTGGAGGAACTGTTGTATGGTGTATCACAGTGCTGGATCAAAATACAGTGTATTAATGAATATCCTGGATCGGGACTATGTAATTTGAAGAATCTATGAGACTGTCATTTGACAACATAAGTAGAGACTATTCTTGAATAAGTTGGAGAGATACCGAGGAATACTTTTGTGACTTTGAGGATACCTATGACCTATGACAATTGTGGTGTGGTAATCAGTTATTTAGTAGGAACTCATAAGATACATATCTACCAATATCCAGATGAGTGCGGCATTGCTATATATATATATATATATATATATATATATCATACCAAAAAGGCATCACTAAGAGTCTTTTGTTTACAAAGTTTTAATAAAAAAATACATATATACTGTTATGTATTTTTTTCACTAAAACTTTGGAAACAAAAGACCCTGAGTGACGCCTTTTTGGTATGCTGTATTTGGAGGTTTAGGTCCCCTCAAGGAAGGCACCAGAGCGAGTTACCCCTTTTGGGGCTCCAGAGGGCTGGGATTATTGGATTGTGTATATATGTATATATGTATATATATATATATATATATATCTATATATATATATATTTACATATATATATATTTACAAGTTCGCAGAGGTCTGGCTCTCCCTTTACAGCAGCAATAGGCTGGGTGCCTGCAAGTTGAGATTTTGTTTGTACGCATTAGACCTGATGAGAGTGCCACAAATTATAATCAATAGGCACTGAAACGTTGTCTCTCACGTTGATGAGTCTGTGATTATTCTGAACCTGGAGCCAGGAGTGCCGCTACAACCGGTGTAGTATAATATATATATTTTTTTTCTTTTAATGGTTCTTAATATAAATGAAGGCTGGTAATAGAAGAAACCCAAAATGGGATTTGATAGTGTAGGATGGGAAAGGATATTGCATGTACTTGTAATGTTAGTCTATTTTGTTTAGGTATGGGGAGTATATTCCCTATACCAGTGGTCTCCAACCCGTAATATTGGTAGCTCTCCTAGCTGCAGAGTCAATTAGGAGGAAGTGACCTCTGACAAAGCCGTGGGTGGAGTGACGGTGAAGCATGTCAATGATTGCCATAGGGCGACACAATACATGATGAACACCATCTTGACATCACAGGCGTCAACTGCATTTGGGGCGAGTGATTCTTGCCCAGCTCTGCTGAAAAATCACAGCAGCCCTGCCTATATCTTTTGCTCTTCTACTATACTGTACTTACCTCCTTGGATCCGGTAATTAAAAGGGAAACGTGCAACAATATCACTGTATTAACTAAATGCATTGTTGTTTTCTATGAAACATGTTTTTAATTTTCATTAAATGATCTTTCATTTTTGGTTATTAGCCAGATTTTTTTTTATTTCAAAACTGTTAGTAGCTCTTCAGGAGGTTTCATTTTTCTCGAGTAACTCATATCCCAATAAAGGTTGGCGACCACTGCCCTATACAGTACCATTGCTCTGTGGGTGTGTTAGGCATGGCATTAGCACCAGTCTACTTTACTTTCCTCTTTTTAACACCCTTTGTATCCGTTTCAATAAACAGTTTTTTACTTTGAGTGCAGTGAACATTCTTCTGACTGCAAAGTGTGGAGGTGGGAATGTACCAAAGATGTACCCAAGATTGAGTTGCTTGTTGCATTCCTTACTGGTAGGGGTATATTTACTAAAGTGAGAGGAGAGTTTTTAGAAGTGGAGATGTTGCCCATAGCAACCAATCTGATTGGTTGCTATGGGCAACATCTCCACTTCTAAAAACTCTCACTTTAGTAACTATACCCTGTAGAGTTAGTTTCCATTATTTGGATATAGGATTTATTCAAGGAGAGGATAATAACTTTGTTAGCATCTACTACATTTTCCTCTTGGTGCAACACTTCAGTTGAAAATTTCATTATAGAAGCTTTGTCAGTGATCACACTAAAACCATAGACCTTGTCGCCTATGCTACAGCTGAGACAACATGATGGGTCACTCATCACTCTTAGCATGACCTATATGTGAAAGTATCAACATCTGCTACATTTGATGGTGGAACCCTTTGTGACCTCTGATATCAGGAATAATTCACAATAAAAACTTGAAAGGTTTAGGTTTTATAAGTCATATCTTACCTGTGGTGCTTAGCGTTCTAAAAGGCTGCTTAAGGAAGCTGGAAAACCTGAGCAGGTGACCAGAATGCGGCATAGCAGATGTTTCAGTTGAAGCTTTTGCAGAATCTGGTTCTGTCCTATCACAATTGCTTGGATTCTGTAAATGTAGAAAAAAAATGCACAGTACAAACACAGTAATCACTTACACAAAATCATCATTTCATGAATGTGTTTCAGTGATACCAAGTACAACACTTATGATTCGGCAGCTGTAGGCTTACTAATCTGTCTAATCGAAAGATGACGTCCGATGTAGAGACACACACATTTGCACTGCCAAGGCAAGATCAATTGTTGTGTAAACATGATACTGAACCAGGGTAACAGACACTAGGATTAAGGGACCACACTTACTGTTATCATTTCCAACTGTCCCTAATTTCCAGGGTCGGGCCCCAGTCCTAAACATTCAGACCTGGAAATAAACCACCTTTACCCTTTGTTGATGTATATTTTCAAATTATTGGGACAAATGTACTTATTAATGTAGCTGTCTTTTAACTGTTGTAACATATATGGTTTAATACACAAAACTTTCTGATATTTTCAATTAACACATAATACAAGCTTGAGTTACAGTGATTAATAAATATGAATTCACAATGCAATAACATTGGGTAATTAACAATAATAAATAACAGATTCCTGATTTTACAATTGCAAGGGGCCTATTATGACTTGCAGTTTTGCCCTGGTAAGTAACATTTTTTATATCTACAATATAAAATTATTTATTGAGGGAATGTGGAATGTATCATGGAATTCTTGCAGGGACATGGGTTCCATTAAGAGCCTGTACCTGTGAAGATAAATCACTTTTGACCCAGTTTGCTAAAGTGTTAATTACTGTTGAGGAATCCAAAAATGTAGCCCATAGGCTACAATAGGAAAATTTTAAATTAGAACTTGCAAAAATGTAGCCTGTAGGCTACAGTGTCTAACGCCATATAAAGATGGCGATACTGTAGCTATTGGGAGTTCTGGCATTTTTTTTATTCCCTGTTGAAATCTATAGGGTTTACTCTTGCGATCATAGGATACTTAGCTAATGCAGAAATCCTCAAAAAAACTGCTTTTTTTTTCCCCCACAAAAAACTTTAATGAATATGACCCTAAATGAGTGCAAGCATTTACCACTTATTTTGTTTGGCTGTATTAGAGATGTGCGCCGATCCCCGTGTTTTGGTTCTGGCTCTGTGTCTCCTTGTGTTTTGGATCTGGATTTGGTTTTGCCAAAACCGCCACTTGTGTGTTTTGGTTTTGGATCTGTATTTTTTTTCAAAAATTGATAAAATCTGCTAAAATCACATAATTAAAAAAAAATGTTTTTATTGCCCTCCAAAATGCCGTTGTTTCCACTGTCCACTTAACCACAGATATGTGGACAAGCCGAACAGAGCAAATGCAATATTTAAGATTTAAGTCTTATGTTGTGTCTTTCTTGAGAATCCTTGAGCACTATGCCTGCTGCTACTGCTGCTGGGAGTGGATTTTCATCCCAGAAGGGATGAAGATGTGTGTTTCTTCCCAATGGACACAGATCTGAAGAGATGCAAAGAGCTGTTGGTAAGCAACTTGTCAGCTCAAGTGGCACATGATGCAGCGATGGCTTCTCCTTCAGTTTCTCCAGCAAGTGCATCTGCTGAGAAAAAACTAAACTTTCCCAAAAAACCCCACTGGTGATGCAGATGAGTAAATACAAACAAGTTTTTTTGTCTTGTGGCCAAGCATGACAATGGGCTTTTTCTTATCATGGGCAACAACTGTTTCATCCACTGGTACCTAAATTACACAAACAACCTCCTCATCAACATCCTCATCATCAACATCCTCATTAGCGTCAGCTACACAAATATCCTTTTCATCCTGGTGCACTTCCACAGAAGCATCCTCGATTTCTATGTCAGCATGTTCACTTGTGCTTACATCATCAAAAGATGTAAAACTACCAGTCATAAATAAAGGCCAAGGCCTTAGCCTTTCCTTGCCATGTCATGTTGCCAATTTTATGTCTTTCTGCAGCTAACATTCCCTTTGATAATTTCTTCTTTAACACTGTAAAAGATTGGTTCTTGATTTTAAATGCCCTTGCATAAGCCCTGCATGCCCTTTGGCGTCGGCTTTAGTAGATTATGTAGATTTACTAGTATCATCATGACTGGTGGCACTGGCAGCAGCTCCAGCACTAGTATGTGGTTCCTGCTCTCCTCTCAACTGATCATTCTCCATATCAACAAACACGAATGAAGTGGGGTACAGCACACATCAATTTGTGCCAATTTTAAATATTACACTGCGGTATCAAACACCTACAGTGTCAAGATTTTTTATGAGTTAGAAAATAATAACACTGTCACAAGATTATTTATGAATAAGAATAACACATTGCGCTACCACTTAGTGTCACAAGATTAATTATTTATAAGTAAGAATAACACACTGTGCTAACACTAAAGGTGCATACAGACTAGGCGATCAGGAAAGACAGTACGATTACGACATCGTAATCGCACCATCGTTCCTGATCCCCTGTAGTGTCTGCACTGAACGATCAGTCGGTCAGTGCAGGCACTGTCCATCATTCCTGAACATGCCAATCTGTCGTTATCGTCAGGTTGTGCTGCATGTTCAGGCGATGGACAATGTCGGAAACGACCAGCGGGAGTGCACACCGCTGGTCGTTTCCGACATAAAAGTGCACGATTTGTGCACGATTACTGAGCGATTGCACGATTACGATGTCATAATCGTGCAGTCGCTCAGTAATATCGCCCAGTGTGTACCCACCATTAGTGTCACAAGATTATTTATGAATAAGAATAACACACTGCGCAACGACTTGTAGTGTCACAATACGTGGACGATAAATAGCTAAGTTGCTAATGCCCACACACACAAAAAATATATATAGATATATATATCACTTATTTTTTCACACTGGGGAAGAGTACCCCTGAATGAGGCAGCAGCCCCTAGATGAACAACACAGACAGCACCCCTTTTTGATGGACAACAAAGCACCCCTGCTGAGTGCGACAGATCACCTGCAGTGCAGAGTCACATATACGTGGACAAAAAACTGCGGTCTGGCCGGCAGTGTCACCAAACAATAATAGTGCAGCTAAGTTGCAAACTCACACACAGACTAAAAAAGCACTTTTATTGTTATTATACTGGGGATTAGCACCCCTGAATGAGGCAGCAGCTCCTTGATGAAAAACAGATAGCACCCCTTCATTATGGACAACAAAGCACCCCTGCCGAATGCGGACAGACCTCCTGCAGAGTCACAAATACGTGGACGATAAACTGTGGTCTGGCCGGCAGTGTCACCAAACAATAATAGCGCAGCTAAGTTGCTAACGCACAAAAAAAAAAGCACTGTTATTTTTTTTACACTGGGGAAGAGCAGCCCTGATTGACAGAGCACCCCCCCCCCCCTCCGGACAACACTGCACCCCTTTATGGACTGCAGCCCTAGCCCCTTGATGGACAGGACAACAACAGCAGCCCTTATGTATAATAACACAGCAGCAGCCCCTTGATTGACAGGACAAGTGACACAGCAGCTGCAGCACCCACTGAAGCCCCCCTTTATATACTGCAGCAACATCCCCTTTACGGACAACACAGCAGCAGCCTGCAGCCCCAGACCCTGACAGGACAAGTTGGTCAACACACTGGCACAGAGTGACAGCAACATGTCTGTTCATTTCACCATCCACACCCGAAGTGAAAATGGTGCCGACCACCGGGACCTTTATAGAATCCAAAACCAGAGAGAATCCAAACAGCAGGAGGATGACGTTTTGCCTCGCTTTGAGATCCGAGTCACGTGGAAAAACCTGAGCCTAGCTCAGTTCTCACCTCGGATCTGGAAATTCGGGAGGGTCTGGTTCTCTGAGAACCGGACCCGCTCATCTAGTTGCTATCCAGTCCCAGTGGATTATGGGTAGGGCATGCATAATGAGTTTCTCAAATCAGTAGCACATGGCTGCCTCCAAACTGTTTCATAATCTCTGTACAATTCATTTCTTAAGATGGGTACACACCTATACGATTATCAGGCCGATAATTGCATAAGTGTGTATGCAGGAGCATTAGCCGATAAACAGCTTCAAAAGCACCTAAGGTTGGATTGGATGGTCACATTTTATGAGCTTCTTAAAATGTTAGCTGCCCAAACTCCCGAACCCTTATGCTGGGTACACACTAGATGATATGTTGTTCCGATCTCAGCTACATCATCTGGTGTGTACCCATGACAGGCGCGCTCTCGCAGGTCGCTAGAAACATTCCCCGCCAGCCCTGCTGCAGGGCCGATGGGGGATGTTGCTATTTGCTAACGATCACATGTTGGGTACACATCGTCTAATGTGTACCCAGCTTTAGAAGAAGGAACACACTGAGCTAAAAATAGCTCAGTGTGTACAGGATGCACACTGATTAGATACTGTAAATGCTCCATGGATCGGAGCGTTTATCTGATCTGCAGAGCGATCTGCACAGTGTTTACCAGACTTTAATGTGGTTTAAAGTTTGAAATCCATAGTTGTTTCAGACTATAAGGCGGCAATTCAATTGTTATTTGGGCACCCATTGGAGAAAATCAACTGCTTCTCAGTTAGGAAGCGAGTGCCGCGTGCGCTTGCCCAGAAGCACAGGGCTTAGCCGCGCAAAGCAGCTAAACCCATCTAAAGTACTGTTCCCACTTATCGCGCATTTCTGTTTGCCAGCCGAAATGTGTGCAGCCGCTGCTATTTGTGTCCGGACTAAGAAACAATTGAATTTCTCCGTTGGGCGCCTGGGTTTGGATTTCAGTTAAATGTGTGTTAAATTTAAAAACATGTCTTTGGGTTTACCTGTATCTCAAAGTCACTGCAAAAGTGCACAGAGGTAATCTGTATCCCATGCTTCATACCCCATCCATCATTTAGCAAGAGCAAAGCACTTAAAGGACACTAGGGCCCAATTACACTGGTTCATTCCCCATGTTAAAAGGATTCAAGAATTGTCCCCCCTATAAAGTTATGTGTCACTATGGGTCTGATACACCATGTGACACATGTGAAACTTCTGCCAGGCTTCAATGATGCAGAGAATTACACTCAAATCACAGAGCAAGAGCAGAGTTTCTGTGCAGTTCTCCATACATAGAAGATTAGAACAAACACTGGAAAATACATCCAACAAGAGAAGTGCAGTCTGTAATAGGAAATTAGGGCATTATACTGGGTACAAACATTCACTTACCTTTTTCTGCCATCAGCATATAATCTACACAGGCATTGTTAAATATCTAGCCAGCCTCAATGTACAACCTTCATTAGGTGTAACGCGTCAGGATCGGTACGATTAACCACGTCGGCATCGGTATGATTTACCGTGTCGGTTCAAATCCCGACAGCGGCAGCCCGACATGGGTGAAAATCCTGACTGCACTAAGGTAAGTATAAACTAACCTAACCCCCTCCCCCCTAACCCTCCCTTAAGGGTGCCTAACCCTAACCTCCCCCCCAGTGCCTAACTCTAATCCCCCATCTAAGTGCCTAAACCTAACCCCCCCACTTCCCCGCTGGCTAAGCCTAAGTCTCCGAGGGGGGGGGTGCCTAACCCTAACCTCCCCCCTGGGGGTGCCTAACCCCCCCTTCCCCTAGCCTAACCCTAACCTCCCCCGGGGGTGCCTAACCCTAACCCCCCCTTCCCCTAGCCTAACCCTAACCTCCCATGGGGGTGCCTAACCCTAAATCCCCCCCAGGAGCCCCCTAACCTAACCCTCCCCCCCACGGCTGTCCGCGCCCGGCTTACCTTCGATCGGTAAGCCGGGTGTCATGCTCCCGGAATAGGTAAAATTACAGAAGTCGGGAATTCGACGCCTGTCATTTATCCCTTGCCGGGATTAGACAGTCGGGAAGCCGGCGGTCGGGATTCCGTCCGTCGGCTTCCCGACTGCTTCCCAATATGGGTACGTCCCTACAGGGAGACTACAGTTACTTTGTTTTGGCCTGAAAGTATCCATGAGGTACTGTAACCCTAATTAATTTTTCAGGTTAGGCCTTTTGTGTTTTTGTTTAGCAGCCATATAATGAGGCAGATCAGAGTTGAATGCAAGTTGGCAGCAATTACACTTGCATTGCATGCACCAAACTAAATGCAGATATTCGTATAGCAAGTCCACTGCACTCAACCCCTATCTGTGGCATGTGTGAGTGTAATCAAAAATCTGAAGTGAACTGGAATAGCTGAATAGTATCTTTATTGGGTAATGTTATACAACTTTTATGGAAACATAGCAGGGTGTGAGGGAGGAACAATGGGGGTAAAAAAGTTTCCACAGTGGATACAGAACTAAACAATGGTAACCTCTGGTGTGAGGTATAAGCAGTTCCTGTAGTATAGGACGGTATGGGGTCAGGAAGCCGGCGGTCGAAATACCGACCGCCGGCTTCCCGACTGTGAAATCCCGGCATGGGACTAAAGATAGGCGTCGGGATTTCGATGCCTATCATTATCTCCATACCGAAATCCCGACACCCGGCATACCGAACAAAGGTAAGCCGGGCATCGGGAGCAGATAGCCGCACGGGGGGGGGGGGGGGGGGGGGGGAGGTGGAGGGTTAGGTTTAGGGGCACCCGGGGGGGACTTAGGGTTAGGGGCAGGGCCATCTCTTCCATTGGGCTTGTTGGGCAGTTGCCCAATGATCCGTCCACGCACACCCTGCAGCCGCAGCCAGTTGGTAAATTTGTGATATTTTTATAGGCGGCCGCTGGTGCACTGTATTCTGATCTAACCTCCTCCACCCCATTCCCCCCCGGTGATGAGTACTCACCTCAGTCCCAGTTTCACTTCATATGCCGGCTTCAGACAGAGTCTCTCTGCATGTGTGCGAGGTCTGATGGGCATGCAGGAGGGTTTAATTTTATTGACCGTTTACGTTTTTTTTTCCCGTGAATGGGTGGGTAGGGTGCATTGCTTTGCCCAGGGCCCACACTGCTGTTAAGACAACCCTGACTATGGATGGAGGTTAGGGTTAGGCAGCCTTAAGGGAGGGTTAGGGAGGGGAAAGTTAGGGATAGCTTAAATACTTACTCTGTCGGGATCTTCATTTTTCTGCCTTCCGGCGTCGGTATTACTTCCGCCGAGTTTTAGTCTGGCAGTATGTCATGCCGTTTCCGTATAGGAGAAAGTCACTGAATCTTCACAGAGCTGCTGGGCATCTTTATGCCTTAAAGTTTCTGTATATGTGTCGTGGTAAGTGTAGTCTCTAGGTGGACGAATGGTGGTCGCTACCCAGAGGGTAGAGTAAAGTTTAAACAGTACCTTAATAGTGTGCAGTAAGCGGTGTCCTGCTTATCTGCTGTGCATTCTACCTGGTCCTGTGGTGCAGCTTGGGCTGCAAGACATGCAGTGGTGGATGGCAGTGTCGCCAATCTGGTGTGTAGGTACCATCTGGTGCAGAGTTTCAGCGGGTTCACTTCTCAGGCAGAGATTCTGCCGGTGGTTCTCTTTGTGGGGATCACCGTCAGGGCTGCAATCCGGTGGGAGTGTCCACTTTTCGGGTGGTGCTCGCCTTGGCTGTCTCTAGTGCAGGACTGTACCACGGGGCACAGACCTCTTGTTTGGGCTCTGCTAGGCTCGTTACACACATCTGGTGTCTTCTGGGTCTTGGTCACGTGATGCAAATTTGACTTATATTCCTAGAGGAAGGCCATCCACAGCCGAAACGCATTTGGAAGCACAATCGCCAAACCACATGTACCCTTATAAAAATGCTGCTACAGCCGCCTGCATTCTGAACATCCAAATTGCGGGGACACGTGTGTAATGCAGAAGAATGAAGATCCTGACAGGGTAAGTACTTAAGCTATACCTAACCCTTTCCCCTCCCTTAGGGGTGCCTAACCATAACCTCCCCCTAGTGCCTAACCCTATTTTGACCGCCGGCTTCCTGACCGCATACCGTTTTTTCCCCCTTCTTTTTAGATTTACATGAAAAGAAGAAAGCAGAGTGTCTCTTTGGAAGTAGGGACTCAATAAAATGATGCAAGTAGGTTAAGTGGACCATTTATTTTATGTACAATAAAGTGCTTTTTTTCTATGGTGATTATGAGTTTTCTAGAGATGTGCGTTTTGGTTTTCAAACCAAGCATACCCGAACTTTAGGGTTCCAAGTCGAATCGAGTCTCGACTCAGATCATTTTTTGGGGGTCTGAGTAGAACTGAGTCTCTGCTTGGGTCTGCTGTTAGTTTGGAACTCTGATTTAAAACAAACTCTCAGGTTTTGGATTGCATGTAAACAGGTCCAAGTTACACGATTTTAGCTGTTTTTCTCAATTGTAAAGAAATCCAAAACCAAAATGGTACCAAAGCACTTGAGGGTGGTTTTGCCAAAACCAAAACATTTGAGGATAGTTTTGCCTAATGAAAACACAGTGGTCTGCGCACATCTCTAGTATTTTCTACAGTACTTTTCTGTGAGGTAAATAGATTCTGGATCTGGAAAGATACAGAAAAAGTGTTTGCTATACTTTGTGCAGTAAAAATAATTAAGAAATAACGGGCCTGATTCATTACGGATCGCAACTGCAACAGTGTGCGCAGATCGGCTGATGGTACATACTGCGTATGGGTAGTGTGCATGCCCGAGTTCCCAGTGTGATCACACTGCGATCACTTACTCAGACAAAAAAGCCATCGCAGACCAAGGGGCAGGACGACAGCGTTTGGGGTGGTGACAGAGTGGTCCGGCGGCATACATCGCCGCCAGTGCTGGGTAGTACACTCGTACTACCCGGCGGTGGTGTGTGTTTCAGTAGCCAGTGAGAGTCAGACAGACTCTCATTGGCTGCTGCACCCACTGCTCACTCATTAGCTCTGCCTTCTGGCTACCGCACTGGGTGATGGGCAAGACGTTATGATGCCTCTCCCATAGTACTGAGCAGGAGGACGGTAGAGCGGACAGCGGGGGGCGCGGGGATTCAGGTGGTTTGTGTGTTTAGGTTTCTTGTTAGGGGGGACCTCTACAGGGGGCACTGCATAGGGGGGAGCACTACTGGGGAAACTGTATAAGGGGGACTGTATAAGGTGCACTACATAAGAAGGACCACTACTGGGGGAACTGCATAGGGGCACTGTATAAGGGGCACTACTGAGGGCACTATCAGGGGAACTACTGGAGGCACTGCATAAGGGGGACCACTACTGGGGGCACTGCATAGGGGGATTATATAAGGGGCACTGTATAAGGGGCACCACTGGGGGAACTGCATAAGGGGGCCCACCACTGGGGTGCTACATAGGGGGGACCACTACTAGGGGCACTGCATAGGGAGGATCAGTACTCGGGGCAATGTATAAGGGGCACTACTGGGGACACTGTATAAAGGGCACTACTGGGGGCACTGTATAAGGGTGCACTACTGGGGCACTGTATAATGGCACTACTGGGGCAGTACTACATGGGGCACTGCTACTGGGGACATTGCATAAGGGGCACTACTACAGTGGGCATTGCAAGAGGGGCACTACAACTGGGGGCATTAAGGTGCATATGGAATGGAAAGGAATGTTCCCAGAGAGAAGAGAAACAATCCTCATTTTCAATAGCCACACCCCTTGTGACATGTGGCCACACCCACTTTTCGGCACACGCACAAAGGGGGGTGCTCCGTTTTTCACCTGGCCCTGGGTTCCAAATACCCTAGTTATGCTACTGCACGAAAGTGCATAAATTAGCCGCAGCGACAACATATGCAGCTTGAGTACTCAATGTGTGCGACATTTCTGAGTAAGGTCAGCCCTGTTGTAATTGTGTGTGAGAGGCCAATGTTACTCGATGTTCCTGATGTATACGCAGTACTGCAGTATTATGGATGTAAGATAGCGGTAGTGGGTGTCTCTATGCTGACTGTGTGATCCGTAATAAATCAGGCCCAACATTCTGTTCACGTACAATTGCATTCAGCATTCAGCTCACGCACCTTATTAATGTGAGAAGTGACTCTGACCTGGGTCAGGCTTAGAATAAAACCAAAATGGTTATGTCAATGGATTATTCTAAGTAAAAGTTTCATATTATATTTCAGAAAAAAACTGAATGTGGGTGTATTGTGGCTAAACAGGTGCATTGGTGCAAAATAAATTGAGCTGCAGTGAAAAAAACTGAATTTATAATTTACCTGGTAAATGTTGCTGCTTGTACCTGCAGAGGAGACATCCGTCAGTTTTACAAGGTTCCGTTGTACTTTTCTCTGTTCGTGCATCAGGAGATTATCATTGACAGACTTCATGGTGTCTATAGAGCTACTAAGCTTCTTAAGCTGGAAAACAAGCATTGTATATTACCACACAAAATAGAATGACTTGCACCTAAAGACAATTAAATCTGCTGCAACTATAATTTATATGTATTGGTAACTTGGCCAAACAAAATCAAATAATTAATTAATCTCTAGTCAAAATTACTGTTAACACATTTTTTCGAATGATCAACTCTGATTAAGGCCCGTATTCAATTAGAGGCGAAAAGTCGGAAAGGTTTCGCCTGTCCGACTTTCAGCCTCCTTCACCTGTTTCAGAGGCGAAAACTTTTGATGCGCGTCCCTGCTTTTCGCCCTACTCAATTCCAAACCACGCGGAAACGTAAAGTGGCGAATGCGGAACAGGCAGAAAGTACTGTCAGAAGTGGGGAAATCAGTCTGTACCCCAAAAAGAGATGCATTAACATAAGGAACCAATGTAGTGTACTCATGGCCCTAATAAAAGTGTTTGGGGTACTTAAGTAGTTTAAATTGCTTGTTAAAACGTCTATGCAAAAGTGGTGAAGAATGGCATAAAGTAGTATTTTTTGGTGAAAATAAGTAGTCCAGTCACATTTGGGTTACTTGAAAATGGGTGCTAGCATATTTAATTGTTTCTAAAGTGTACTTTTAAAAAATGTCAAAAACACACCTGCTACATGCACCTGCAATCCCCAAAACACCTGACCCATCCTTGCAGACCCCCCAGAAATCTATTTTGCTTGTTTTTATGCTTGTCCCCCCCACTTTTTACTTTTTCGCCCCAAAAATGAAAGCACTTTTTTGGGGTGTTCTTAGGTTTTTTTTTTTCTATTCAAGATTTGGCCTTTGGGGGGACTGTGCCAAGGGTTCTGGGTCGTTTCCCCATGTTTGCACCCCAAAATAAAGATTTTGCACTTCTTTTCAACTGCTATTCATGAATTTGGAGATAAGTTCCGACCAGGCGAAAAGCGGCAATAGGCGAAACCTTTTCGCCGATTACGGCTTTTCGCCTCTAAGTGAATACGGCCCTAAGTGCCCGATTCAGAGATGTACACTATTCCGATATTTACATAGCTGAGCGATTATTGGTCGACTACGCATACGTCATGCTCGCACTGTGCACCATGTTACTTGCAAAGAGGATTTCTTCACAAAGTAATTGATAGTCAGGGACCATTTGGGGTAGGTAACGTGGAGTGGGCGGTAAAAAACTCAGGCATGTCTCCACCTGCGCCTGCAATCCTGTACACAGATAAAGTAGTTCCGACATCTCATTACAGGCAGCCATTCTGCGTGACAATATGGTTACTCAGATGGGCGACTATCGAATGGTCTACGCCGATGGCTACGTACGCACTTGCTTGGATTACGAAGCCTACAGTGGGTGTCTCAATACATTTCCAGCCGGCTACAGCATTAGCATATGTGCTCACACCAGCTGCGTGCGGTATCGCAGCTGCAAATGCATTAGCGTACATCTCTGAATTAGGCCCTATTTTTCCAGGCTGTTGTTGATTGGTAGATTCAACTTTGCTGATTACTTGGCTAAAGTGGTCACATATGCAGCCATCTTGCTACTTGGCGCACACTGGGCCTGATTCAGACCCGGACGCTAAGCTGCGTTCGCTCGCTATGGGCGATCATCGCCCGTCTGCGCATGCATTGCAGTGCGCGTGTGTGAGCCAGTATCTGCAATCGGGAATCGTGCGCTCGTAGCTGAAAGACTGAGCGCTACTTTGAGTGACAAGTGACAGATCGTGCCATTTGTGGGTGGTAACAGGGGAAGGTGCTTGTGAATGGGGGAGTTGTGCTGCGAATGCAGGCTTGTCTGGGCGTCAAAATGGAGTTTTATGGGTATGCATAATTAGCATGGAAGCGTCATTGTACACGTCACTTTCGATTTCAGCCTGCAGTGATCGCAGTGATTGCGGTGGGGTAGGGGCTACCTCAAGCGCTGCGTGCAGCTCCGATGGCTCTCGATGTTACTGATTAATCACACACTTCCTGGAGATGACGTGTGCTAATAAAGGAAAGTGGGCGTCTTTAGACACCTGCCTTCGCTCACTGCCGTCGCTCTATAAGATGTAGAGGGCGTCCTTACGCAATACAGTGCGATCGCGGAATTTGCATACCCGGCCCCTTTTGGCCGCGAGCGATCGTGACTTAGGGTCCAGGTCTGAATCAGGCCCACTGTCCTATAAACAACCTTATTTACTAACATGCCCTACTAAAATGATTGTTTTATTTTTGCCAATAATCATAAATGGCTAATTTCATCTTAATAATAGATATTTTAAAATGTTTTCCACCCCATCTCACCGCATGGCTTGTACCCAGCTCTCACACGGGCTCTCTGTTGTAATGACTCAGTAGAATCATAGATAATAACGAGTAAGAGAAAAGTAGTCTGGAAGAGGAAACACCATAATTCGGGTAAGGTGGAGGAAAGGAGTAACATTTCAAAATGTCTGATACCTCTTTCCCATTGCAAATGCCGGGTCGCACGTGGGATTTCTACACGCGTCCATCCCGAGTGTGACCCCGCTGAGAACCTTTTCAGACTGGCTTCACGACCCGGCATCACTGCCGAGCCGGCGCTTGGACATGAGATCATCTCCAATTGCCGCCTCTTCCTATGCAGTGAAAAGGACCCGGGTTGCCTCGACCCGGGTTACTTGTTCACACTGCACCTCGAGCCGGGTTGAACACATGTCCAACCCTGCTCGTTACCCGAGTTGAAATGTAGGATTGGTTTTGGGGTCCCGGCGGTCGGGATACTGCCTATGAGAATACCGACAGCGACATCCCAATAGTAAGAATCCCGACACTACCAGGTAAGTACCCTAACCCTAACCCTCCCCAGTGCCTCTACCCAACCTCCTCCCTAGTGTCCAAACATAACCTCCCCCTCCCTGCACCCTAAACCTAACCCTCCCCCCTTAGTGCCTAACCCTAACCCCTAAACCTAACCCTCCCCTGATATTGTACTTACCTTCGGGATTAACGGCACCAGTGTTTTGACCATCGGCATCCTGCACACCAGGGTGCTGACTACATCAATATATATATATATTTTGCAAAAAAGTAATTGGAGATACAGATTTATTCTACAGTAAAATTGTAATATGAAACAGCATATTACTTACCTGAAACGACTCTCTGTCATTGGAGACCCTTAGAGTTCTTGCTCTTTTATTGTCTATCCAGTCTATAATTGCACTGCCCACCTTTGTCTTGTTTTCACTAGACATCTATCAGCTGTCTGAAGATGCCATTTGCACAGACAATGAATATTGTAATCACATTTTAATGGCAAGGGCTGCTGATGTTTTGTTCATTGTGCAGCAGTTGAGTCACAGGTGACACATTAGTACACGAGCTGTGGAGTGATGCGATACCATGGCAACTGATATGCACACATACTGCAGATACTGTTCAATGGATTGTGACATCAGAGAGTGTTTGTTTCGTAGCTTATACCTCACAATGGAGGAGATGTACTAAGCCTTGGAGAGAGGTTTAGTGGAGGGAGCGAGGGGGAAATGTACTAAGCCTCGGAGATAGATAAAGTGGAGAGAGGTAAAGTATCAACCAATCAGCTCCTAACTGTCACTTTCAAAAACAGGCTGTAAAATGACAGTTAGGAGTTGATTGGCCTTTACTTTATCTCTCTCCACAGCTTAGTACATATACCCCAATGTATCAACCAATCAGCTCCTAACTGTCAGTTTACAGGCTGTGTTTGAAAAATGTCAGTTAGAAGCTGATTGGTTGGTACTTGATTTTCATCATCTTGATCACTTTCTCTCTCTCCAAGGGGCCTATTCATCATTACTAAACAAATTGATGGAGGTAATTAGGTAGAACTCCATGCGAGTTCTAAACCTAATTACCGGAGGATTTCATCATTCCTCCTCTCCATAAGTATCTATTCTGTAAAGCTGTCATTTTTGCGATGACAGCTTTTCCGAAAATAGATACTTTCCCCTCTCTACTCTACCTTACCACAGCTGTAATCAGTGCTGCGCATGCGCAGTTATGTTCACAGTAATCAGTGATATCTCCTGTGCTAAGTTTGTTAATGAATACTAAGATAATGGTAATTAAGGAAAATGTCCTTAAAACAGTTTTTCTTGTGTTGATGAATAGGCCCACAAGGCTGAGTACATCTGCACCTCAATATATATAATGCAATTTAATTTGTCCACTTGTGTATATCCAGATGGAACTGCAGGACGCTCGCAAGCGGGTCGATGGTACCCAAATGCGCATGCGCACGACGGAGGCTGCTCTGTCGTACGCGTGCGCGAGACCCGGCGAGCGACGGGGAAGCAGTCGCTCGGGGCCTCGCACCAAAGGGGGCGTGCTGTCGATGGTGAGTGACAGCACGCCCCCTTTGGTGAGCGTGCCGAGGCGTGGCTGCCCAGACAGGCGTTCCGTCTGGGTCCGGCCCCACTGACATCACTAGTGAGCCAAAATCACTCCAGGGCTTGCGGCAGCGAGACCCTACCGCAGGGTCTCGTCGCAAGCCCGATGGTCGCGATGGTCTTGACCATCGCGATCATCATCATGGACGCTCGCATAAGCTGTGGGTGGTAACCCACAGCTATGCGAGCGTCCAGGAGGATGCACCAAAAAAAAAAAAAGCCCTGATTCAGAGCGGGCGCTCGTTCAGAGTGTCCGGCTCTGAATCAGGCCCTCAGTACTTTCCACAGTTCCTTTTGCTAACAACAGAGGGCCTGATTCAGAACCGCTTGTAAGCGGCCGCTCGTTCGCTCCGAGTGATGTTCGCACAACTGCGCATGTGTATGGGTTGTAATACGCATGCGCGAACCAGTCATTGCGGTCGGAAATTGTGTGCTCGCAAAATAGCGAATGCCTGCTAATTTGAGTGAAAGAATGAGGCGTTTGTGGGAGGTAACAGGGGAAGGTGCTTGAAAACGGGGAGTGGAGATCCGAACACATGCGTGCCAAACAGTCAAAACAGGCATTTTAAGGGTGTGCATAATTAACAAAGCAGCGTCATCGACCACGTCACTTGGTTGTCTTTTAGCCTGAACTGCTCGCATGATTGCGGTAGGAAAATGCTACCACAAGCACTGCGAGCAGTTCATACACCTTTCGATGTACTCGATTAATCTAATAAATAGCAGAGATGACGTAGGATGCGAGCAGCCAGGGGGTGTTTCTTAAAAAAAAGCGAGCGCATGTTTCGTTCGCTCGTTCAGACATAGAGGCGTCAACAGAACGCACAGAGCGAGCGCTCTATTTAAATATTCGGCCCCTTTTTCTGAACGAGCGAGCGCAAACAGCGTCCGGCTCTGAATCAGGCCCAGAGGTTCATTTAGAAACTGGTGGCCATGCTAACAAATACTACTGATTAAACTGACTTGGTTGAGAATGAACGTTAATTTTAAGGATATTGTAAGCAGAAGTGTTTTTCTCCACTAACAGCTTACATACTGTACACATGCAACATATTATACTCTGTCCAGATACACAAGTAACATGAAATTGCTCAACTAGGGAAGTTCCGTATATATATATATATATATATATATATATATATATATATATTTTAGGGGTGTGCACCGGCCACTTTGTGTTAGGATCTTTCTTCGTGTTTTGGATCTGGATTGGTTTTGCCAAAACCACCCTTCCATGTTTTGGGTTCTGGGTTTTGTGTTTTGGATCTGTATTTTTTTTTAAAAAAAGCTTAAAAACAGCTAAAATCACAGAATGTGTTGGTTTTTTTGCTCCTATGCTATTAACCTCAATAACCTTAATTTCCACTAATTTCCAGTCTATTCTGAACACCTCACAATGGTGTTTTTATGTCCAAAAGGTTGCACCGAGGTAGCTGGATGACTATGCTAAGCGACACGAGTGGGCGGCACAAACACGTGACCCATCTAGGAGTGATACTGCAGTGGCAGACAGGATGGCAGTTTGAAAAACTAGGCCCCAAACTGTACATAATGTAAAGAAAAAAAAGAGGTGCAAGATGGAATTGTCCTTGGGCCCTCCCACCCACCCTTATGTTGTATAAACAGGACATGCACACTTTAACAAACCAATAATTTCAGTGCCAGGGTCTGACACACAACTGTGACTGAAATGATTGGTTCGTTTGGGCCCCCACAAAACAAGCTGGCAATTAATATGTCCCTGCACAAACTGGCTCTACGGAGGCAAGATGTCGTCCTCATCCACCGATTCCTCACCCTCTTCAGTGTTGTGTACATCCTCACAGAGTATTAACTCGTCCCCACTGGAATCCACCACCACAGGTCCCTCTGTACGTTCTGGAGGCTGGTCTCCCTGGAAGAGTTGATAATTCATTTTTATGAACATCATCTTCTCCACATTTTGTGGAAGCAACCTCCTACGCCTTTCGCTGACAAGGTTCTCGGCTGCACTAAACACTCTTTCGGAGTACACACTGGAGGGGGGGCAACTCAGGTAAAATAGAGCCAGTTTGTACAGGGGCCTCCAAATTGCCTCTTTTTCCTGCCAGTACAGGTATGGACTGTCTGACATGCCTACTTGGATGCTGTCACCGATGTAATCCTCCACCATTCTGTCAATGGTGACAGTATCATATGTAGTGACAGTAGACATGTCAGAAATTGTTGCCAGGTCCTTCAGTCCGGACCAGATGTCCAAACTTGGTCCTGCCTGCCCTGCATCACTGCCAGCGGGTTGCTTAGGATACCTAAGTTTTTTCCTGGCAGCCCCAGTTGCGGGAGAAAATGAAGAAGGAGCTGACAGTGTTTTCACCAGCAGGTCTTTGCACCTCTGCAGGCTTGTGTCGGCCAGAAAGAGAGACACCACATAGGATTTAAACCTAGGATCGAGCACGGTGGCCAAAATGTAGTGGTCTGATTTCAACAGATTGACCACCCTGGAATCCTGGCAAAGCGAATGAAGGGCTTCATCCACAAGTCCCACGTGCCGAGCGGAATCGCTCCGTCTTAGCTCCTCCTTCACTTTCTCCAGCTGCTTCTGCAAAAGCCTGATGAGGGGAATGACCTGACTCAAGCTGGCAGTGTCTGAACTGACTTCACATGTGGCAAGTTCGAAGGGCTGGAGAACCTTGCACAACACGGAAATCATTCTCCACTGCGGAGTCAGGTGCATACCCCCTCCTTTGCCTATGTCATAGGTGGATGTATAGGCTTGAATGGCCTTTTGCTGCTCCTCCATCCTCTGAAGCATATAGAGGGTTGAGTTCCACCACGTCACAACCTCTTGCTTCAGGTGATGGCGGGCCAGGTTCAAGAGTGTTTGCTGGCGCTCCAGTCTTCGGCACACAGTCGCTGAATGGTGAAAGTGGGCAGAAATTTTTCGGGCCACCCAAAGCATCTCCTGCACGCCCCTGTCGCTTTTCAGAAAATTCTGCACCACCAAGTTTATTGTGCGAGCAAAACATGGGACGTGCTGGAATTTGCCCAGATGTAATGCCCGCACAATATTGGTGGCGTTGTCAGATATCACAAATCCCCAGGAGAGTCTAAGTGGGTTAAGCCACTGGGTGATTATTTCCCTCAGTTTCTCTAAGAGGTTGTCGGCGGTGTGCCTCTTACTGAAACCGGTGATACACAGCGTAGCCTGCCTTGGAACAAGCTGGCATTTCTGAGATGCTGCTACTGGTGACGCTACTGCTGTTGCTGCGTAAGGTGATACATCTACCCAGTGGGCTGTCACAGTCATATAGTCCTTAGTCTGCCCTGTTCCACTTGTCCACATGTCCGTGGTTAAATGGACATTGGGTACAACGGCATTTTTCAGGACACCGAGGACACTTTTTCTGACGTTTCTGTACACATTCTTGGTATCGCCTGCATAGTGAAGTGGAATCTAGACGGGATTTGGAACCGGGGACACTACCTCCATCAATTGTCTAAATCCCACTGCACTAATGGTGGATACCGGACGCATGTCTAACACCAACATAGCAGTCAAGGCCTCAGTTATACGTTTTGCTTCAGGATGACTGCTGTCGTACTTCATCCTCCTCGCTAATGACTGTTGGAGGGTCAATTGTTTAGTAAAAGCAGTGGTGTTCCTACTTCTTCTCTGGGATGATGAACGACTCCCAGCAGCAGCAACAGCAGCAGCGGCAGCAGGAGGCGTAGCAATGCAGGATCCTCCGGAGGAATCCCGGATAGGAGAGTCAGTCATGCCAGTGACATGGCCTGCAGGACTACTTCCGATCCTGACTAAGGAGGAAATTGACGAGGAGGGAGTTGACGGTGTGGTTTGCAGGCGCTTGGATACAACAGGACAACGGGATTTAGGTGTCCCTGGACTGCTTACGGTCTTAGCCAAAGTTTCTGAACTTGACAGTAACTTTTTATGAACGCGCTGCAGGTGCCGTATAAGGGAGGATGTTCCTAGGTGGTTAACGTCCCTACCCCTACTTATTTCACCTTTACATATGGTACATATGGCAAGACAGTTGTTGTCCGGATTTGGATAGAAATATTGCCAGACCAAAGAGGTGGAATGTTTGGTCTTCTGCCCAGGCATGACCGTGATGGGCTTTTTCATCCCACGGACAACAACTGTCTCCCCCGGAGCCTGATTTAAACAAACCACATCACCATCAGAATCCTCCTCGCCAACTTCCTCCTCAGCGCCAGCTACACCAGTATCCTCATCCTGTTGTACTTCAACAGTGACATCTTCAATTTGCATATCAGCAAGTGGACTGTGGGTGCTCCTTTCAGCACTTGCAGGGGGCGTGCAAATGGTGGAAAGAGCCACCTCTTCCCGTCCAGTGCTGGGAAGGTCAGGCATCGCAACCACCACCACACTTGGACTCTCCTTGGGGATTTGTGATATCTTCTTAGAACGCACAGTTCTTTGCTGTGCTTTTGCCAGCTTAACTCGTTTGATTTTTTTAGTGGGAGGAGGGCTTCCATCGTCATGTGAAGCTGAACCACTAGTCATGAACATAGGGAAAGACCTTAGCCATTCCTTGCCACTCCGTGTCGTAAATGGCATATTGCCAAGTTTACGTTTCTCTTCAGATGATTTAAATGTTTTTTTCAAGGTAATTTTCCTGAACTTTGCCATTTGGGATTGTATGTGCCCTCTACTATGACATTGGGCATCAGCCTTGGCAGACGACGTTGATGGCATGTTATCATCTATGTCATGACTAGTGGCAGCAGCTTCAGCACTAGGAGGAAGTGGTTCTTGATCTTTCCCTATTTTATTTTTATCAGAGAAAGTTTGGTCCTCCATTTATGTTATATTGATATATACGTGCGGCTAAGGCGCACACAAACAGAAAATAATTTTTTATTTTTGTTGGAGACTAGTGCACTTTGTGGGTTACACCACCCTTTAAGAAATGAGCCAGCCGGCCCTTTACTTATGGGACACAGGCGCACGCTTGGCGCTGCTCCTTTGTTGATGCACATGCAGCCACAGTGCACACATTTCAAACACAGAAAATATTTTTTTCATTTTGTTTGGAGTGTACTTTGGGGGTTACAGCACCCTTTAACAATCAAGCCAGCCGGCCCTTTACTTATGACACAGGTGCACACTTGGCACTACTTCGTTGATGCACGTGCGGCTACTGCGCACACAAGTTACAAACAGAAAATATTTTATTTTTTTTGCACTTGGGGGGAGCACCCCTGATGGACAGAGCACCCCCTGGACAACACTACAGCACCCCTTTAGGACTGGGACTCTGCACAGGACTTTGGAGTGGACACAGCCCCTATGGACAACTGACTGCACAACACAGTCCAGCCAGCCCCTATGGACTTTGAAGGAGTGGACACAGCCCTTATGGACAACAGCAGCACAGCACAACACTACACTGCACTACACTACACTACACAGCCCTAACTTCCACCCTCCCTCTTCACTGTCCACAGCCGAGTGAGAAAATGGCGCCGACGCGGGTACCTTATATAGGATCCAAAACCCGCGAGACCCGGAAGGCGGGATGATGACGTTTTGCCTTGATTTCAGATCCGAGTTAGGCGGGAAAAGTCGAACCCGCTCACCCCTAATATATATATATATTAGGGGTGTGCACCGGACACTTTTCGTGTTTTGTGTTTTGGTTTTGGATCTGGATCTTTCTTCGTGTTTTGGATCTGGATTGGTTTTGCCAAAACCACCCTTCCGTGTTTTGGGTTCTGGGTTTTGTGTTTTGGATCTGGATTTTTTCTTAAAAAATAAAAAAAAAACGCTAAAATCACATAAATGGGCCTTTTTTTGTTCCTACGCTATTAATAACCCCAATAACATTAATTTCCACTCATTTCCACTCTATTCTGAACACCTCACACCTCACAATATTGTTTTTAGGCCAAAAGGTTGTACCGAGGAAGCTGGATGACTATGCTAAGCGACACAAGGGGGCGGCACAAACACGTGGCCCATCTAGGAGTGGCACTGCAGTGGCAGACAGGAAGCCAATCAGCGTTATGGTGCCCATTTGCATGTAGCACGAACCCGGGAGATCCGTGCTACATGCATCTGTGTGATTGGCACAGAGCAATGACAGGTCCGTGAGACCCGTCTGTGCTGCTGTGGTAAAAAAAAAAAAAAAAAACCTGTGTAAAAAAAGAAAAAAATGGCGTGCACCCCCCCAAAAAAGAGCAACCAGCCCCGGGCATTAGTAACCCAGTGCTGGGTGTGCTTAAATACAGGGGACAAACGACGTAGGGGTCCCCTGTACTTAAGCACAACCAGCACCGGGCTAGTCAGAACCAGCGCTGGTTGCCAAAATACGGGGGACAAACGACGTAGGGGTCCCCTGTATTCTGCGCAACCAGCTCTGGGCTCTGATCCGGTCCTGGTTCTGGAAATATAGGGGACAAAAAATGAGTAGGGTTCCCCTGTATGTTCCAGAACCAGCACTGGACTTTTTCTAGCGGGGGGCTGATGCCACAGCCAGGGGAGCCCTTTCACCGGGCCCCCCAGCCGCAGCATCAACCCTGACCGCTAGTCAGCCCAGGCCGGGGATCCCTGGAGAGCTGGGGACCCCCCCAATAAAGGGGTCACCCTCTCCAGGGCACCCCAGGCCCAGGCTGATAGCCCGGGGCTATCCCCGCCACCCCTGGTGGCGGTGGGTGGCGGGTTGATTGTGTGGTGTGGTGTAAATAAAGAATATCAAACATTGTCTTTACAAGTAGAACTGCAAGTCCCAGCTAGCCTGCCCCGCATGCTGGTACTTGGAGAACCACAAGTACCAGCATGCAGGGCATTAAGGGCCCACTAGTACCTGTAGTTCACCTGTAAAAAAAATGTTTAAAAAAACACAGGACACACACCGTGACAGTATAAGTTTATTAAACATACATACACACACACACATGTACACATACTCACCTATGTAACCTGTAGCATCGGTCCACTTGTCCGGTAAAGTATCCCTAGGGGACCTGTGAAAAAAAACATACTCACCATCTCCTATGCGAGGTTCTGTCCTCTTCGTTCCAAAGTAGGCATCCCCGGACTTGGCAAAAAAAAAAAACGAAAACGCGATCCACGAACTTAGTACCGTTCTATAGAACGGTACTTCCCGAATGAGAGCTTAGCGGCGGGGTATCACCATGGAAACCCCGCTGCTAAGCGTTCATTGGCTGAGAGAGGTCATCTCCCGTCTCTCAGCCAATGAACGGCTCCCTCCATTGTAGTCAATGGTGGGAACCGCAGGGTAAACTTTAATAACCTTGCGGCTCCCAGCATTGACTACAATGGAGGGAGCCGTTCATTGGCTGAGAGACGGGAGATGGCCTCTCTCAGCCAATGAACGCTTAGCAGCGGGGTTTCCATGGTGATACCCCGCCGCTAAGCTCTCATTCGGGAAGTACCGTTCTATAGAACGGTACTAAGTTCGTGGATCGCGTTTTCGTTTTTTTTTTTTTTGCCAAGTCCGGGGATGCCTACTTTGGAACGAAGAGGACAGAACCTCGCATAGGAGATGGTGAGTATGTTTTTTTTCACAGGTCCCCTAGGGATACTTTACCGGACAAGTGGACCGATGCTACAGGGTTACATAGGTGAGTATGTGTACATGTGTGTGTGTGTGTGTGTGTGTGTGTGTATGTATGTTTAATAAACTTATACTGTCACGGTGTGTGTGTCCTGTGTTTTTTTTAAACATTTTTTTAGAGGTGAACTACAGGTACTAGTGGGCCCTTAATGCCCTGCATGCTGGTACTTGTGGTTCTCCAAGTACCAGCATGCGGGGCAGGCTTGCTGGGACTTGCAGTTCTACTTGTAAAGACAATGTTTGATATTCTTTATTTACACCACACCACACAATCAACCCGCCACCCACCGCCACCAGGGGTGGCGGGGATAGCCCCGGGCTATCAGCCTGGGCCTGGGGTGCCCTGGAGAGGGTGACCCCTTTATTGGGGGGGTCCCCAGCTCTCCAGGGATCCCCGGCCTGGGCTGACTAGCGGTCAGGGCTGATGCTGCGGCTGGGGGGCCCGGTGAAAGGGCTCCCCTGGCTGTGGCATCAGCCCCCCGCTAGAAAAAGTCCAGTGCTGGTTCTGGAACATACAGGGGAACCCTACTCATTTTTTTCCCCTGTATTTCCAGAACCAGGACCGGATCAGAGCCCAGAGCTGGTTGCGCAGAATACGGGGGACCCCTACGTCGTTTGTCCCCCGTATTTTGGCAACCAGCTCTGGTTCTGACTAGCCCGGTGCTGGTTGTGTTTAAGTACAGGGGACCCCTATGTCGTTTGTCCCCTGTATTTAAGCACACCCAGCACTGGGTCACTAATGCCCGGGGCTGGTTGCTCTTTTTTTGGGGGGGGGGCACGCCATTTTTTTCTCTTTTTACACAGGTTTTTTTTTTTTTTATTTACCACAGCAGCACAGACGGGTCTCACGGACCCGTTAGTGCTCTGTGTCAATGACACAGATGCAAGTAGCACGGATCTCCTGGTCCGTGCGTGCATCTGTGTCATTGAAATACACAGCAGCACAGACGGGTCTCACTGACCCATCTGTGCTCTGTGTCACTGTCAATCACACAGATGCATGTAGCACGGATCTCACGAGTCCGTGCTACATGCAAATGAGCACCATAATGCTGATTGGCTGAGAGCCGTGACAGACGGCTCTGTCAGCCAATCAGCACTTTGCCCATTAAAGGCAAAGGCATTTTTTTTTAAATGGCCGCTCGAGGCAAAACCTCGAGATCCGACAGCAGATCTCGAGGTTTTGCCTCGGGAGAGGGATCCGGGGCAGACAGGGAGATCCGAGCTTGGGCTCGGATCGCCCCGGATCCCCGAAGTTCGGGTGGGTTCGGTTCTCAGGGAACCGAACCCGCTCATCCCTAATATATATATACAAAAATAAAATAATCATTGGGCCCCTACCCCACCGCAAGCACTGCAGGCTGAAATCCAAGTAACGTGTACAATGACGCTTCCATGCTAATTATGCACACCCATAAAACTCCATTTTGACGCCCAGACACGCCTGCGTTCGCAGCACCACTCCCTCATGTACAGATTTAGTCTCCCATATCCAAAATGCTTGGGACCAGGGGTATTTTGGATATCGGAATATTCTGTTTTTTGCAATATTAGTATACCATAATGAGATATTTTGGAAATGGGAACCCAATCTAACCACTGAATGCATTTATGTGTTAAATACACCTTATACACACAGGGCCTGATTCAGAGCCACTCGCGAGCGCACAGCGCTCGCAAACGGCTAGATGTATCACCCCTGCGCATGCACCACATCTGTTGTGCGCATATTGAGCCCCACCGAGCGACTGAACTTCAGTCGCTGCAGGGCTTGCTACAAGACGGGGCGGCTGTCGATGGTGAGTGACAGCTCGCCCCCTTTTGTAGGCTGGAACGTCTGCTGTTTGTGGGAGGCCCTACTGACATCATTACTAATGTCAGTAGTGGACTTCCTGCTCTATTAGAGCAGGAAGTCCACTCGGCCTTGCGGTAGCCAAGACCCTACCACAGGGTCTTGTCGCAAGGTCGATGGTCGCGATAATCATGACGGCCTCCTGGCCGCTCGCACAAGCTGTGGGAGGTCTCCCACAGCTTAGCGAGCGGCCAGAGAAAAAAAAAACCATGCCCATCAGTCCCTGCGAGCTGCCTCCGGCAGCGAGCGGGTCTGAATCAGGGCTACAGCCTGCAGGTAATTTTATACAATATTTTCAATAACTCTGTGGCTCAAACAAAGTTTGTGTACATGTACATACATCAAATTCATTCATGTTTCATATACGCCTTAAAGCCTGAAGGTAATTTTATACAATGGTTTTAATAATTTTGTGCCTTAAACAAAGCTTGTGTTCATTGAACCATCAAAAATTGTTCTCAGCCATGCTAAAGAGATTCCGTATTTCAGAATATTTGGATATGGAAGACTCAACCTGTATGTATATATATCATTTGTATTTACATTTATTTATTATTTTTACAGCACTTTTTTTTTTAAAACATCAAACGAGGAAAAGAAGGAAAAGTTTAAAGATTATGGGCCTGATTCAGAGACACGCGGTAATGCAATCGCAGCTGCATACTCTCACGGATCGCAGTTGCTAAATTATGCTTTTCAAAACACATCCGAGCATAGGGACGCCTACTGCTACTGCTGCCTTCTCATCCGTATGACCATGTGCAACAGTGCAAACATCGGAACCATCGACGCACAGCAGGCAGTCATGCTTCATCTGTGGCAGGTCTGACCAGCCGCAGACTCGGCAGCTCTCCTGACACGCTGAAAGCTCTGGTGCTGCTAAAGCGATCTCAATGGCTAATTTATGCATGTGCATGAAACAGCGTTTAAACGGTCACATGCCTGCGTTTATATAACCATTCTCCTGTTACCACCCCCAAATGCTAACTACTTGTCAGTCACTTTGCGGGTGCTTACTCAGTGCGTGCATAATCACAATGCAATTACTGCACCAGTGCAGTACAGCGTTCCCGAATGCGCATTAGCAAACAATCACGCGATCTGCGTAAAAATCGCCATTGTGCTCCTCTTTGAACCAGGCCCTGTGACGTCATTAACACTTTGGAGATCATTAATGGATGGTTAAGTGGATGCAGAGCAACAGTGACTTTGGACCCACTAGATGCCTAAGGGGGTCATTCAGACCCGCTCCCATGGGAACGCCTACCGTCTGAAGCCGGCCCCACTGACATCACTAGTGATGTCAGTGGGAGAGATTTTGGCTCTGCTAGAGCCAAAATCACTCCTGGGCTTGTGGCAGGGAGACCCTACCGCAGGGTCTCTGTTGCAAGTCCGATGGTCGCGATGGTCAAGACCATCGCGACCATCTTTTTGGCCGCTTGCATATGCTCTGGGTGGTCACCCACAGCTATGCGAGCGGCCAGGAGGCCGCTCCATTTTCATGGAGGAGGGCCCTGATTCAGAGCGAGCGCTCTGGTCAGAGCGTCCGGCTCTGAATCAGGCCCTCAGTGTTTCCAATGGCACCAAGAGTTGTAAGGAGGAAAATAGAATCATTGAGCAAGATGGAAGTGGTTATGCAGGGCCCCAAGAAATGTCACAAAGTGTTTATTACAAACACACAGATGTCACATGTAACAAAGACTTCTGGGTAAATGTAATAGCCTGTGAACTGCAGGCATTGGCAGGTTCGCCGCGAGTCTGACCAATGTTTTAAAATAGCAATCATTTAACAGACAACCTGGTTTTGACTTTTAAATTATTGGTACTTTAAAACATCGGCCAGATTCACTGCAAACCCGTCATTGCCTACAGTTCGCATTTACCCCCTGGTGTCCCCTAACCCATGTGCTTTTTGGAATCCATGAGTGGCTCTAAACCAAGCAATGTAGAAAGGTTTATTTTATTTTTCCACCTCTCCAAAGATCAAGTACTTAGCTTTTTTCCAGTTAGGTAGGTGTCCCCCATGAGTGGAGGAAAGGTATGTACCGTGAAATTATATGCACGATACAGACCTTCAGGGTAAACTGATGCAATAGAAAGGCTTTCTGCAGGGTACATTAGGTTCATTCCATAAATGACCACCTTTGAGTGCCAGACATTTCTCAGTAACAAGGACAGATCAATTTTAAAAATTTTGTTTAGTCATTCTTTGTGATCACATTTGTCTTTACACAGTTAAGTTGTGTTTTGGATGTTATCTGCCTTTTACACCGTGCTTTCAAACGGGAAGCAGTCGGGAAGCCGATGGACAGAATCCCGACCGTCGGCTTCCCTACTGTCTAATCCCGGCAAGGGCTAAATAACAGGCGCCGGAATCCCGATGCCTGTCATTTTACCTACGCCGGGAGCCCGACACCTGGAGTACCGATCAAAGGTAAGCCGGGCGCCGGATGCGGGCAGCCGCGGGAAGGGGGGGGGTTAGGTTTAGGGTTCCCGGGGGGGAACTTAGGGTTAGGTACCCCGGGAGAAAGGTTAGGGGTTAGGCTCCCCCACAGGAGACTTAGGTTTAGGCACTTGGGGGGGGGGGGGGGGAGGATAGGGTTAGGCACCCCTAAGGGAGGGTTAGGGGGTAGATTAGGTTAGTCAATACTTACCTCTTGACGATCGGGATTTTCACAACTGCTGAGATGGCGCTGTCGGGCCATGCGGCCGGCGGTAAAACATACTGAATCCTGTCAAACAGTGACTTGCAGTGAGGTCAATGGCTGGGGAGGCACACATGGAGATGGGTCTGAGTGCTGTGAGCCTGCCCATGGTGTGGCCCCACCCCCAGCTCTGCAAGCAGTGTCTGACTATACAGAAGTGAGGCTGAACTGTTGCTCTGCTTCCCCTGCCTACCCTGACTGCACATCCCTGCTTCCAAAGCACTAACAGAACTTATCCCAACCTTTATGTTTTTGGCTATAGACCATATCAAAGTCAATCTCTGGGATATCCTTTTGACCTACAGTCAGAAGGATATCCCAGGCCACACTTTATCCATTACTTTCTATAGGGAAACTGCTATTATTGAATAATTGCAGTAAGCGATAACTGAATTAAAAGGATAAACTTTCATGATAGAAGGAAAAATCATTTTGGTATGGTTCATGTTTGTTACTTTCTGTCAACATAAAAACAGAATTTTTTTTTAGCCAAATGTGAAACAATTCTGATTGAGAATAATGAAAGCAAAAACATAAACAAATCTGCTTATGCAGGACTATAATGAGGATCTTTACCATATTACTCAGGGAACAGTGTCATAGTACAATGTAACATAACTCAATGACAGCCATATTGCAAAGACAAATTACCAGCCATTCTAATTAACATATTGCACCAAACCCCCATATTTTTAAAAATATATATTCTCTGTTTTTGCCAACATCCTCTTTTTCACTGGTTTACAGAGGTTCATTGCTGCATTTAAAGAGGGATTAATAGCTGTAGTGTTGACAGAGGAGCACTCCACGCTGTCTCCCTTCAGTTTACATCCGGACACTGTTTGAGTCACAGCTAGACTTATGGCCCAGACCGAGAATGCACTACAGCGTATGTGTGCTCTCCTGTGCGTCTACTCTCCCCTGTCCTCAAGAGGATGTGCCCCCTGTAATGGAGACTGTATATATATATATATATATATATATTATAAAGGCCATGCTATATTCTGTGTCACCACTGCTGCATGTACATAAACCACTGTCACCATTGGCTGTACTGTGTATATAAGTGTGCTTCACCACTGTTCACATATGACTAACCTCATACATTCCAGACTGCATCTGGGCATCTGTATTGTGTATCTGCATACTATAGCTACATTAACTCTGTTACCCTGCACCTGTAATCGTCTAGGTAATATAAAAAAACCTGGTTAAGTTACTCATCGCGTGGACTGACATCCATCGCATACCGCTGACACCTATCAACATATATAGGTTCTGCCATTATGAAGAACATAAAGAACTGAACTACCTGCACAGATAAGTGTATCATAAGTCCTTCCTATTGGAAATTATATTAATAGTATCCTTTTAGAATATAGGACATAAAGTAATTCAACAAGGAGGTACACCCTGAAATACAGTTAACAGTATTAAATAGCACAAAGAAAAAAGGTTATTACTTTATAGGGCACGCTCGGACCAATTAAGCATACAATATGATAGTAATTATGTCAACTAAATTGAGGAGATTATGACAAATTTTAAAATAGAACCTTTATTAATATTTGAAATAAAATTGTTGTCCGAAATATAAACAAGAATAATGTGTAATCATATGAAAATCAATAAAAATTATTTTAATCCAAAAGAAAATCAAATAATTAAAGTTGAACGACCACTATCTCCTGTGTGCTTTATTTCTTCTTAGATATAATCAATATTCCATAATTGATAATGTCAGTTGGGTGTCTGTAGAACTGAGGACCTATCACACTTACTCCAATAAACAGATATAAGTGCAAATAGTATCCAAAGGTCTTATTTATTGACCCCCAGTACCACCTCTATCTAAAAGAAAAAGTGAGGCTGTTCATTCAGATTCAGGGATGTCTCAGACATTCATCATATCACATTAATAAGTGCCATGTATGTTTAAATTGGATGATCCACTTCCTAAAATTAGTATAGTCCTCTGTGTCGATTTAAAATCAACCGAAATAGGGTATATTTAATGAGGGTACAGAAATTGAGAAGTGCAGCTTTAAAAGTCAATTGTGCATGCCCTTGAAAACTATTGACTGTGACTCTGGACAATTAAACTTCAGCAGAGAGGGAGATTAGGTTCTAAAAAATTCCTAGTATGCACAACCTGTGTTTACTCCCCACACCCTGGTAACAGCGATACTGTACATTATACACTGCTCCATAGAGTGACAGGAAATAAATATATGATCCCCTAACAAACAAGTGTCACACTAATTAGGCCATTAGCAGTCTATTTATTTGTTGGCTAAGCTATCCAGCCTGATAGTTGTTGGGATCATTGGAATCAAATAGGATTCTGTGTAGTCCAGCCTGATAGGTGTTAGGATTCACTGGAATTATATAGGATTCTGTGTCATCATCACACACTAGGAATAACCCATAGATACAGAGTTTAATGGGGTACTGGTTTCGCAGCAGTATCCCCGCAGGTTGCGGACCCTTGAGTGGAACCCAGGAGCAACTATCTGGTAGCTTGACACAGCCAAACACGAGTAGAGTGTGAGCTGTATATCTCCCCAACTCTGCTCAAGCTCCGCTCCATCACCAGTTTGTGTACTGCTCTGAGTACTGCTGTACCTGCTATAGCCAAATAAACTAACCATTGGGTAAGTACCTGGGCTGTTCATAGTTTGTGTCATCCACTGGTGTATGACTACATAACTCTACAACAAGGAATAACTCTTATCGGAATACCGGCATTGGCATGCCAAAGGTAAGTACCGGGGTTTTATTTGCAAGTATAGTTCCTGTCACAAGCAAATTAGGGAAATTATCTATAGGAACTACCGTATTCTCCAGCAAGATAATATCTTGAGAAATATCTTACCCTCCAAACCGTTTATCATTTATAATTTATAGGAAAAACAAATCCTTAAAATCCATTTTGGCGCCTAGCCATCTCAAATTCAATAAAATTATTGATAACACGATTACTAATTCCGAACACTGGTTACCTTATAGACCACCAGGTTTTCACCGTTGTGGGAAGGCCAGGTGTACCATGTGCTCTTATACCAATAAAAAAACAACCACTATAACTCTTAAAGACACAAAAGATCTACATATAATCACCAATTTTATGAATTGTGATTCCACTTATGTAATTTATTTACTTACATGTGGATTATAGTATGTGGGTCGTACTACAAGACCCCTAAAGAGACGATTTATGGAGCACCATTGTAACATCACTAATAGAGTCACTACACATAGCTTATCCTCTCATTATTTGAGAAAACAGAATAGTGATACACAATCCCTTAATATCATAGGACTTGAACACATACAACACTCAGAGGGGTGGAGATAGAGTTTTGAACCTCTCTTCAGGTCTTCTGGATGTTCAGACTAAACTCTTTGCACCCAGAGGGCCTCAATGAGTCTAGAATTAAATGCATTCATCTAGTTCTGGTTAGTTAGGAATAGGTAGATAGGGTCCCCATCATCTATATCCCCACCAGAATATGGGATGCATGTACTCATCTTCACAATAACATCCTAGGTATTCAACTATACTTTTATATCCATACAACAGTGTTTGAAGGATTTATGATGTTTTTTTATCTACATATCCTTATATGATTAATAATTTACTAATCATTGTGTATTATGTACTTAAATTTGACTATAGTCATATCAGCAAACCTTAATAATTATTGGGGTTTTGTTAATAGATGGCTTTTCATATATTATGGTGGACTATACATTCACTATTGATCCATTCTAGTTATCTATAGGAACTCATCACTACTTCAACCATTTAACAGTTGTAAAGAATATATAGTGGATCAAAATTTATGATGTACTACCACCATATGTACCCAGTCTAAGACTGGTTATTGAATAAAATAAAATGTGATTATTTATTCTTATGCTTATTACAAGCTTTTACAAGCTATATAAGTATATTGAGAGCTACAGAGTCTAGTCACGTGATGCGTGTTTACATCACATGACTAGATACTACGATCTGATACGGAAGCTAAATAAAAGCTTTTACAAGTTACACTGGGTCACGTGTGTCCTTTATTGACATCACGTGATCGGACGCTATCCCCTGTGTCTAACGAGACCAGGTAATTCTAAATTCTAATCTTATTAATTAATACTTTTTGTGTTATTTAAGAAATATTAATGTGTATTAATTTGTATTTTAACACTTGAGATCTAGAAGGTTTAGATTTTCTATACGACTTGATTGATTAGATATTGTTGTGAGTCACAGCTGATCATCATCAATGCTTGCATAAGGGTATATAAAGCCCTGTATTGAAATATCGGGATTCTGCTACTGAGGAAGCTGTGGGACCTATCACAGCGAAACGCGTTTAGCACCCCATTATCTTCTATACAGCACTTGGATTCCTATGTGGACCTGTTTCCGGAACAGCACCTTTCACTGCTTTCCAGTCCCTTATCTTCAAACTTCAGCACGCCAGTGCAGGAACATTTGCATCGTTTTTAGGCTGTGGGCACCTAACAAAGTCTGGTAAATACTATTAGCTGGATAATACTCTGGATCCACACATGTAGGCCAGTGACTGTTGCTACATTATATATCTATCAATTTCTCAATCAAGACTCTCATGTTCAATTATTTTTAATATGTATTTTTATTCCATTCATCAAACTCATATGCACATTTTCTGTTGGATTTTTTTTTGACTATATCATTTAAATTTATTATTTAGTTTGTGACTGTTGTCATTATATTAATATGTATTATTAGTTAATTTCTCCACTTTCTCATTGTTTATACTGTGATGCTCATTATTTATGAAATATACGCCTATTATACATATTTTTATATTTTAATAAATTGATATTTTCAATCAAGCCATATAGATATTTATGATTAATTACAATATGTATTGATGTTATATAGATTTTACAAAATTATTCCTTCTATCTTGATGCTGTAGATTTTTTATATTTATATTTGTATCTGTTTATTACAACATTGATAAATTTATTGATTTATGTTATACCAATAGGTATCCTAGCGCTGTTCATACTAGGGGTGAGTGGGTTCGGATTTCTGAAATCCGAACCACCGAGCCGAGGCCAATCCGAGTCAGGCTCGACTTTTCCCGCCTGACTAGGATCTGAAATCGAGGCACAACGTCATCATCCCGCCTTCCGGGTATCGCAGGTTTTGGATTCTATATAAGGTACCCGCGCCTGCGCCATTTTCTCACTCGGCTGTGGACAGTGAAGAGGGAGGGTGGGAGTTAGGGCTGGCTGGGCTGTGTAGTGTAGTGTAGTGCTGTGCTGCTGTTGTCCATAGGGGCTGTGTCCACTCCTCCAAGGTCCATAGGGGCTGGCTGGGCTGTGTTGTGCAGTCAGTTGTCCATAGGGGCTGTGTCCACTCCAAAGTCCTGTGCAGTGTCCCAGTCCTAAAGGGCTGCTGTAGTGTTGTCCAGGGGGTGCTCTGTCCATCAGGGGTGCTCCCCCCCAAGTGCAAAAAAATATAAAATATTTTCTGTGTTTGTGAATTGTGTTCGCAGTAGCCACACGTGCATCAACAAAGTAGCGCCAAGTGTGCGCCTGTGTCATAAGTAAAGGGCCGGCTGGCTCGTCCGTTAAAGGGTGCTGTAACCCCCAAAGTGCACTCCAAACAAAATAAAAAAATATTTTCTGTGTTTGTGAATTGTGTGCACTGTGACTGTACGTGCATCAACAAAGGAGCAGCGCCAAGCGTGCGCCTGTGTCCCATAAGTCTGTTAAAGGGTGGTGTAACCCCCAAAGTGCACTCCACAAAAAACAACCAATTCTTTTTTTGCTGTGTTTGTGTGCGAAATGTATGCGCAGTAGCCGCACGTGCATCAACACAGCAGTAGCACCAAGCGTGCGCCTGTGTCATAAGTCAAGGGCCGGTTTGGACATCTGGTCCGGACTGAAGGACGTGCCAACAATTTCTGACATGTCTACTGTCACTGCATATGATACTGTCACCACTGACAGAATGGTGGAGGAATTATTTTCTGTGTTTGTGAATTGTGTGCACTGTGGCTGCACGTGCATCAACAAAGAAGCAGCGCCAAGCGTGCGCCTGTGTCATAAGTAAAGGGCCGGCTGGCGTGTCCGTTAAAGGGTGCTGTAACCCCCAAAGTGCACTCAGAAAAAAAAGAAGAATTTTTTAATTTTTTTTTGGTCTTTGTGAATTGTGTGGGCTGTAGCCGCACCTGCATCCTCAAAGCAGCAGCGACAAGCGTGCGTCTTTCAAAGGATTACATCAGTGACAGCATCCAAGTAGGCATGTCAGACAGTCCGTACCTGTACTAGCAGGAAAAAGAGGCAATTTGGAGGCTCCTGTACAAACTGGCTTTATTTTACCTGAGTTGCCCCCCCTCCAGTGTGTACTCCGAAAGAGTGTTTAGTGCAGCCGGGAACCTTGTCAGCGAAAGGTGTAGGAGGTTGCTTCCACAAAATGTGGAGAAGATGATGTTCATAAAAATGAATTATCAACTCTTCCAGGAAGACCAGCCTCCAGAACGTACAGAAGAACCTGTGGTGGTAGATTCCAGCGGGGACGAATTAATACTCTGAGGATGAGGATGTACAAAACACTGAAGAGGGTGAGGAATCGGTGGATGAGGACGACATCTTGCCTCCGTAGAGCCAGTTTGTGCAGGGACAGATTAATTGCCAGCTTGTTTTGTGGGTTCCCAAACGAACCAATCATTTCAGCCACAGTTGTGTGGCAGACCCTGGCACTGAAATTATTGGTTTGTTAAAGTGCGCATGTCCTGTTTATACAACATAAGGGTGGGTGGGAGGGCCCAAGGACAATTCAATCTTGCACCTCTTTTTTTTCTTTGCATTATGTACTGTTTGGGGCCTAGTTTTTCAAACTGCCATCCTGTCTGCCACTGCAGTGTCACTCCTAGATGGGCCACGTGTTACTGCCGCCCACTCGTATCGCTTAGCATAGTCATCCAGCTACCTCGGTGCAACCTTTTGGACATAAAAACACTAGTGTGAGGTGTTCAGAATAGACTGGAAATTAGTGGAAATTAAGGTTATTGAGGTTAATAATAGCATAGGAGCAGAAAAACCCACAAATTCTGTGATTTTAGCTGTTTTTAAGCTTTTTAAAAAAAAAAATACAGATCCAAAACACAAAACACGGAAAGGTGGTTTTGGCAAAACCAATCCAGATCCAAAACATGAAGAAAGATCCAGATCCAAAACCAAAACATGAAAAGTGGCCGGTGCACACCCCTAGTTCTTCATACTAGGGGTGTGCACCGGCCACTTTTCGTGTTTTGGTTTTGGATCTGGATCTTTCTTCGTGTTTTGGATCTGGATTGGTTTTGCCAAAACCACCCTTCCGTGTTTTGGGTTCTGGGTTTTGTGTTTTGGATCTGTATTTTTTTGAAAAAAAGCATAAAAACAGCTAAAATCACAGAATTTGTGGGTTTTTCTGCTCCTATGCTATTATTAACCTCAATAACCTTAATTTCCACTCATTTCCAGTCTATTCTGAACACCTCACACCTCACAATAGTGTTTTTATGTCCGAAAGGTTGCACCGAGGTAGCTGGATGATTATGCTAAGCGACACGAGTGGGCGGCACAAACACGTGACCCATCTAGGCGTGAAACTGCAGTGGCAGACAGGATGGCAGTTTGAAAAACTAGGCCCCAAACTGTACATAATGCAAAGAAAAAAAAAGGTGCAAGATGGAATTGTCCTTGGGCCCTCCCACCCACCCTTATGTTGTATAAACAGGACATGCACACTTTAACAAACCAATCATTTCAGCGCCAGGGTCTGCCACACAACTGTGGCTGAAATGATTGGTTCGTTTGGGCCCCCACAAAACAAGCTGGCAATTAATCTGTCCCTGCACAAACTGGCTCTACGGAGGCAAGATGTCATCCTCATCCTCCTCATCCACCGATTCCTCACCCTCTTCAGTGTGTACATCCTCATCCTCACAGAGTATTAATTTGTCCCCGCTGGAACCACAGGTCCCTCTGTACGTTCTGGAGGCTGGTCTCCCTGGAAGACTTGATAATTCATTTTTATGAACATCATCTTCTCCACATTTTGTGGAAGCAACCTCCTACGCCTTTCGCTGACAAGGTTCCCAGCTGCACTAAACACTCTTTCGGAGTACACACTGGAGGGGGGGCAACTCATAAAATAGAGCCAGTTTGTACAGGGACCTCCAAATTGCTTCTTTTTCCTGCCAGTACAGGTACGGACTGTCTGACATGCCTACTTGGATGCTGTCACCGATGTAATCCTTTAACAGACAGATGCACGCTTGTCGCTGCTGCTTTGAGGATGCAAGTGCGGCTACAGCCCACACAATTCACAAAGACAGAAAAAAAAAAAAAGAATATTTTTATTGTTTGTGGAGCGCACTTTGAGGGTTACACCACCCTTTAACAGACAGACGCACGCTTGTTGCTGCTGCTTTGAGGATGCAGGTGGAATCTAGACGGGATTTGGAACCGGGGACACACTACCTCCATCAATTGTCTAAATCCCACTGCACCAATGGCGGATACCGGACGCACGTCTAACACCAACATAGCAGTCAAGGCCTCAGTTATACGTTTTGCTTCAGGATGACTGCTGTCGTACTTCATCCTCATCGCTAGGGACTGTTGGAGAGTCAATTGTTTAGTAAAAGTAGTGATGTTCCTACTTCCTCTCTGGGATGATGAACAACTCCCAGCAGCAGCAATAGCACTAGGAGGAAGTGGTTCTTGATCTTTCCCTATTTTATTTTTATCGGAGAAAGTTTGGTCCTCCATTTATGTTATATTGATATATACGTGCGGCTAAAGCGCACACAAACACAGAAAATATTTTTTTATTTATGCTGGAGAGTAGTGCACTTTGTGGGTTACACCACCCTTTAAGAAATGAGCCAGCCGGCTCTTTACTTATGGGACACAGGCGCACGCTTGGCGCTGCTCCTTTGTTGATGCACGTGCAGCCACAGTGCACACAAGTCACAAACACAGAAAATATATTTTTTTGGGTTTGGACTGGAGTGTACTTTGGGGGTTACAGCACCCTTTAACGGTCAAGCCAGCCGGCCCTTCACTTATGACACAGGCGCACGCTTGGCACTACTTCGTTGATGCACGTGCGGCTACTGCGCACACAATTCACAAACACAGAAAATATATTATTTTTTTAGCACTTGGGGGGAGCACCCCTGATGGACAGAGCACCCCCTGGACAACACTACAGCACCCCTTTAGGACTGTGACACTGCACAGGACTTTGGAGTGGACACAGCCCCTATGGAGAACTGACTGCACAACACAGTCCAGCCAGCCCCTATGGACTTTGAAGTAGTGGACAACAGCAGCACTACACTACACTACACAGCCCAGCCAGCCCTAACTCCCACCCTCCCTCTTCACTGTCCACAGCCGAGTGAGAAAATGGCGCCGACGCGGGTACCTTATATAGGTTCCAAAACCCGCGAGACTCAGAAGGCGGGATGATGACGTTTTGCCTCGATTTCAGATCCGAGTCAGGCGGGAAAAGTCGAGCCTGACTCGGATCGGACTCGGATCGGGGGGGCTCGGGGGGGTTCGGATTTCAGAAATCCAAACCCGCTCACCCCTACTTCATACCCATCTTTACTTTTCTGTTGTCTGGTTTCTATCTTCTTTATCTGTAGTGCAGTGTAACATCCATGATCTGGCCTGTCTGTTCCTATGAGGAAGAGGTATGTAGCTCACTCTCAAGTCACACTGGTCTTTCCCTGATGCTTCCCGACAGCGGGATTGTGTCTCTGAGATCTCTGAAAATCATTCAAGTGCTGAGGGGGGGGGGGGTTTCTGGGCAACCAGAAGCCCAGCACTGCCCCTGTGTGTGCATGTAGGACTAAGATGATATAGCACAGTACTTGGAAAATCCAGGAAAGTATTAACAGGCAATACTTGGAGAATAATGTAAAAAAAATCCCCCCCCCACCCCTGACATCATCTCCCAGTGGGCGCAATTCCAGAGCACGAGCGGCACTCAGACAGAGAGCGCTCGTACAGCAGCTGGACAAAGCACTGTGGTACGGCTGAAGCGGGACCTACTGAACGGCTGGAGCGGGACGCACTGACGAGTGGTCTGAAGCGGTGGCCAGAAGAGGACCCCGGGGCTGAGATCCACGAAGTGCGGCACCATAGGGAGAGGTAGGGTCAGCGTCTGCTAGCAATTTCAGTGTGCTGCTTATCTATTGGGGATACAATCCTGAAAGCACCACATTTTTTCCCAAAAACAGTTTTTAAACATTAGTGTCTGTCTATATATGTTGATTGTTGGTGTATGTCGTTCAAGCATTGGTCCTCAGTTACATTTTAATACTTCATACAATATATAATTTTACAAGCGCTTCTATTTTTTACATTATTGCATTTATGTAGCCTGTGTACTGACTACACTAATAGGAAGCTGCGAGAAAATATTTGGGAGCGCTAGATATTGGTTCTCTTGTTATAATACTTGGAGAATCCAATCATGGTAGTGTCTAGATGCCCTTCATCAGCTGCTGTCCAACATCATTCCCTACCATCCACGTGGACATAAAAAGCGAATAGAATCTTGTGGCGAGCCAAACGAGCCACTGAGCCCGAAGTGTGGCGAGCGAAGCAAGCCCGTGAGGGGACAAGTTTCTTCTTTAGGTGGACTTTATGAGCATGGAATTCGCACTTCCGCCACACGCTGCATGTCACTTCCAGGTCCTTAGCGCGAAGGGGAAATAAGCTCTACCAATCCATCACTGTATCCACAGGACATACTTGAAGAATTCAGCAGAGCATCCACAGGAAACAGAGTAACTTCAACCAGGCTGTCAGGCACAAGTGCAGACAAGGATATGACACTTGTGCTGTAAGAGGTTTAAGTAAAGCACTTAATAAGCATTTAGTAAACATGACACATAATTTATTAATTAAATAATATTCCTTTTAAAATAATGGCCATTAGTATAAATACCATGTATATCTCAATTCACTCAACATAGATTGAGGCAGTTAGAGATATGAGTTATGTATTTGCATTTTATAAAAAATAGAGCACTACTGTAAATTAAATCCTAATGTTTATAGTGTATCGATTATGAACGTAATAGAACCACATAGCATCTCATACCACTACAGTATATAGAGATGTGTCAGGGTCTGACAGAGGAGTAGCGCTGTTATGTCCAACTATAACCACTTACTGTAAGTTGGAGAATGCATGATACCGCACCTTACGCTGGGTGTTAGCACCACGCTAAGCTGAAAAACAACATCTCACTGAATTTAATTGCCCCCCCATCCCCATTGTTTTTAGATCTTCACTGCATATGTTGATTCTGACAAATATAAAAACTCTGCTGTAGAAACAGATAAAAACTGCAATCCAGGTGATCGATAACAATCCAGAAATATATTTCCACATGGTTTCATCAGAGACAGAGCACCATTGTTCACGGAGTTAAAGGATCTTTTGCTACTGTGGGAAAATCCCTGAAACCTGCTATGACTCATGTGTTACACAGTCTGTACTTGCAAGAGCGCAGTTGCGATTTAGACTCATGGTATAGAAATGTCTTTGGCACTGAGTTCCTGGGAGGTGGCTATTAAGCACACTTGCCGACTTCTAGCTCCCTCCTTCCGGGAGGGAGCTGTCGGGCGTCCTCAGCAGGGGGGCGTGCCACATCAAAAGGGGGCGTGGCCCAGAAAATGACTCAACAATGGGGGCGGGGCATGGTCGTGACAGCGCGATTGCGTCAGTGCGGCCCCGCCCCCTCTTCACAATGCCGAGATAAATGACATTGTGAAGCAGGGGGCGGGGCCACAATGACGCGATTCAGTGTGAATCGCGTCACCGCCCCCCCGCTGCAGGGGATTATACTGTATTCGTGGGGGGGGGGGGCAGATAGATCACCGGGGACCGAGAGGCTTGCCTACCTTTCCGGGAGGCCCGGTGCGGCACCCGATTTTCGGGAGGCTCCAGACCAAATCGGGAGGGTAGGCAAGTATGCTATTAAGGGCGTGTTATTTGAGCATCGCAGGTGTGGCGAGAAAGTGTTTGCATACATAGAGGCTTCATCGCTCACATTGGAGGCCATACTGAGATGGAAAATCTGCACCTGCCATTGGGCTGGTGCATGTTACGAAGGTGCGACCGATGGTGGTGTCTAAAGATACACACGGGGGTATTACAGCGTCTACAGACACTGAAAGGTGTCTCCGATGTGTCAGTGCTTGCAAATTCATAAGTACATGTGTACACCAAGGAAGGGCTTTGTAGTGGCATTTGCATAAAATCTCAGATGGGCAACTGCCAAATGACGCACCTGTGTCTGCGACTACTACTGAATCAGGCTTATAATGTTAGATTAAAAGAAATTATATTATATCCCCTTCCACCAATCAGATGATATCATTAATTTATTAATTAGCAGCTGCTATGCTTAGCATTCATGTCATTATTAAAGTAAATAAATACAACTGAAGCAGTTATTCCCAAATATAAAAATAAAAGTAAGTATATGATTTCTAGAGCCATAAACTCACCCAGCATAGATTGTATCTGATGGGCCTATTCATCAACACTAAAATAACGGTTTTAAGGACATTTTCCTTAATTACCATTTTATTAGCATTCATTAACACACTTAACACAGAAGATATATAACTGATGTCTCCTGGTTAAGTCCGTCTGCGTTATTTTCCACACTCCCCATACATTAGTTTGGGGATGTAGAAATTAGTCTATTCATCAAATTCCGAAAATTATGTATTTTCAGAATTTGTTGGTCTTACTATACGCCACTCTAAGGTGGTGTACAGCAGGTTATATTTACCTGCGTCAGTGTGAGCAGGTCATCCTAAGCTCTCTCCATCGCTCCCTGGTGCCTCCTTGGGCTCCGGCTTTGACACTGAGGGCCTGATTCAGAGACGGACGCTCTGAAAGCGCGCTCGCTCTGAATCAGGACTTTTTTTTTTTGGTGTGGCCTCCTGGCCGCTCGCTAAGCCCCAGAAAGCTTCTGGCTCTAATAGAGCCGGAAGCTCTCCCACTAACATCACTGGTGATGTCAGTGGGGCCGCCCACAAACGGCAGGCGTTGGCTTGGGAATGCCTCCGTTTGTGAAGCCACCCCCCTGCCACGCCTACAAAACGGGGCGAGCTGTCGAACAACATCGACAGCTGCCCCTTTTGTAGTGAGCCACGGAGCAAGTGCTTTTTGCGGTTGCTCCGGGGCTCACGCACATGCGCACTTGCACACTATCGACCCACTTGCGAGCGCTATGCGCTTGCGAGCAGGTCAGAATCAGGCCCTGTGTTCTCCCGGCAGAACACAGTAAAGAAAAAAAAAAAAAAAAGTAAAATTTTTCGGGGAAAAAAATTAAAAATCTTCAGCCAGAGGTCACGGTACGCGGCTGCAGCCTGTGACAGGCGGCCAGGTAGGTGCGAGTGGGGAACGGAGGGGGGTGGTGGTGGTTTGTGGGGAACACAGAATTACCGCAGCTGTAATCAGTGCTGCGCATGAGCCGCTTCTGTAGACATAATGGCGCTTGCACAGCACTGATTATAGCTGCGGTAAGTTAGTGTAGAGAGGGAAAAGTATTATTTTCTGAAAAGCTGTCATCGCAAAAATGACAGCTTTTCGGAATAGAAATTTATGGAGAGGAGGAATGATGAATTCCTCCGGTAATTAGGTAGAACTCCATGCGAGTTCTAAACCTAATTATCTCCATCGAGTTTTCAGTTATGATGAATAGGCCCCACAGTCCAAGATGCTGAGTGTATTTAGATAGATACCAGGGGGTATATTTACTAAAAGTCGCTTTTGGTCGATTTTGTGTTTCCAGGTCTAAATCACAGTTACTAAAGATGATTTTTGACATTTTTTTAAACAATGTCAGAAAATCTTCTCTAAGTAAATGTGTGATTTAGAACCTGAAAACAAAAATTGACCATAAATCTACCAAGCATCGACCACAATCGACCTTTAGTAAATATACCACCAGGTCCTAACACTAATGTTCATTATTTAAAGAGGATTTTATTTAAGAAATAAATTATGCAATTATTAGGAAATGTATTATTTTTATATTCATGTGACACATCTTGGCTTTCTGTTCTCAACTATCTCCTATGCATCATTAGGCATTTACACCAGTGGTGCTATTTTTCTTTCCTTTAAGTTGTTACATTTCACATAAAAACATTTCATTTTTGACGTTTATTCATTTTTAAAGTATTGCTTTTTTAACATCAGATAATTTTATCTGTGCAGATTATTGAAATTAGATATGTAGAATAATGAAATTAAAATATTGGGTCAGTGTGCAAAAAAGTTAGGTTGGTATGTCTGTTTTTAATCCTGTATTTATATTACTTTTTGCCCTGTATGTTGAAAGTTGGCAGCAAAATCTGAAGTATTCACCATATTTGGTATTCTGTGTAGCTGTAGTACTTGATCTCTTAAAGCTGCTTTACTTGTATGAGAAAGGAAACTGTAAGGGCAAATTGACCTTGTACAAGTAGGTCAGCCTCAGCAGTCCCCAGCTAGATGTGTGATTCATTATCTGAGTAGCACTGCACTGTCAGACTGCTCCTGATATGAGGTGGACAAGCTGACCCAGGTGCCAGTGCTTACAGTCCTGACTAACAGCAGCGAAAACTTCCAGACAGAGTGCTGATTCTGTGTGTCAGAGGGGAACTCTTCTTTACACCAAGTGTCAACACATGTTCAGCAAACACAATCCCTCCTGTACTGTATACTACCAAAGGAGTGTCAGTGTCTGGTCAGATATTATTAAATTGTGCAATGATGTTTTCATGATACCATGAAGATGATCTTCAGAATTACTCTTTCAAACATTGATTTGCCTGCGTATATATTCATTAGGGGCATACTTGTAAAACAAAACTGCATAGTAAATATCCTCTGAATATATGTATGGGGGACCCTGATATAGCTGTCTTTTCAATCACAGAAACAGCGGGCTGCAGTGCCTGTGGGTTGGGGTGGGGTTCTGGTGAATCAATCACCGGCGAGTGAATATATGCTGTGTGTGCGCACAGCATCTATTAACACTGTGGGGAGAGCTTGGGTGCAGCCTATCATCTCCGTGAGTTCTGGTCTTGCCCCCTACTGTGATGAAAAGGGGGCGGGTCTTGAGGATACGCCCCCTTTCTGAGTGGCCATGCCCCTTTTTGGGCGCAAGCATGCCTTAGGTGTGCGCGGACGAGTGCCCTTCTGTAATAGCCGCCCTGCTTCCTGCCACCCTAGAATGAACACATTTTAGCCTATTTTCTGTCTTCTAGCACATGTGTAGTCTATTAACCAGGTATTCACTGAAAAGTAGAAATGAGGATTTATTCCAAATACAGAGAACAACAACAGAGACTTTACAGGAAACAGCAGATATTTGGTTGAGTGAGGAAAACAAATTCCAAAGAAGTGACCACTTTCACAATATTGGGGAAAGTCAGGGGGAGGAAAAGGGATGGAGTAGCTGGCTGTATGGAAAGGAGAGAAAGAAAGAAGGACTGGTAGAGAGGAGATACCAGGCAATTGGTTCCAGAGGGAGTAACTAAAAAAGTTCTCAGTATTACTCAAATGGGGAGTGGGAGTTATGTAGTAAAAGCCATGGGCTCCAGGTTCTATCAAATGCTTCAGAAGAATTGTTGATTATGCTGAACATATATTAGCGATCACTTTACTTCTTACACATTGCAGACATTACACAGGTAAGTAATGTGGCATACTGTATGCCTAAACCAAGATGGCCACCAAAAATGGAACCAGAAGTTAGCCTCAATTCCTAGTCGGGTATTACAGGAATAATATCCACTTACTATATATAAAGAACATATCTAAAACATAAAACCTCAATGAGAATAAAGATCTATTATTATTATTATTATTATTATTATTCAATTTCTAAGTATTAAAAAAGCCCACAGTCTTATGGCTGCTGCTGGCATTATGCCATGACAAAGATTGCTGCCGGGGATGAATATGGAGCTATGCTACAACCAAGATGGCTGCCAAAACTGGAAGTGAACTAACTCCGTGGTCTGGCAGCTATATGATAATATAACTGGCTGTAGCATATTTAAAACACCTATATTAGGCAAATAAACATAAAGATGTCCAACATTATACAGTAGTCCACATAAGATAGTTCCCATTATTTCAAAGGGCTGCTTACAATGATAAGCAATGTGGTCATGTGACTTCCTTGTTGAGATCACTTTGCCCTTTTTCCAAATACGGGCAGATGTTAAAAGAGGCAGAATATCCATTTCTTCAAATTAGATGTAAATCATATGATTACTTCACTTTGGGAACTGTTGATCTTCATCATATCAAAGAAGATCATAGCTTTATTGAAACTTTTCCATTAATTTTTGGGCAAAAGAGCTCATTGGCGCCATCCTTAATATGGTATATAAAGTTCCATAGATCTAAAAAGAGAAAACATACAAAGACAAAGGGCCGTAACCAATTACACTGGAAAAGCTGTGTTTTTGTGAAAAGTTTTCACCAGTGCTAACTTTTTGCATAAAACACGTACTGTGCAATCCTATTGCCATGGTTTGTGCAAGTGCGAATTCTCCAGACACAAACTGGCAAAAAGTTCACCATCTTAGAGCAGATGAAAAATTGTCCAAAATCCCTATTTTTGGCTAAAAATTTTGGGACTTGTTTGAGAATCTCTTGGACACCCCCCTAATGGTAAAATAGGCAAAAATATATTTTTAATTACCTTAAGTTGGCCAATAATGACATGTCAGTTTTGGGGTGAAAAAATTAAAAGTGTTGAAAAATGGGTTTAAAGTATTGGTTCTGGTATTTTGGGAAGCTGTATGGATGGGACATGCATTTTAAACATTGCACCAGGTGTAGTTTTAACACTTTTTAAAAGTGCCCGAAAATGACACAAAAATATACTAGCACCCATTTTAATGAACCCATAATTTGAATACACCATTAATTTGTCACAAGCCGCCAGCACGGTTGGTTACTCTCTCGCGTCCCAGCTTCCACTCCTCTTCCGGGACACCCTGCCCTCTGGCTGCAGCCCCAGACTACTCCCTCTGTTGCTGGGCAACCTAGACGCAGAACTGGGATGGTGCCTGCGGTTGTTAGGAGATCTAGATGCTGAGCTTGTGCTCATACTCCTGGGAATGCTGGCTCAAGTGCTTCACCTCAGCTGCTGGCTAAACAGCTCATCTTCTGCCTTGCATACCATTGGTGAATTATCTTTTATAATCCAGCAGGTTTTATATAATCCGTCATCTTGCCAGTGATAGCGTATCCCTATGTGTGTGCGCCCAGTTCCTGCCAGTCATGCATGTCTGTGCCTTGTCTGCCTGTGATCACTGTCTTTGCTGTTATACCTGCTAGCATCTACAGTGCACTCACTGCTGTTACCATCTAGAGCAGTGTTCCAGCTGCAAGGATCATTTGCAGTAAGCAGCGGTCATCTCTAGTCTGATTTGTTTCTTCGATATTACCATCTAGCGGCCTCCATCTGCTTCCAGGACATCTAGGTACAAGTGCCGCACCTTGGCCCTAAAGGCCGCACCTTGGCATCAGTGCCGCACCTCAGCCCTCCAGGTAGCAACTTGGCACCAATTCCGCACCACGGCCCTCAAGGCCTCACCTCGGCACAGTGTTGCACCTCGGCCCTCAAGGTTGCATCTCAGCTCTCAAAGCCGCACCTCCGCCCTCAAGGCTGCACCTCGGCACCAGTGCCTCATCTCGGCCCTCAAGTCCGCACCCTGGCTTTCAATGCAGCATCTCGGTTCTCAAAGCAGCACCTCGGCCCTCAAGGTGGCCCCTCGACACTTGTGCTGCACCCCGGCTCTCAAAGCCACACCTTGGCTCTCAAAGCCACATCGACACTAATGCCACACCCTGGCTCTCAAAGCCGCATCTTGGCTCTCAAAGCCACAACTCGGCTTCCTAAGCTGAATCCTGCTACCAAAGCCATATCTCGGCCAAATTAGCCATACCTTGCCACCTGAACCATCATCAGTCGCATAACATCTTGTAGTCATCAGGTTCACCATATAAGCCCCTACTGTCCCAAGTTTAAGAGCAGCCGGCCACCTAAGTACCAGTGAGTGTGACCAGCTCTAAGGGAACAGCGGGTGGCTGTTATTGGCAGAAGACCTCATCAATGTGACTCTAGGGGTCTTACACAGTGATTCCTAGGAGACTAACATTATTCTGGCCAAAAAAAAAATACTTGCTTTTTACCATATTTCCACTGTTATAGAAAAATGCATATACTGTATCAGCCATTTGACAAAATTTAAGAACCCCAAATACTTTATTAGGGCCACTAATACACTTCTATATTGTTTTCCTATGTCAGTTTGCCTTTTCATAGGGTACAGACAGATTTCTTAAATTTCTGCAGTACTTTTTGCAGGTTACACCATGGAGAGTTTTCGGGCAAATGCCTCATCGCATCTTTTGGAATAGGATAATGCGAAAAACAGGAGTGCGCATAGGCAAAAGATGCTAAATTATCACATCAAAAGCCCCGAAGTATGCAAAACGTGAATACGGCCCAACGTTTTAAAAGATTAGTATATAAAATACAATATACCATTCTAAAAATTGACATTAATAATTACCTAAAAAATGCAGGAATTAATCACAAAAAGAGGGCATTCTCATATGTCTCAATAAGGGGAAAATGTATTAAGATTAAAATCCAGAACATTTCTCTTCTGACCAGTTTATTCTGCAAATCCCCACCCCTTTCCCCCAACATTACATGTGCAATTGCCTTGAACTTTAAGAATTGTGGATCTGAATTATATTTAATAAAATGCTTCGGAATCAATGCTTCAGAATTTTAATAGCCATAAATGTTCTAGAATGCGCAATATCAGTGTGCGTTTTTCCTACGTATTTTAGCCCACACAGGCATTCCAACAAATACATTACAGATGTCGTTTTGCAATTCATAAAATATTTAATAATTAAACTCCTAGTATTCATGGTACTTTAAAAAGATTTCAGATTCCCATGTGCATATTTACAAATATTGCCACATTTATGAAAACTGTACATGGTGAAATTCATGTATTCTTAACATTTACCAATTTTGATTGTAACATGCAAGTTGCCAGAATATCCTTTAAATTCCTGGATTTAAAAAATAAAATACCATGAGGTCTGGCAATACTTGTACAGAAATTGATCTATTTTTAAAATACCCCAATGTCTAACTAACAATTTCCTTATTAATTTCTCTTGATCATTGAAAAAGTAATAAAACCCAAATTGTCCTCTTTCATTTTCTCTTGTCTTATGCTCCATTAGGTTGTTCCTATCCATATTTATTTTAACATATAGAAATAGATTTTCTGTACTGGACAAGAGTGAAAAAGATTGTGAGAACGATGTTTTATCCCCAGTTCTACCATTCCGTATAAGAGGCCAAAGAAATGTGGTCTAGGAACATATAAAAAAAAGCTTCCCCGCTAAAAAGAAGGTTGACAGAAGATGGGGGAAATGAGGTTGGACCGATGAAACAAATGAGAAAAATTGAAGTGCACATGCAATAGAGGTAATAGGTTGCCATATAAATAAAGTGCATTAAAATATACAAGAACAAAAAGCAGCAGTACTGTATCAATTAGCCCATTTAGTCAAGGTATATTAGGGGGCTCTGGAGGCAGTGTCAGTATGCCTTCTGCTCTGTTGATTGATGCTGCTTGGTGTATTTAGTTGTGTCTTAACAAAGACCCCTGCAAGGGTCTTTGTTGACTGATCTGATGGACCTGAAGTTGATCTAATAAATACATTATTTTATTGGACTTGGTGCGTTCCCTCAGTGTCTATTGTAGTCACTGCGCAAATATATTTTTTGGAACCCTATTTTTGGATTCTCTAGAGGAGCAGTTCTACATATCTTTTTGATGTGATGAGAGTGCAGACCTATGGAATAAAGAATCCAATAGATTTTCTTGACCTGACACCCATCAGACATTGTACTGCTATGAAGTTTTTCTGATGTTCAGTGTTTCTGCATGGTAGTGGTTCTACTGAAACCTGACTTTAATTACCGCATCCTCATGCATTACAGGTTGCAAACCATTCCTTTTTTTTATCACGTTATGTCATTTTCTAAATTATAAATCTGGTGTATAGCATGTGCTTTTTTTAGCATGGCACAGCCTGTTTTTATTTTTTGGATGATTAGCTGCAAAAAAAAACAAAAAACCTTTGATCTCCCTTACTGACAACAATGCCAACAAGGTGTTACTTGACCAAGTTGAGTTTGGTAATCTACATGCAGAAGCTCCTTCTGATTTATACTATAAACTATTAAAATAAAATAAAAGAGAAATTGATTTCACAGTTAATTCCTATCGGAATACCATTGATCAAAAAAGATACCATGTGGTTTTAGGGTGGCTAACTTCCCTACGATTGGTAGGAACTACCCTACATTCTGCGCAAACTTGTGTGGAGTGCTTAACAAGTGCTCAGCTGACCTGATTTTATTGGTTAGAGAAGAATTGGGGAATGAGCTAAAAAAAAGTTGGATAAACTTAAGGTCCAAATTGAAAGATATTAAGATCTTGCATTTAAGAGAACAAAATTGAACACTGTAAACAATGATTTTAAAAACAAAAAAAAACTCGGTATACACATGGTTAATTGGTGGGTCTATGGATACTCACTATCAGAAGACCTACTGTATAGGTTTTTCCAAATAAAGAAAACCCCAGACCTTTGAGCATTTGTCTACTTAATCATCCTGTGAAAGACCTATCAGAATTCTCTGATTCTCAACTCCCTAGTGAAGTTTCTTTTTTAGATCAAGCAACAAGATCGCAATCCCCATCTAAAAGAGGAAGAGGCATAAAAAATATCTAAGGCAAGGCAAATACAGCTAGAAATATAGGGCCTGATTCAGAGCTGGACGCTATTTGCACTCGCTCGTTCAGAAAAAAGGGGTGGCTATTCAAATGAACCGTTCGCTCTTTGCGGTCTGTTCACGCCTCTATGTCTGAACGAGCGAACAAAACTTGTTGTCGTTTTTTAGAAAACTACGCCCCCTGGCCGCTCGCATCCTACATCGTGTCCGCTATTTATTAGATTAATCGAGTACATCGAAAGGCGAATGAACTGCTCGCTATTCTTGTGGTTGGTTTTTCCTACCGCAATCTTGCGAGCAGTTCTGACTATAAAATAACCCAGTGACGTGGTCAATGACGCTGCTGTATTAATTATGCACACCCATAAAACGCCCGTTTTGACCTTTAGGCACGCCTGATCTCCACTCCCCGTTTTCAAGCACCTTCCCCTGTTACCACCCACATACGCCTCCTCCTGTCACTCAAAATAGCAGGCATTCGCTATTTAGCGAACAAACGATTTTCGGCCGCACTGACTGGTTCGCGCATGCGTATTACGATCCGTACGCATGCGCAGTTGTGCAAACATCGCTCGGAACGAACGAGCGGCCGCTTACGAGCGGCTCTGAATCAGGCCCATAGTCCGCAGAATGACAACATTTAATTGTTTTTCAATATGTCTTCCCACCGTTTGTCCCCAGCTGAGACCTTGTTATTATCATTAGACCTGTCGTTCATACTAACTTACATGACTATTTAGTTGGTAGATACTTATAAATTTGGCTGCAAACTAAGGCTCAGAGAATTTTTTTTCCTGATCCCATTGGTACATCAAGAGTAGATACGGTCTACTCCCGGGGTCAGGGAACTTTACCTTTTACCCCAAAATATATTTAGATACGCCAACGTTACCCCCTTGATTTGAAAGGAAGGAAATCATAGTAGTGCCCCTGCAATAGTGCCCCTATATAATGCCCCTGTAGTAGTGCCCCCGTATAATGCCCTTGTAGAAGTGCCCCTGTATAATGCCCTTGTAGAAGTGCCCCCATATAATGCCCTTGTAGAAGTGCCCCCATAGTTATGCCTCTGTACCAGTGCCCCCATAAAATTCCCCTGTAGTAATGCCCCCGTAGTAGTGCCACCATAGTTATGCCCCTGTAGTGCCGCTTGTACAAAAAAAAAACAAAAAACACTTACCTTAATCCCCGCTCCTGCATCCGCCACCGCCCTGTCTGCCCGGCTGCTCCTCGGAACTATGGGAGACACGTCAAGACATCTCTCCCATAGTGCGCATGGAGAGAGCCGGAAGCTGGAGTTCAGAAGAGAACTGCAGCCTCCGGCTAATGCGGCGCTGCAGGGAAGGGGCCGGGCGCCTGCTGGTAATAACATCTCAACAGGCGTCCGGCTTAGAGCCTCCCTGCAGCACAGCCGGGCATGCATATGAATCATTCTAGAATGATTCATATGCCTGCACGGCTGTCCGTCCATTACCCCCAGGAATTTCATTTTTACCCCATGTGGGGTAATTTACCCCTGTTCCCCGACCACTGTTCTACTCCAATGAACAAAATATTAATTCAAAGCGCTGTAGAAATAGCTAAAATATATTTAATAAAAATTTATTAATACTCAAAAAAAGAAAACATGCAATTTTTTGAGTATTAATAGATTTTTATTAAATATATTTTAGCTATTTTTACAGTGCCTTGAATTAATTTTTTGTTCATTTTTGTCACATTTGGTGGGTAGATATATTTTCCCACTTTATTATTCTAGGCAGCAGTATATATAGCTCATATACAGTTTTATTCAGGAGGTGCAGCGCTAGATTTTTTTGGGTGGTTATAACTGTCTACTCCAAGCCAAGGACTTTTGACCCTTGCTCCCAAAACGACAGTATAAAAACTTTTTTGAGATTAACTGAATCTGATATAACACAATATACCTCTCAGAAACCACAATATTATAACCTTACCTATGTCCAATGCTAAGCACATTAATCCTTGATTAATAATTAGAACCTACTCATATGTATATAATTACTTTTGAAAATTTTTTCCACAATTCAAGGCATATCTACAAGAAGCATTGGCCTCTTATCAATAGTAATCCTACAATAAAAACACACAAAATCCCATCTCTCATCTATGCCTATTATCAAGCATCAAATTTGCATCAGCTATGATGCATACTACTAAATGACCTATCAGCATTGATACAACATGGTTGCTGATCCACAAAGCTGAATGCTTCCAATGCCGTGACTGCACCACCTATAGCTCTATGATGGGATGCAGTCAGGAAGCACATGATTGAAATGCTGATCGCCGGCTTACCGACTGTCTAATCCTGGTAGGGGTCTAATGACAGGTGTCGAAATCCCCTGTCATTTTACCTACGCCGGGAGCCTGACTCCCGGCATACCGATCGAAGGTAGGCCGGGCGGTGGGCACAGACAGCCGTGGGAGGGTTAGATTAGGGGCTCCCGGGGGGGACTTAGGGTTGGGCACCCCCTTGGGAGGGTTAGGGTTAGGCTTGGGGAAGGGTGGGTTAGGGTTAGGCACCCCTAGGGGGAGGTTAGGTTTAGGCACCCCCCGGGAGCCTTAGATTTAGGCTGCGGGGAAGGAAAGGGTTAGGGTGAATACTTAAATACTTACCTGTTGGGATCTTCACTGCCGGTCTTCCAGCGTCCAGCGGTATTTCATACCGATCCCCTCTATGAACTAGGCACATAGTGGTAATACATTTAAAACAAATTGTTGTGCACCATGGACCATGTAATTTACTTTCTTACTTTCTATGGACCATGGGTGGTCTCCACCTCTCCTGAGATCCCTGGCTTGTGCTGACTCGCTTGGGGTGTTAATGCTTTGGCCGGGGTGACCCAGTGTAAGGGTTCCCTGGCTGTGGCATTACACCCCATCTAGAATTCAGTTGAGTGCTGGTGTTAAAAATAGGGGGAACCCCACGCAATTTGATCGCCTATTTTTCAAATCAGGACTGGCTCAGGGAGCCTAGTGCTGGTTCATAAAATATGGGGGAACCCTATTCATTTTTTTCCCCATATTTTAAGAACCAGGACTGTCTCATGAGCCCGGGGTTGGTTATGCATTTTGGGAAGGACCCTACGGTTTTTTTTTTTTTTTTCCTCTACACATTAACTATTTAAATCAGTTTATGACACACAATCAGCCTGCACATATCTCACAGATATGTGCGGACTGCAGTGCCAGATTAAGGTCTACATGGGCCTGGAGCTGAATTCATGAAGGGCCTATTGTGTGCAGGGAAGTATGACCAGCGTTGGCACCTACCTTGAACCACCACTAGTGGAGCTAGTAAAAGATATTCTTGGAGTTTTTTTTGTAAAATGTGGAGAACATGCCTGGCAAGCGCCTTCAATGTTCCACATGTGCAGTAGTGTCCGCCAGCGATACGGCATGAGTTCCAGCCATGGAACGCAGGACCGTAAGTGAGGTCACTTTCTGTCTCAATGCAATGTCATATACAGAGAATAGCACAGTCAGCTTAAGGGGCATATTCAATTAGATGCAAAAAGCCATTTTCACGGAAAAATATCACTGATGATGTCATTTCGCCAGGCGAAAACTTATCCACGTATTCAATTTCAAAGACTTTTCGCGTATGCAAGGTTAGTAATCTGTGAGCTGGATTCATGCTTTGAACTGCACTGTAATCAATACTGTATATTGAATGGCTTGAGAAAGGTTACAAATACTGACCAAAACGTAGCTGATCATGTACTTACTTTTGCTGCAATAATGTAAGCATGGAATAAGTAGTACCCATAACTGCATCCAATGGTGAGTGCCTGCATTACATATACAACAAAAAGGGTGACAGAGACCTCTGGTGTGCCAAGCCCGTAAAATTATGACTGAGCAGTGTGTTAACAATATAACATGTTTTATTTAGTAAAAACAAATGAGGCAAAAAATATATTCTGTAAAACAGCACTTTAAATGTAGGCTAGGAATAGGTAGAATAATAAAACAGCACTAAAAATATATATAAAATCAGACACTTTTGCACTGGTAGTCAAATAAAAACAGCACTTTAAGGAAAAAAAATATATATATTTTTTAAACAGATAAAAAATATAAGTAAAATATGCTTATCTTTCATGAGAGGTGCAGTCTGGGAAGGCCCAACACATTTCATCAAATAGACTTTATCAAGGGTGTGCTAGCGTGAGTGGGACAGACCTCATATTTATACCCAGATAAATTTGTTAGTTAATTGTGACATCACTTCCTGTTTGGTAAACATGTGAGATGGATTCTGTATAAAAACAGTGGTAAGATACAGGCAAAGTTTGGAATACATAAATAAAGTTCTGGTGAATTAAAAATAAAATTGATATTTGTATATGAGCATATAAAAGAGAAGACTTCCTGTCCGCAATTGCAGGAAGCTGTATGTGTCATTCGATCAGTGCGGCTCTAGTGGTAGCGGCCATCTTGGTGAAGTCCACAATCGGAGACAGTTTTTTCTAATGGTGTTTATCTTGCTGGTGGCCATCTTTGGATGGCCCTCAATAGTGGAAGCGTGCTCCCAGCAATATATGTAATATAGAAAACATAGTATTAGAAAGCAGCAGTGGAATGAGGCTAGCAAATCTATATATATCTATATATATATATCTATATATATATATCTATCTACATATCTATCTATATCTATATCTATATATATATATATAGGAAAACATGGCTAAAACCTCTATAATAATAATAATAAAAAACTTATATACCACTTCACAGTATTCTACAGCACCAGGGATTCCCAGGTGGTCTCCCATCCTAATACTAGCCAGGCCCAGCACAGCTTAGCTTCCAAGATCAGATGAGGTTGGGCATGACCAGTGTGGTGTGGCTGTAGTTAGCTGTGTGGTATAAAGTAAAGCTAAATATAAGTAAAACAAAGCATGACTAAAATTATGCTGCACTTTTAAAGCTATAGAAAGCTATTTCGTAGCTTTCAGTGAACCCATTTGGATGCAGTGTCTTCAATACGTATATCCAAAACATCTTTCTCCTAGAGAATAAATTGGAGAGGTCACCTCCTCGTTCCCAAAGGGTCACCAGTTCAATTCCTTTGAAGGACAGTTCCTCCGGATCTGAGTTGTGGTGAGACAAAAAATGTTTGGACACTGCATGTGTCTGTACTTTGTTCCGAATATTCCGGACATGTTCTTGGATCCGTAATTTGAGAGGTCTCTTAGTCTTGCCCTCATACTTTAGCTTACAAGAACATTCAAGCAAATAAATAACTGAGGATATGTTGCAGTTTATAAATTGTTTAATCCTATATTCCTTGGTTTTATCACTGTTATGAAAAATCTTCCTGACAGGGTGTAGAAACCTGCAAACATTGCCTTGCCAACATTTGTAGCAACCTGTGCACTTTGGTAGAAGAGCTGACTGTTCCAGAATGGTCCTGATCATACTGGGAGCTAAAAGGTCTTTCAAGTTCTTGGATTTCCTAAATACCATTTGCGGGTGTGTTGGGAGGGAGTTTTTCAGAACAGGGGGCCTGATTCAGACCCGCTCGCAAGCGGGTCAATGTTGGACCAGTGCGCATGCGCACGACGGAGCCGGCTCCGTTGTGCGCATGCGCGAGACCCGGATGGCGACGGGCAAGCCGTCGCTCCAGGTCTCGTACCAAAGGGAGCGTGCTGTCGATGGTGAGTGACAGCACGCCCCCTTTGGTGGGCGTGCCGGGGGCGTGGCTGCCCAGATGGAGGCATTCCCATGGGATCGCCTACCGTCTGGAGCCGTCCCCACTGACATCACAAGTGATGTCAGTGGGAGTGCTCTCGGCTCTGATAGAGCTGAAAGCACTCCAGGGCTTGTGGCAACGAGACCCTACCACAAGGGTCTCGTTGCAAGCCCGATGGTCTTGACCATCGCGACCATCTTCCTGGCCGCTCACTATAGCTGTGGGTGGACACCCACAGCTATATGAGCGGCCAGAAGGCCGCTCTAAAAATTAAGAAGGACGCCCTGATTCAGAGCGAGCACTCTGTCAGAGCGTACGGGTCTGAATCAGGGCCAGGATCCATTAGTAGGATGTTCCAATGGTCTTGAAGGGATTTCCTAATAATGTGTTCATGCCTGTTGTATGTGGTGACAAATTTAATACGTTCTTCCTTCTCATCCTTCTCCCTGTAGTTCAACAGCTCAGCTCTATCCAATTGCCTGGTTTTGTAAGAAATCTGATGACTGTGAACAACAACTGCAGGTATACACCGATAGATTTAAATAGAAAGGTTACCCTACCCATGTACTAAATGGAGCACGTATATATATATATATATATATATATATATATATGATAAAAAAGTACTAATCCCAGCGCTTAACCTATCAGACGTTTCTGTATGTACTTTCAAAATAGTTCAAAGAAATATTCAGCTATGGTTCTGGTCTCCCAGTGGCAGCTCAAGTCCTCCCAAATGGATCCTCGTTGTGTGGTCCCGGAGTATTATGAAAAACAAAATGTGAAAGACAAGCGCCTCATAGCGTATTATGTTTTACCACGGAATACCCACACCATACGTGGCCAATATGCGTACCATTAAGTGCTAATCCAATAGCTTATATGAGATCTTTACATCACGCCTGAACCTTTAGAATGGTGCTTTAGCTCCTCCAGCGTAGATATATGCCAGAAGGAAAATATTCACATAGTGTATTACCATAGATAATTTTATTCACATACAATAACACATATCCAAAAATTGCGTAATTACATTAAAGAACAACAAAAAAGGCTTATTTGAAAGAATCACTGGGTCAAACAACAGAGGTCCCCACTTCCTCAACGCGTTTCGTCGCTTACACCATTAAGGTTGGACTTCGTCAGGAGGATTTTTGGATATGTGTTATTGTATGTGAATAAAATTATCTATGGTAATACACTATGTGAATATTTTCCTTCTGGCATATATCTACGCTGGAGGAGCTAAAGCACCATTCTAAAGGTTCAGGCATGATGTAAAGATCTCATATAAGCTATTGGATGAGCACTTAACGGTACGCATATTGGCCACGTATGGTGTGGGTATTCCGTGGTAAAACATAATACGCTATGAGGCGCTTGTCTTTCACATTTTGTTTTTCATATATATATATATATATATATATATATATATATATATATTATTTGTTACACACAGAGCATAGGTGTGGCACTCTTAGGTTAAGTAAAGATTTTCTGGGACTGGTTGCAGTATCAACATTTCAGTCTTTATAACTCATACCTCCCAACTGTCCCGCATGCAGCAGGACAGTCCTGTTTTTTTAGGTGTGCTGATGTCCCGACCTCGGAGACTCAAATGTTGGGTGGTATGCACTCATAAAGATTGAAATGTTGGTACTACATTCAGTCTCTGGAAAAAAAAAAAACCAAAGGCCGGTACACACTAGACGATGTCTATTGTGTACCGGCGTCAGCGGGGTGCCGGCATCAGCAAGTGCATACACACTTGCTGATGTCGGGAGTGACGGCGGGGGCCAAGCTGCATTCGGCAGCATGGCCCATGCTAACGATATCGTGCATCATCAGCGACACAGCGAGTACACACTGCCCAATCTGGATGATATGTTGGCCAGATCAAGCGATATATCTAGTGTGTACCCGGCTTTAGAGTGCGGCACCTCTGCTCCATAGATTTTTCTGACTGTGAGGGCACCAGCTGCAGGTTCTTTAATTGTTGGGAGTGCCAGACCATGAAAAAAAAATTGTGTGTGTGTGTGTGTATGTATATATATGTTGTCGAAGCCGGGTGATTGGCTGAGACAGAATCTGTTAAAATTAAAATCTGCACAACACCATTTTGCGAATAGCAACAAGACGCCATTTTGCGAATGGCCGCCCAGTGCCATTTTAGCGAATATCACACAATATCAGTACATACGGTGATGTTATTATTTAGCGTTGTGCGATTCCCACGCAATAAAACACTATTAAAAGTCCTCATTATATAAATACATACATTTACTAAAACATATAATATGAACAACCCTGCAAAACACGTGCCACAGTGCACTCCACAAACACGTAGATGCACAACGCTAACTAGAGTCTTTTCTTAATATCCTTACACTTACGTATTACACACTTACATAGAAAGCGTCCCTAGCATTAAGGTTAATATTAAAGGTGTTATATGTTATCAAATCTATTGTGAAATGCAGGTATTTTGATATCTAAGGTTTAGTACATGATAAACAGACCATGTTTGGTGTTATTCTGAACCACTGTTTATTTGCAGACTTCCGGTTCCATCGGCGAGGAAATCGCAACATGTGTCTGCAAATTATGGATCATAGAGAGATAGGCATTGAAATGTACTCTGTAAATGTAATGTAAAGCCAGTTTAGACTTGTTCTTTGGCGGGAAAAATGGACACAAAGAGCTGTTGGAGGCTGAATTATCACAATACAAACTGACCTATGAACTGCATCGTAACAGAAGAACCAGGAAGAAGAACCAATGGGATTATGCCAACTTGTTCTATTGTATTGCCTATCTCTGTAAGGGTACATAAACAGGCACTCTGAATCTGATAGTTAGTCATAATTTTCTTGCTATTGACGGAGGCTTCACCTTTGATGCCGGAAATCTGGATCCAGAGCGCATGCGTATGTATTCGACTGTATCTAGTGATTGTATAATTTGTTTGCGCTAATTGTATTTAGATCACAGCGTGTAACTATATGCTTTTTGGTGAATAATATCTTTTTGTGCTTTGGAACCACAATCAAAGTCTGGAAAGCAATTATTTCTTGTGCGACTTTCAACGCTAAATAGCGACATTTAGTGTGTATAGATCATTAGGAATTCATAATGTATATGTATATGTGTGTGTGTATATATACTGTATATGTGTAGATTATATATATATATATATATATATATTTACACACATTAAACCGACCTGTGGGTTGCGTTCGGCTGTCAACTCAATCAAGGGAGGTGGGGATAAATGGACGAGGCTTCAGATGACATGGGACATACTGTAACTGTGGACGGGACCCCTAGCACGAACTGTGGGCGGAGCTTAAATTGGTATGGGGCGGAGCTTCTGCGACATGGGGGCGGAACTTAGGATTGGCAAGGAGAGAATACTCGCATAGCCCAGGGGCGGAGCTTCAGATGATGGAGCTTCGGATGGCTGATGTGGGGAGGGCAGAGGGGGTGAATGGCTGGGGCTTCAGATCCTTTCACTGTCTACAGTGCAGACAGCGTTGACAGGGATTTTTGTTATTCCCTGTCAAAACTGTCTCCACTGCAGTGGATCCTGTGGGCCTATTTTCACTGTGGGCCTGGAGCTGTAGCTCCACCCTCCCCATTAGTAATCCGGTCCTGGTGGGCTGCTTCTACGGGAGAGTTTGGCTGCTGTCAGACTGAGGGAACTCAGTTGAGGAATCTTGATCACATACACCATCGGAAAACACGATCTCAGCTAATCATGATTCTTGGTAAATGAGAGTATTTCAGCTGCCTAAAATCACCCGAGTTTCAGCTATGCTTGGTATTTTTATTTAACTATGTTTGGTAATGTAAAGCCCTCCCTGAGCTCTCTTATATACCATTAGGCACATACTGTATAATAATTATTAATTCATGATCACACTAGGGGTAGTTGCTATGCTATCCTTAACATACTAAATGGCTATCTCTGAGGTACGGTGCAATACTGTCTTTACTATAAATATCTATATACAGTATATAAAAATAGAAACACTCACTTTCCCAGCAATGAAAAGTAAAAAAAAGAACCACCACTCATGTTTAGATGAACAAAGATGGGTTTTTTCACATGTTCCAAAGAAACAGAAAACAGCAGCAGCTGCTGCAGCCTTACGTCCATTTCAACTGATGCTTCTCAGTCTTCGTCAGGGCCTGAGAAGCATCAGTTGAAACGGACGTTGAGCTGCTGCTGTTTTCGGCTTCTTTGGGCCATGTGAATAAACTAAACGTACGTGGTGGTTCTTTTTTTACTTTTCCTTGCTGGGAAAGTGAGTGTTTCTATTTTTATATACAGTATATAGATGTGCAATGTCCTGACTGACTTACTCATCAATGCCCTGCTTAAACCCCTTGACCTATACACATGAAATTCGGGGAATATATTTCTTCCATGATGTAAGCACACACTACACAGGGATTTTTTTAAATTCAACCCCTTAGAAGGTGGTAAAAGTGGTAAAATGTTTCCTCTTGACCAAGATGATAGGGTGACAAAGCAACATGTCCCAAGTGATGTGGGACTGTAGGCTCATTGTCTGGGTAGAGTGGCGGCTTCAGAGGTGGGGCTGCGGAGCAGTCCAATATTCAAATAGGGGAGCAACACCAACTGCCAGTGATGTTTGGCAGCATTTGGGGTGACAGTTGGTGTGGCTCCCCTATTTGAATATTGGACTGTGGTGCAGCCCCACCTCTAAAGTCGTCACTGCTAAGGACAACACTTTGACTCAGCTAATGGCTAGGAGGTACGTAAACATATTGTGAGGCACGTGGTGGACATCTGGGAGTAGTTCTCCATCATATCCCACGACAGCAAGGGGGCCAACTACATCAGCTCCGCTGAGTACCTCCTTGACATGTTACATATAGTGGTTTATGTGAACTGCTGGCGGCTGGGCAACTTTTCGTGTTCGCATCTGAGGTTTAACAGAATGGTGAGCTCTATGAGAGTTTTGGTGCTGAACATCACCCCGTGAGGAGGCTATGCTTTATGGATGATCACTCTAGGGGCCATTGCGATGCGTACCTGCAATGTGAACCTCCAAAAGTGTACACTACACCACCCCTTCTCCAGCCCAACCTTGCCTCGCACCTCTCACAGGCATCACCTCTTCCTGTCCCCAAGAAGGCTCCTGCCAACTGTCATGCCAGATACACCCACACTAAAAGGAGGAAGCAACTATAGACTGTAAGCTTGCGAGTTCCTACCTATATATCTGTCTGTTATTACCCAGTTTTATTCTATTAATGTTTCCAATTGTAAAGCGCAATGGAATATGCTGCGCTATATAAGAAACTGTTATTATTATTATTATTATTAATAACTTCAGGATGCGGCAAGGAAATATGTGCATATTAATCCTATGGTGCACCGGGCTGCAGTGGCTAAGTACCATCAAAATAACCCAGAGGTGAACATAGCAGCAGTGGCCAGGTGCCAGCAAGAAATTAAAATATATAAGGTCTACCTGGGAAAAATTGGGTGCATCAGCTAGTAAAAAATACTGTATATATGTCTTATCCATGGTATTAAAGCCCTGTTTTGATGCACATTTCTTTTACAACATGAACACTTCCATGCTATACATAACGCTATGGTCCTATCATGTACATTCATTAAAGCACTGGGATACACATTGATCATGTGTACGTCCCATTCTGGAATAATTTCCCAGCATGCTCATTGTTTGTATATGCTCTACTCTCCATAGCAACTTATCAACAGTGGTGGTGTTTTACAGAATTCATTCCCAATGCCTCTTTTTATTCTTGTATATAATAGGTTGCACTATATTTACATGGCAACCTACTACCTCTATTGTATGTGCACTTCATTGTGACATGCACTATTACTGTATAACCTCAATTATAGTGCTGGGATGTGCTCCATGCAGGAATGCATTCCCAGCAGGCTTATTGTCTCACTATGTTCCACCCTAGTAACAGTGATGAAGTGTGTGTTCCATATTGATATGCATTCCCACCATGCTGTTCTCCTATTTGAGCTAGTACTGTAGTTTATTCTGATTTTTTTATCTTGCTGTTTTTTCACTTGTGGTTTATGTACTGAGAACGCTCTGCATCCATCCCCTTATTACCTTATGATGTTTTGACACAGTTCATGCTGTGCGCTCTATGAGCCTGATTCAGCAGTGAACGCCAGAGCACTCCTGAACGCAGATTCCCGATGGTTGGGAATCTGCGCAGATGCCAGACCTGTACTGCGCATGTGATTGACAGTCTGCTGCCAATTGTGGGCAATGGCCTCCGTTTCCTGAAATGGAGGCGTGTCGCCGCCGTTGAGGGGGGGGGAGCGAGAAGAGGCCAGGATCTCGGTCGTCTGATGGAGATTTCCTAGCCTCCTTCTCTCATCTGCAGTGGCCGGCTTGCGTGACACCATGGGTAACTTAGCCGGCCGATGTTCTCGCAGATTATCCGATGCTGCTTTGTACAATGTAGCTCGGATAAGTATAACATGCAGGAGGCCTCCTGCTGCATTAACATAATTGCAAGGACGGAATTGCAAAGCTGCTTGTGTGCAGCGTTGCAATTATGTCCTAAGCTGAATGAGGCCTAGTATCTGGAACATGCATTACATAGTGGTTTGCATACTTCCTGAGTTGTTCTTTCAAAGTAATTAGTATTTACAATCAGCCCATTTTATTCATATAACAATGAATTCAATTCGGCTTACAATTCAATGAACAACAAGGTTATTCTGTATATGTCTGTCTAGTTCCATGTGATTGCATTGTCGCCGCCCATTTCCCGCGCAGTAATACCCATTTCACGGAAAGACAGACTTTGCAAAGATTTATCTGTCGCAGAAGGAGATATGCAAAAATGTAAATTACCTGCATGTCAAAACTCGCTATTCTCGTACATGCAAAGAGCTCTGTCCAACCTAGAGTCAGCCCCTATGTTTCCTATACTACGTATATTTGTACTTTACTGAGGTTTGGCAGGAAATAGATAAATAAATGTAAGACAGATATTAACTGTATACTATTGTCTATCAGTAAAATCGTTTGCATGCATTCATCCCTGCATTTGATATAGTTGTAACCATCATTATCTCCAAAACAATTATATTTTATAATAAAATAATAGTTGTTTTCTTGAGCAATCTTATTCTGATTACACTTACTGATGCCCAAATAACAATTGGCATAATCTGCCATCACACGCCACAGAACACACACTGACTTTTGCAGTCTAAAATGCCACTGGGATTTAACGAGAAAGGCATGTACAGTTAAGTGTTGAGATATACAGAACATGATCTCTCACCACTGATAAGGGGGAGCTGCAGTAACCATGGAAACTATAACTTATTACTCACTGGGTGACCTTTTATGATACTGGAAACAATAACAGCAGCAGTAATGCCACTGAAAGACAAGGGTCAACTAGTGCATGCAGTATAATCATTCAAAGGAAAAAAAAATTAAACATTTAAAAAAAACAAAAAACAAACATCCAACCATTTCCCTAGCATTGTCAGATGCTAAATAACATCAACCATCCAAAGAAGGCCAGGATTTTAATTTGACGTTTCTCAAAATGATTCATATGCTTTGAATATACATGTTACAAAATCTGCAGGGCTCGGTTTATTTTGTCGACAGTCATCATGTCAACATTCATAATGTCGACATGGATTGCATCCGGAAATTCAACATGCTGACACTGATGAAACTTCGACGTGATTAGACTGTCGACAAAATAGTCACGATAGTGAGGGATCGCTCTGACCATTGGCAAACACGGGGGTTTCCGGTTGCCTGGAAACCCCCCATCCCAGTCCACACCATGACCTATGATAGAAATACTATATAATACAATTTTACTTGTGCTGCATGTTCTTCCCAGTATCACAAATGAAATAAGCAGCACCACCTGTGGATCTTTTAACATGTATCAGCTAGTAGTAAATACACCTGTGCACTAACTAGGAGATCTGTGAAACATGCACTGTACTACCCCTTTTACACCAGAGCAAAAACCTGGGTTTTTGCTTGGTCTACCCGGGTCGCAGCTCAGTGTAAATGGGTCCCTGAAAAATAACCTGGGTCCAGTGACCCAGCAATCCAACCCAGGTAGCTACCAGGGTCTGACCCAGGATGGACCTTGGTAATGGTGCAGTGTAAACGGCGCAACCCAGGTTATCCGACCTGGGTCATGCCTAAAATGAGCTGATTGGTGGTTGTGGAGCAGTCACCTCCCACTTTTTCTGACCTCACAAGTTTAGCAGGGCAGACCCAGGTTCAGTGTGAACGGGGCTGGCCTGAGAATAACCCAGATCGATGGTGCTGTGTAAATGATGTCGGGCCTGGGTTGGACCCATGTCTGAAAATCCAGGTCGGACCCGGGTTTTTGGTGGAAAAGAGGTATAAAAGAGGTGCACTGCTTTAGACCATCAATAGGGTTACTTATTAATAACGTATAATAATACACTATCCAATGAATAATATATATATATATATATATATATATATACACAAATATATATCCAGGGCAGTGCTAGGTTCCTCTGCTGCTCCCCCACACTCCAGGACTTGCTCTGGAATGGTGCCCACATCTGAAATAGAAATATTCAGCTCATTCAGGATGGCCCTACTGCCACATCTAATGGCTTACTGTGATCGCTGGTCCTGTATATGCTGGAATTATTACACACAATACACTTTGTATGATGCATATTAATATGATATTAAATAATATGCATGGACTGGCCACACTCTAAAATCAAGCATTTGGTAACCCCCCTCTAGAAACTCTGCATTTGCCACTGTTGATGGTGTCTTCTTGGCAGGGCTGTAACTAGGAGTGTGCGAGTGGTGCCACTGCATAGAGCGCAGAGCTCTGTAGGCATCACCGCCGCTCACCCACGGCTCTGGCATCTGGCTAGCAGGGGGCCTGGAAAGGCGTCCTGCAGCCAGAATCTCTGCAGCAGTGCCACCTGGAGCATCCTTAAGACGCTTCAGATGTGCATGCAGCTGCTCTTACAGCACCCTGGAACATCCTGATGATGTCACATGGAGGCGGCGGGGCCACATCATCAGGTGCCCTAGTTATGGCACTGCTTCTGGGTTTGGTGCTCAGCTGATGTGGAGTTCCGGAGGAGTCATCTACGGTGAGTTCTCTACCCGCTCCCTATCCCTTCCCCTAGGGCCTATCCCTAACCCTCCCGCAGCCTAACTCTAACCCTCCCCCCATAACCTAACCCTTACCCTCCCCTCCACATCCTAACCCTAACCCTCCCCACAGCTATGCGAGCGTCCAGGAGGACGCTCCATTTTTAAGGAGGAGGGCACTGATTCAGAGCGAGCGCTCTGGTCAGAGCGTTCGGCTCTGAATCAGGCCCTCTAAGCGCTGCCATTCCCTTTGCCTGGATATTGACCATATGCCATACAAAGGCGCAAATGAAGCACAACGTAACTTGGGAACGGAAAAGCCACGACCACTCACATCAGGGGACTTTTTGCATAGATTCAGGCTCAGTTACACACAGATGTCCAAATGTCTCTCCCAGTTGTTTTATTTATGTTAATAAGATGCACATTTTACATCATATAACCCCACTCAAAAGAGGAGACAACAGATCTAAAATGCTACTGCAACTAGAAAGTTGCTGGATTCTTAAATTAGATAGACTGTCCACTGAAGGGTTAAATGAAACCCCTCTGCATCTACTATTTGTCAGGTTTTCCACCTATTGGATTGTCTTTGCAAGACACTCAAATGCAATCACTTACAATTTCTATTCACTACCTTATTTCATCAGGGTGGACTGTATGTTTCTACTGGTTACTTTGTGCACACTACGCTTGGTTGGTTTTTCTGGCTTTCCCACGTTATTTACACTTTTTGTTTTTTTAAGATTATGTCTAAAGTTCCTGTTCTGGATCTAGAAGGGATCAATACTGGAACACACCCATCAGCTATAACATTAAAACCACCTGCTGAATATTGTGTAGGTACCCCTTCTGCCACCAAAACAGCTTTGACCCATTGAGGGATGGACTCCACAAGACTTCTAAAGGTGTCCTGTGGTATCTGGCACCAAGACGTTAGCAGCAGATCTTTTAAGTCCTGTAAGTTGCGAGGTGGGTCCTCCATGGCTCGGACTTGTTTTTCCAGCACATTACAAAAATGCTCGATCAGATTGAATCGATTATAAAAAAAGAGTCTCCATATTTCTACAGGTGAGTGATTTAAACTACAACCAGTGTAATGGTAATGTTTTTATACTTTCCCATTGTTAGGACTAGGGTAAAATACTTATGCTCAACTCTCTCTCCCCATCCTTCTGGACCAAGCCGTAACTAGACTAGGGATGGCCATTGGTATGGTTACCATTGTTGGTAATCAACTATGCAGTGGATGAACATCGATGGCTTCACCAACCAGTGGTCATCCCTGTTCTATGACTGACTGGCCTCTGGGCCAGTCAGAACTGGGGTGTGTGGCTTTGTGGGTGTTGAGGGGCAGAGCTATGCTCCGTGTGCCGGCACCTTGTAAAAAATAAAATAAAAACTATTTGGTTATGTTTTCCCATTGATGCAGGGAAACCAACTGAATCTCCTCCATCGATGGGTAAAACAGTCAAAATCGGCCATAAACCATCGATGATTATGAATCATCGATGGTCTATGGCATCCCTGAAGTAGACTTTTTGGTGCCCTGTGCTAGAAAGAGCATAGACGCCCCCCCATTTTTCAAATAGGGACATAAGATATTATTCCAGAAAAGGGGCCAGGGAAGAGATAGGGGAGGTCAGGAGATGCTGGGGATAAAAGAAGAGGAAGCTACAAGTGAGAATGACAATAAACAGGAAAATTGACAGGCCCAAACAGCACCCCCTGCCCTGCGGTGCCCTGCAGTGCCCTGTGGCATTGCAGAGGTGGCACCACCCTAGTTACAGCCCTGCCTCTGGGAAGAGTTATAGGTTTCTTTCTTTAGAGCAGAGGTTCTCAAACTCGGTCCTGAGGACCCCACACAGTAAACGTTTTCCAGGTCACCCAGCAGCTGCACAGGTGTACTCATTACTCACTGACACATTTTATAAGATCCACAGATGGAGCTAATTATTTCACTTGTGACTCTGTGAGGAGACTTGGCAAACATGCACTGTTTGGGGTCCTGAGGACCGAGTTTGAGAACCTGTGCTTTAGAGGAAAACTTTGACTTTTGTAGCAGAGGGAAGTGTCTCCCCAGCCATCCCCATTATTTTCTCTTGCACATTAAAAAATATGAAACATTTGAAAAAGATGCATATTTAGGCCCTCATTCAGACCCACTCGCTAGTGGCAGTACGCTCGTTCCGAGCGATGTTCACACATCTGCGCATGCGTACGGATCGTTATACGCATGCGCGAACCAGTCAGTGCGGCCGAAATTCATGTGCTCGCAATATAGCGAATGCCTGCTATTTTGAGTGACAGAATGAGGCATATGTGGGTGGTAACAGGGGAAGGTGCTTGAAAATGGGGAGTGGAGATCCGTACGCAGGCGTGCTTAAAGTTCAAAACGGGCGTTTTATGGGTGTGCATAATTAATATAGCAGCGTCATTGACCACGTCACTGGGTTATTTTATAGCCAGAACTGCTCGCAAGATTGTGGTTGCAAAAACCAACCACAAGAATAGCGAGCAGTTCATACGCTGGTCGATGTACTCGATTAATCTAATAAATAGCGGACATGACGTATGGTGCGTGCGGCCAGGGGGCGTTTTTAACAAATAAACGAGCGTATGTTTTGCTCGCTCATTCAAACTTAGAGGTGTGAACAGACTGCAATTTGCGAACTGATCATTTGAATAGCCACCCCTTGTTTTTGAACGAGCGAACGCAAATAGCGAACGGCTCTGAATCAGGCCCTTAGTTTGCAGGGTGGCGCTGAACCTAGTAACGGCCCTGTTTATGTATGCATGCTACATATGTGTGTATATATATATATATATATATATATATATATTAGGGGTGTGCACCGGGCACTTTTCGTGTTTTGTGTTTTGGTTTTGGATCTGGATCTTTCTTCGTGTTTTGGATCTGGATTGGTTTTGCCAAAACCACCCTTCCGTGTTTTGGGTTCTGGGTTTTGTGTTTTGGATCTGTATTTTTTTTAAAAAAAGCATAAAAACAGCTAAAATCACAGAATTTGTGGGTTTTTCTGCTCCTATGCTATTATTAACCTCAATAACCTTAATTTACACTCATTTCCAGTCTATTCTGAACACCTCACACCTCACAATAGTGTTTTTATGTCCAAAAGGTTGCACCGAGGTAGCTGGATGACTATGCTAAGAGATACGAGTGGGCGGCACAAACACGTGGTCCATCTAGGAGTGACACTGCAGTGGCAGACAGGATGGCAGTTTGAAAAACTAGGCCCCAAACAGTACATAATTCAAAGAAAAAAAAGAGGTGCAAGATGGAATTGTCCTTGGGCCCTCCCACCCACCCTTATGTTGTATAACAGGACATGCACACTTTAACAAACCAATCATTTCAGCACCAGGGTCTGCCACACGACTGTGGCTGAAATTATTGGTTCGTTTGGGCCCCCACAAAACAAGCTGGCAATTAATCTGTCCCTGCACAAACTGGCTCTACGGAGGCAAGATGTCGTCCTCATCCTCCTCATCCACCGATTCCTCACCCTCTTCCGTGTTGTGTACATCCTCATCCTCACAGAGTATTAATTCGTCCCTGCTGGAATCCACCACCACAGGTCCCTCTGTACGTTCTGGAGGCTGGTCTCCCTGGAAGAGTTGATAATTCATTTTCTGAACATCATCTTCTCCACATTTTGTGGAAGCAACCTCCTACGCCTTTCGCTGACAAGGTTCCCGGCTGCACTAAACACTCTTTCGGAGTACACACTGGAGGGGGGGCAACTCAGATAAAATAGAGCCAGTTTGTACAGGGACCTTCAAATTGCTTCTTTTTCCTGCCAGTACAGGTACGGACTGTCTGACATGCCTACTTGGATGCTGTCACCGATGTAATCCTTTAACAGACAGACGCACGCTTGTCGCTGCTGCTTTGAGGATGCAAGTGCGGCTACAGCCCACACAATTCACAAAGACAGAAAAAAAAAGAAGAACATTTTTATTGTTTGTGGAGCACACTTTGAGGGCTACACCACCCTTTAACAGACAGACGCACGCTTGTCGCTGCTGCTTTGAGGACAGTATCATATGCAGTGACAGTAGACTTGTCAGAAATTGTTGGCACGTCCTTCAGTCCGGACCAGATGTCCAAACCGGCCCTTGACTTATGACACAGGCGCACGCTTGGCGCTGCTACTGTGTTGATGCACGTGCGGCTACATCGCACACAAGTCACAAACACATAAAAAAAATAGTTTTTTATTTTTTGGAGCACTTTGAGGGTTACACCACCCTTTAACAGACAGACGCACGCTTGTCGCTGCTGCTTTGAGGATGCAGGTGGAATCTAGATGGGATTTGGAACCGGGGACACACTACCTCCATCAATTGTCTAAATCCCACTGCACTAATGGCGGATACCGGACGCACGTCTAACACCAACATAGCAGTCAAGGCCTCAGTTATACGTTTTGCTTCAGGATGACTGCTGTCGTACTTCATCCCCATCGCTAGGGACTATTGGAGGGTCAATTGTTTAGTAAAAGTAGTGGTGTTCCTACTTCCTCTCTGGGATGATGAACAACTCCCAGCAGCAGCAACAGCACTAGGAGGAAGTGGTTCTTGATCTTTCCCTATTTTATTTTTATTGGAGAAAGTTTGGTCCTCCATTTATGTTATATTGATATATACGTGCGGCTAAAGCGCACACAAACACAGAAAATATTTTTTTATTTTTGCTGGAGAGTAGTGCACTTTGTGGGTTACACCACCCTTTAAGAAATGAGCCAGCCGGCTCTTTACTTATTGGACACAGGCGCACGCTTGGCACTGCTCCTTTGTTGATGCACGTGCAGCCACAGTGCACACAATTCACAAACACAGAAAATATTTTTTTATTTGGTTTGGAGTGTACTTTGGGGATTACAGCACCCTTTAACGGTCAAGCCAGCCGGCCCTTTACTTATGACACAGGCGCACGCTTGGCACTACTTTGTTGATGCACGTGCGGCTACTGCGCACACAATTCACAAACACAGAAAATATTTTTTTATTTGGTTTGGACTGGAGTGTACTTTGGGGGTTACAGCACCCTTTAACGGTCAAGCCAGCCGGCCCTTTACTTATGACACAGGCGCACGCTTGGCACTACTTTGTTGATGTACGTGCGGCTACTGCGCACACAATTCACAAACACAGAAAAAATATATTTTTTTATAGCACTTGGGGGGAGCACCCCTGATAAACAGAGCACCCCCTGGACAACACTACAGCACCCCTTTAGGACTGGGACACTGCACAGGACTGTGGAGTGGATACAGCCCCTATGGACAACTGACTGCACAACACAGTCCAGCCAGCCCCTATGGACTTTGAAGTAGTGGACACAGCCCCTATTAACAACAGCAGCACAGCACAACACAGCCAGCCCCTATGGACTTTGAAGTAGTGGACACAGCCCCTATGGACAACAGCAGCACAGCGCAGCACAGCACAACGCTACTCTGCACTACACTACACTACACAGCCCAGCCAGCCCTAACTCTCACCCTCCCACTTCACTGTCCACAGCCGAGTGAGAAAATGGCACCGACGCGGGTACCTTATATAGGATCCAAAACCCGCGAGACCCGGAAGGCGGGATGATGACGTTTTGCCTCGATTTCAGATCCGAGTCAGGCGGGAAAAGTCGAGCCTGACTCGGATCGGCCTCGGATCGGGGGGGCTCGGATTTCAGAAATCCGAACCCGCTCACCCCTAATATATATATATATATATATATATATATATATATGTATAAATATTATATGGAAACCCCCCCTTAAAAATCCTGCATTTGCCCCTGCACAGTGGCACTGCTCCGTCTTCTGCATGACTCACACATCACAGCAGCACCCTCTGTGTTCTCTTCAGCATCTGAGGTAAGACAGACCAACCACCAATGGCCGTGCCCTCAGTGCTATATTTAAAGTTTTCTAAGCTCACTGCCTGCTCTCCCGCCAAAAGCCGCCTCACGCATCTTAGATCTAGTCAGAACCAGGGACTTCTTCTCCCCTCGCAACTATGCTTTTGACATTTTTAAAATTTAATTCTGTATGGAGTTTTATAGCAATTAACCAGTGTATGTATCTATATAAGATTTATATCATTATTTAATAGATTTAATTCTGTATGCAGTTTTATAGCAATTAACCAGTGTACGTATCTATATAAGATTTATATCATTCTTTTATAGATTTATTTAGTTATGCCTCTTGTTGAGGTCTGCTAGCTCATTGGCTTAAAGATGATACAGCAACCACAGAGCCTGAAAGTCATAAATATAAGTCACTCAAACCAATGCAGAATGTTGTAATAATAAAGATAATTATGTATTTATTACAGTTAGTAAACTAAAAACACATATCGGAAAATAAAACAGTCAAAAAACATGTAACAATTACAATAACATGTAATAAAGATCCTGAGGATAAAGCAATATTTAAAACTGTAAAAGGTCCAGAACTTATATAATTTAAAAGTCAATAGCTAATAGTCAGCCTATTTGGAAGCGTCTTGCTTAATCATATGACAATAAACTCCCCATCGTCTGATGAGTGGTCTCTCCTAACAGTGCAGGGTAAATCATCAACCATAGTCATAATGAAATAATGACACAGAGACTTATATAAGGGGAAAGGAAGGTCAGCTTTATTTAATTTTAAACTAATTAAACTATTTAATGTATAACTGAACTAACTAATAGAATAAGAAAGAAAGACAGACAAAGTATGGTGGCGCAGAAAGAACGGCCCCACAATGCAAGATCACCAACTGCATACTCACATCGATCGTCTAAATGGGAGGTGAGCAGCCAGCCCATTACCACGCCCAAGGTATCCACCTCCCACCCCAATGACACGACGTGAGGCCCACCTGGTTAGGTGGTTGCCGCTGACCCCAGTAGGGTAAAATCAGCCTAAGCCATGTATTGGAAGGGAGAGCACCTCAAGCTCCAAAGACAGATGGCGACTGCTACCGTTCTTTCCCGCCAACAGCGGTTCCCAGCTAAGAACCGCACCGCCACCATACCCTAATCTACAACGCCTTGACTTCTTCTAACTAACTCCTCAATAACTCCATTCCAATGCACCATCCATCCTTAAAGAGGAAATCAGTGGACCTAATCAAAGCATGTAAAAGGACCACTCCTCCAATACCCAGGACACTGCAACTCACAGCCAGGTTTATCCATCTTCTGACCACCTACAGGGTCCCAGGAGACAAAACCAGTTCTCCAACTCACAGCCAGGTTTATCCATCTTCTGACCACCTACAGGGTCCCAGGAGACAAAACCAGTTCTCCCGACCTGCTGTGGAATTATATAAAACCACAAAACTCTGCAATAGGGGGCACATGGCAATAATCGTCCCCAAATGAGCTGAATGGAACACTCCAAAAACCCTAAACCATCTAACCCTCTCCAAAACTGGAATAAATTCTGTATATTAAATAAATACACAACAAAAACACAAATAGGAAAGAAAATAGCAAAGACAGAAGCCTAATACAGGGAGAGAGAGGGAGGGCGGGGAGGGGTGATCCTAACTTGACCTGAGGCAAAACACAAAACGTCCACCAGCCGGCATGCAGCCAAAGTTATAAACTAGTGGTAAAACAAAATTCCTCAGGACCCCCAAATATGACGAGTAGCTAGTCCTCAAGTTAGGATGTAAAGCTAAATTTTTACCAAAGTCTAAGGTACGTTTTTAAGCACTAGACTTTCCTCAGCTCATGGCCTAACTGATCAACGGAAAAAACCCGACGCAATAGTCAATGTAGCTGCATCTGGACTCTAAAACCGAAAAACTGCCGAAAAAACTTGTAATAACCATGCAGGAAGACGCAAATAGAGTGGGCGCTGACCAACAGGAGGAGCAGGGACCACCTTGTCCCACCCCCTTCAAAGCTCTCTTGACCAAGAAACACTTTGAAAGGTCCTCCAGGCCCAAGACACAGAAAAAATTGGGACAGGCCTGCTAATATCATTACCATTATAGCACTGGACCTGTCCCAATGCAAAGAAGCTCTACGCAAAAGCAAGAATAAGCTTTCAACTGGTCTTACCTCGGCTCCCTCCATGGGCCAAAATGCAACGCCATGCCCACCAAGCAACCTGATAAATTGCATGGTCCTGGGAGCTAAGGACTGATATGCTAGCCCCTCCATGCTGGCTTGATAATATGCTGTACAGCGGCAGGGCAAAAATCGCTGATCTAACTAGGCTAGCAGGGCCAAATCGCAAAAATGCAACTAATCAAAATGCGACAAGGCATAGGCAAGCATGTAACACCAGGGGTATGCCTGGCCCGAAATAGACTATTAGAACAATGTACGGCTTCATCCAGGTCCTCCAATACGGAAAAACTATGGCTGCTAGGCTTATGCCTTCGCCGTCGCTTTGACCAAGTACGCCACTGAATCTGCATAAAGTGCAAAAGTTGTCTCATCAGAGCTGACCATCTGTTCGCTATGTCCAGAAACTGCAGTTATATCTCCATCCCGAGCGGGAGCACCATTCTCTGGAACCGCAGCCTCTGAAAGAGAAACAGAAACCAAAAGAACAACAGGACCAGCCATTGTAGACCTTACTCTATCCTACAAAAGAGTGTAAGAATATTGCCCACATTTGTAGCAGTATTAGGGCTCCCTTCATGGAATATCGTAAGGGGGGGGTCTGCGGTTACCGCTACTGCCAACGGGGTCAAAGTGAATTATACGTGTGGTGTGACCAGTGCAATTATCCGAGAAAAGTAGGTTCAGGAACTGTGAGTGGCGCTACTGGGGGAGGAGCTAAAGAAATTAATTATAAACACACACATAGCCCTGTGTGTGACCATTATCCGTGTATACTTAGTATTACCATACAGAGCGGTGTGCTCACCATCAGTTCTCACCTCAGTGTTATAACTACAAACCGTGCATACTGAGTATCATTATACGGAGTGCATTGTGTAGAGAGTGTTGTGTTCATCATCAGTGTTATCACTATACACTGTGCATACTCAGTAATATCATACAGAGCAGTGTGCTCATCATCAGTGTAATAACTATACCCTGTCTATACTCAGCACTATTATACAGAGCAGTGTATCTTACCTTAGTGGTGTAACTATACAATGTGCATTTTTATACTCAGTACCATCATACAGATAACACCTCAGTGTTACAACTATACATCGTGTTAACTCAGTACTACTATATAGAGCAGTGTTATAACTATACACTGTGTATACTCAGTGCTCTTATACAGAGCGCTCACCTCAGTGTTATCAATATACCGATAGCTATATAAATAACTATATATAAGAAACTATATGCAATATGTTCTATAAGATCCCATTTATGAGACATTTTACCACAGTATTCGATATTCCGCTGTGGGTCCTGTAATGTATGTATTTCTCCTAGCAATCAAGCCAGAAAAATTTAAGAAATCACATCTTATGCCACTACACAAATATTTAAAAATTTAAGATTTTATTACGTGCAACAGTACCAATTGTATTTATTTAATCGAATGTTTGTGGCCTCCAATATATTTGAAAAACCACAAGGAGATTCCGAAACAGATAGGCAGAACACCTGCGGAATATTAAAAAAGGTGTTGCCAACCATTCCCTCAAAAATTTCAAAAGCATTATAGGGATTAAAAAGATTGAAGGCAATTGGCGTACAAAAGGTACTGATACATTTTTAGCGAAGGCAGAAACGAAATCCATATACGAAATTAAAACACTACAGCTGTGGGGTTTAAATACAGATTTCTAACTAAAGTGGTTTTTATAGTTTTTAACATTTTTAAATGGTAAATGGTTTTGATTCATATAATAACATGATTTTAAATTATTTTTATATTGTGTTTTTATGCTGGTTATTTTATAGATCGTATTACTGTTTACACATACATATATGCACTTTTATTATAATTGATATGCAGTTTTATATTTATTGTTTAGAATACCAAAGCCGTTTGCTATATACTAATTATAGTAGAGAATTACCTATTTTGCATTTTTATCATGTTATACAATGATGTCCCCAGGGTAGTTATTTCCGGTGGACGGACAAGTGCTGGAACGCAGACGTACACCCTGACTTGTCCAGTACTTTGCCGTAATGTTAGACCTAGTGGTCATGTGGTTTGCGTCATGTGCTAAATGGCGTTGCACACACACACCGAGTCCCCCGCCACCACTTCATGTCCGTGGGTCACGTGGCCGGCAATATGCGTTCCATTACTAGGCACGCAGGAAGCATCCTCGAGTTACAGGAAGTGATGATTATCACTAACAAAAGGGGACCTAATTAGCGGTGAGTTTATATATTAGTACTTTGGATGTGTAGAGGTTTATTTTTATTTATACCTATGTCCGTACACTAGACAGGAAATGGGTGGAGACTTGAATCCCTATAAAGACCTGATCCGGGTCTGATATACAAACACACCTAGAAAAAGACCTATAGGTTGAAACGCATTGGTGGAGTATTTTGGTACAGCTCAGTAGGGGGAGCTAATGAAAAGTTCCCCTATAAGTATTGATTTGTACCTTTTCCAAAAAGGACTTAAATGGTATGCAGCCATTTATCATGTGTATTTTATGTTGCAATAAATTATTTACTGCTTAACACTATGGATGTGTTCCCCTTATATTTTTTATGACGTCAATAGAATATCAAAGGGACACATAGTATTGAAAATTGCTTTTTGGAGGATTCAAGTTTGGATTACTTTATGACTTTCTGGATCATATTGAAGTATTGGTGACATCACTATCCGGAGGAAATTATCTTCCTATGAAAAATGTGACTATATATCAAAGATCTTATATTTGTATCTTTGAAACTATATGTATTAATCCTTACCCGTTACATCTGGGTTGTGGTGTACCTTTTTAAGGTAGAGCGCTTGGACCTTTTTATTTTTTAAGAATTTGTATCTTGTGATTTGGTGTTTATCACTTAGGTATTAAGCAGCCTTCCTTCAGTGTGAGTGCACAAGTGTGCATTTATAAAGTGTATACTCTACTATAATACACAGCAGTATGCATACCTCAATGTAATCACTACACACTGTGTATACTATGTACCATTATACATAGAAGTGTGCACACCTCAATGTTATAACTACACACTGTGTATATACCGAACTATTATACATGGCAGTGTGTACAGCTCAATGTTATCACTACACACTGTGTATATACCGTACTATTATACATGGCAGTGTGTACAGCTCAATGTAATCACTACACACTGTGTATACTCTGTACCATTACACATAGTAGTGTGTACACCTCAATGTTATCACTACACACTGTGTATACTATGTACTACCATACACAGCAGAATGCACACCTCAATGTTATCACTACACACTGTGTATACTATGTACCATTATACATAGTAGTGTGTACACCTCAATGTTATCACTACACACTGTGTATATACTGCACTATTATACATGGCAGTGTGTACAGCTCAATGTTATCACTACACACTGTGTATATTCTGCACCATACACAGCAGTGTGTACCTCAATGTTATTATCACTACACATTGTGTATATATACTGTACTATTATACATGGCAGAGTGTACAGCTAAATGTTATTATCACTACACAATGTGTATATACTGTACTATTATACATGGCAGAGTGTTTACCACCAGTGATCACCTCAGTGAGGATACTTAAATATATTTATAAAATGGGAAGAAGGAAGACAGGGCAGAAATGGAGGCAGATATATAAATAAATGGGAAAAGAAAAAGGCAGAATACAGGGTATAAGAACAGTGAAAACATGCAGAGGGGCAGAGAAAAGGAGATGAAAAGACAGAGAGAAGAAATAGAAGTAGGTAGAGATAATAAATAGAAGTATAAGTCACATAAAGTGAAGTTTTCCTGTCACTAGCACAGCACCTGCTCAAACAGCCGACCAGAGAAATTTCTATAAAATGGCTGCCAAGCAGCAACTCTGAAATAGCACTGACCCACCCTCTGCCAATCCTATAGGCTAACCAAACCTAACCCAACCCAACAACACTACCTCACTAAACAACTAGGCCCTTCTTGTCTAGAGGCCGACACCCACAGGCTCAGGTGTTTACTGTAACTCCTTGCATATGAAATGCACTCCGTCCTAATTATTGGGAATATTGGACTATATGTATCATCGTCAATTTGATACAGAGAGCAGATGGCAAATAGTCAGATGACAGTTGGTAAAATGTTACCTTCCGAGTTGGCAGATCAAAACTGCATGTTGTAATAATACTCCAATGCTGATAAGGAGATGCCGCGACCGTGGGTGGCTGACCTCTATACTCAAAGCGACTTGCAGGGATCTTGCAAATGAGGAGTGGGAGGGCCGCTCCAGAGTATCATGTCTGGCAAGTGAATGACAGAAGCTCTGTGCTCGTGTTGGAAGGTGACAGTTCTAACCTGCAAGCACGAGTGGCTGGCCGTGAGCGCTCAACCCGACTAGCGGGGAGACTGCAGGAAGGGATGGTGTGGCCGCTCCAGAGTTCCGTGGTATGCAGGTGAGTGTCAGGGTGCTCTTTAGTCCGTGATGATGCGGAGGGGGAATGCTGCAGGTAATCAGTAATGGCGTGAGAGGCTCAAAGTGACAAGAGCATCTGTTCTAGTTATTGCCAGAAGGCTTCCAGCAATGGGTTTTAGAGGCCAAGTAGGGGACCAGTAATCAGCACCTACGCATTTCAGCGTCCTACTGACGCCTTTTTCAAGGTGAATGGGAATCCCCAGATCTTATGGATTTAAATACCATCGATAATTAAAATCATTCTGCACAGATGATACTAATGAACTGCAGGTTTGAGTGAAATCCAATTAAATCTCTAGAGAAGTGTACACAGGAGACGCAGGTCATGATCAGTATAAAAGGTTTTTTACATTAATCGTGACGGAAGGCCAGACATAACAACCAAACATATAAATAAAAATAAATGGGAAGAATACGTATGAATGGTGAAATAACTAAATATCTATAAGTATATATTGGTACATAAAGTGAATTATATAATTAGCATCAAACCCTGAAGTCACACAATAAGAAGTAGGTACCTCATATCAGAATTAGTATTTAGAAGAGAACAAGTTATTAACCCCATATTTTCTCTCTAACAGCTGAGGAAACAGAATGGAACATTGAAAGTATGTCTTAAAAGGATTACTAGTCAGGTATTAAGGAAAGGTGTATATAAGGACTAATTAGGATTGTATTGATACCGCAAAGAGTAAATGAAAGACAGAATCATTATATATATTCAGAAAATTGTGTTTAATTCAATCTGCTCATTTAAGCCATCAGGAAATAAACTATTTAAATAAAAAATCCAAAAGACTTCTTGTTTGCAAAATGTCCTGAATCTTTCACCTCACCTAGGTGTAGGGGGTATTGATTCTATCCCAATAACCCTTATGGAACTGATGTCACCCTCATGCTTTTCTAGAAATATCTTCTTCATGATATTCCTCCTATGTTCAAGGAATCTTTCTCTTAAGCTTCTAATGTTTCTACCAACATATCTTACATCTTTACAATCGCACAATAATAAATATACCACATATTTTGTATTGCAGTTGATAAATTGTTAATTGTGTAATTCTTATCTATCCCTTCAATATTTAGGATTTTGGTTTAGTTTAATGCATGATGACAAGTGATACATTTGTTAGAACCACATTTACAAAAACTGGGAGGTTTGATGGGAGCCAATCTAATCTGGATGTCAAAGTCATATTAGGGGCTAGACTGCCTTGACAAAGCAACCCCGGCGAAACGCACGTTGGCATTCCCTGCATGCTGCCGGTGGTCTGCATTATCATATATGGATCATCTATATATCAAATGTATCATCTCTAGCTGTTTGAAATACTGTATTTGTTTATGATGTTCTAACGTCTATGACTGCAGTATAATATGCGGATCATAGATACTTTTTATCATACCCATGTCAGCGTATTAGCGACTATTCATTCTATATAGGCATACGTGGTGTTGTGTGATGTTACCTGCATATTATCATTAATTGCAGGAATAGAAGCAGACATATGATACAGTTTATTTAGACCGCTACTAATAGCATATAATATATGTGTATTAATATGAAGTATCTATTAGTGGCAAACTAGCTCTACCCCAAACTGGATACTATTGTTGATAAATACAAACAGTCTGCCACCATACTATAGATCTTTGTTGCCAATTGATACTAATTAGGGGTGAGCGGGTTTGGATTTCTGAAATCCAAACCCCCCCGAGCCCCCCCGATCTGAGGCCGATCCGAGTCAGGCTCGACTTTTCCCGCCTGACTCGGATCTGAAATCGAGGCAAAACGTCATCATCCCGCCTTCCGGGTCCTGCGGGCTTTGGATTCTATATAAGGTACCCGCGTTGGCGCCATTTTCTCACTCGGCTGTGGAAAGTGAAGAGGGAGAGTGAGAGTTAGGGCTGGCTGGGCTGCATAGTGTAGTATAGTGTAGTGCAGTGTAGTGTTGTGCTGTGCTGTGCTGCTGTTGTCCATAGGGGCTGTGTCCACTCCTCCAAAGTCCATAGGGGCTGGCTGTGTTGTGCTGCTGTTGTCCATAGGGGCTGTGTCCACTCCTCCAAAGTCCATAAGGGCTGGCTTTGTTGTGCTGCTGTTGTCCATAGGGGCTGTGTTCACTCCTCCAAAGTCCATAGGGGCTGGCTGGACTGTGTTGTGCAGTCAGTTGTCCATAGGGGCTGTGTCCACTCCAAAGTCCTGTGCAGTGTCCCAGTCCTAAAGGGATGCCGTAGTGTTGTCCAGGGGGTGCTCTGTCCATCAGGGGTGCTCCCCCCAAGTGCAAAAAAAATATATTTTTTTTCTGTGTTTGTGAATTGTGTGCGCAGTAGCCGCATGTGCATCAACAAAGTAGTGCCAAGCGTGTGCCTGTGTCATACGTAAAGGGCAGGCTGGCTTGTCCGTTAAAGGGTGCTGTAACCCCCAAAGGGCACTCCAAACAAAATAAAAAAATATTTTCTGTGTTTGTGAATTGTGTGGGCTGTAGCTGCACGTGCATCAACAAAGGAGCAGCGCCAAGCGTGCGCCTGTTTACCCATAAGTAAAGGGCTGGCTGGCTCATTTCTTAAAGGGTGGTGTAACCCACAAAGTGCACTAGTCTCCAACAAAAATAAAAAATTATTTTCTGTGTTTGTGTGCGCCTTAGCCGCATGTATATATCAATATAACATAAATGGAGGACCAAACTTTCTCCGATAAAAATAAAATAGGGAAAGATCAACAACCACTTCCTCCTAGTGCTGTTGCTGATGCTGGGAGTTGTTCATCATCCCAGAGAGGAAGTAGGAACACCACTACTTTTACTAAACAATTGATCCTCCAACAGTCCTTAGCGAGTTGGATGAAGTACGACAGCAGTCATCCTGAAGCAAAACATATAACTGAGGCCTTGACTGCTATGTTGGTGTTAGACGTGCATCCGGTATCCGCCATTGGTGCAGTGGGATTTAGACAATTGATGGAGGTAGTGTGTCCCCGGTTCCAAATCCCGTCTAGATTCCACCTGCATCCTCAAAGCAGCAGCGACAAGCGTGCGTCTGTCTGTTAAAGGGTGGTGTAACCCTCAAAGTGCGCTCCACAAACAATAAAAAAATTCTTCTTTTTTTTCCTGTCTTTGTGAATTGTGTGGGCTGTAGCCGCACCTGCATCCTCAAAGCAGCAGCGCCAAGCGTGCATCTGTCTGTTAAAGGGTGGTGTAACCCTCAAAGTGCGCTCCACAAACAATAAAAAAATTCTTCTTTTTTTTTCTGTCTTTGTAAATTGTGTGGGCTGTAGCCGCACCTGCATCCTCAAAGCAGCAGCGACAAGCGTGCGTCTGTCTGTTAAAGGGTGGTGTAACCCTCAAAGTGCGCTCCACAAAAAATTAAAAATTATTTTATTTCTGTCTTTGTGAATTGTGTGGGCTGTAGCTGCACGTGCATCAACAAAGGAGCAGTGCCAAGCGTGCGCCTGTGTCCCATTAGACTGTTAAAGGGTGGTGTAACCCCCAAAGTGCTCCAAAAAATAAAAAACAATTTTTTTTCTGTGTTTGTGACTTGTGTGCGATGTAGCCGCACGTGCATCAACACAGTAGCACCACCAAGCGTGCGCCTGTATCATAAGTCAAGGGCCGGTTTGGACATCTGGTCCAAACTGAAGGACGTGCCAACAATTTCTGACAAGTCTACTGTCACTGCATATGATACTGTCCTCAAAGCAGCAGCGACAAGCGTGCGTCTGTCTGTTAAAGGGTGGTGTTACCTCCAAAGTGCGCTCCAACAAAATAAAATAATCTTCTTTTTTTCTGTTTGTGTGTGAAATGTATGCACAGTAGCCGCACCTGCATCCTCAAAGCAGCAGCGCCAAGCATGTGTCTGTCTGTTAAAGGGTGGTGTAAACCCCAAAGTGCGCTCCAACCAAAATAAAATAATCTTCTTTTTTTCTGTGTTTGTGTGTGAAATGTATGCGCAGTAGCCGCACCTGCATCCTCAAAGCAGCAGCGACAAGCGTGCCTCTGTCTGTTAAAGGGTGGTGTAACCCTCAAAGTGCGTTCCACAAAAAATAAAAAATTCTTTTTTTTTTCTGTCTTTGTGAATTGTGTGGGCTGTAGCCGCACCTGCATCCTCAAAGCAGCAGCGACAAGCATGCGTCTGTCTGTTAAAGGATTACATCGGTAACAGCATCCAAGTAGGCATGTCAGACAGTCCATACCTGTACTGGCAGGAAAAAGAGGCAATTTGGAGGCCCCTGTACAAACTGGTTCTATTTTACCTGAGTTGCCCCCCCTCCAGTGTGTACTCCGAAAGAGTGTTTAGTGCAGCCGGGAACCTTGTCAGCGAAAGGCGTAGGAGGTTGCTTCCACAAAATGTGGAGAAGATGATGTTCATAAAAATGAATTATCAACTCTTCCAGGGAGACCAGCCTCCAGAACGTACAGAGGGACCTGTGGTTGTGGATTCCAGCGGGGACGAATTAATACTCTGTGAGGATGAAGATGTACACAACACTGAAGAGGGTGAGGAATCGGTGGATGAGGAGGATGAGGACGACATCTTGCCTCCATAGAGCCAGTTTGTGCAGGGACAGATTAATTGCCAGCTTGTTTTGTGGGGGCCCAAACGAACCAATCATTTCAGCCACAGTCGTGTGGCAGACCCTGGCGCTGAAATGATTGCTTTGTTAAAGTGTGCATGTCCTGTTTATACAACATAAGGGAGGGTGGGAGGGCCCAAGGACAATTCCGTCTTGCACCTCTTTTTTTTCTTTGCATTATGTACTGTTTGGGGCCTAGTTTTTCAAACTGCCATCCTGTCTGCCACTGCAGTGTCACTCCTAGATGGACCACGTGTTTGTGCCGCCCACTCGTGTCGCTTAGCATAGTCATCCAGCTACCTCGGTGCAACCTTTTGGACATAAAAACAGTATTGTGAGGTGTGAGGTATTCAGAATAGACTGGAAATGAGTGGAAATTAAGGTTATTGAGGTTAATAATAGCATAGGAGCAGAAAAACCCACAAATTCTGTGATTTTAGCTGTTTTTATGCTTTTTAAAAAAAAAATACAAATCCAAAACACAAAACCCAGAACCCAAAACACGGAAGGGTGGTTTTGGCAAAACCAATCCAGATCCAAAACACGAAGAAAGATCCAGATCCAAAACCAAAACACAAAACACGAAAAGTGGCTGGTGCACACCCCTAATACTAATACATACATGTAATATTTAGTGTGGCTAGTATACCCACTACGTTAATTATACACATATGATGTGCCTATAGCCCTTTGGTACTATTAGGGTGACTAAGCTGACGTTCTCTAGAAGACATTTGTCTTTTATATCATAGACAATCTTGAAGAACAAATATCATAAACAACAAATGCAATAGCTATGTACTAATACCCATTCTGTAATTATCCAATAATCATATAACAGGTTTGATGATGGTATGAATCATGTGTATTTAAAATATCTAGAATTGAATCAGTTGAATACCTTTTGAGATATACAGTATCATTATGTTAGGATCACTATTTATGATTATAGGATCCAAACCACTGGCAGTAGCAGGAAGTGTTTTAACCACAAAAATTTAATTTAAACTATCTCACAATTTACTTTCCAAATATTTTTTCTCTATATAGACTATCGTTTTAATATATTTCGCCATTAATCTAAACACTATTTATTTTAAATAATCTATGAATAAAAGTTATATATAATATATATATAATTTTTATATATTACCTACCCTTTCCTCTCTGATATACATTATTATAATACGTGTTATTATGACCCACTAGTGCACCAGACCACCATATTTCCCTCTTTTCCTTTCTTTTGGTTGATTATACTTGATATTAGGGGCTGTTTTCAAAGAGCTGAGTGCTAATATATTTTGAAGTGATTTATTTTTTCTGTAGATGACAGTTGGTTTTGTTGGTAATAATTGTTTCAACACAAAGTCATATTTTAACATAGAGTAATTTTTCTCTATTATCCGCTTAATCATTCTTGAAGAATCATTATACGTAGAAATGAAAGCAAAGTTACTATTTGTGCTTTGTATATCAGGTTCTCTTGTTTTACATTTTAATAGTTCTTCTGTTCTTCTCTAGGCATCTGTAAGACTTGGTTATATGCTCTAACAGGTCTGGGGGATAGCCTCTATCCTTGAAGATCCCACATAAACTCAGAGCTTGTTCAGAGAAGCTATCAAGACTTGAACAATTGCCTTTTATACGCATAAGCTGTCCTTTAGGTATATTGGTTTTCCAGGGGTGATAGTGACAACTTTTAAAATGTAAATAATTATTAGTATTTACTTCTTTACAATAATTTGTAGTTCTAATGAGGTTATCAATTATTTCCAGAGTCACATCCAGAAAGTTAACCAGATCTTTGTTGTAAGTGTAGGTGAAAGAAAGATTGAAGGGGTTAGTGTTCAGGGAAGAAAAAAAGGATTGTGCACTAATAAGATCCCCATCCCAAATAATAAAAAGGTCGTCTATATAACGGCCATGGAAGACCAGGTTCCCCCCGGACTCACTCCCCAACACAAGGCGGGACTCAAAATGTCCCATGTATAGGTTTGCATAGCTCAGGGCGAACCTGGTTCCCCATGGCCGTCCCAAGCACCTGTAAGTAAAAAGTGTCAGTAAAAATAATAATTGTGAGTTAAAATGAATCGAATGGCTTGAAGAATAAAGTCCTGATGTTCAACGGGTAAGGTCCCATCTTCATTGGCTTAAAGAGACAGAGGGCATGATTCAAAGTTGCATGTAATGTCGATGTTGCACGCAAGTTGCTGACATTTACAGTGTGCACATGTGTCCGAGTTGCACTGCGCATGCACCCTCATGGACTGGGAATGCAGTGGTCAACAACTGCATCATAAGATGTAGTTGCACTGACACAGGATGCAATGATAATCCATGCCTCCATAGTGTTGGTGCAATCTCCGTTAGTGGCACCAATGGTGCCTCTTAATACGCACAACAGCGGATTAGCAATGCAGCAAATTGCATTAGCATGAAGCCGCAGTTACATTGTGGCAATAGACGCAGCTGTGGCTGCAAAAGCGTGCACCTCTGAATCAGGCCAAGAACCTCTGTGAAGCATATCAATTAACCACTTAACTGACAAATTATTTTTACAAAACCGCTCAGAAATTGTTGGTTTTTAATATTGAGTTAGATCAAGAACATCTTTTTTAAAACTTATCCAAATCTATTTTATTAATTTTATTTTTTTAACACAGTATGCCATAAAAATAGCAATTTTTATGGTATACTGTAATGGTAGCTATTGACAGGTGTACTATCGATGGTCAATGGGGAATCCATCGATAAAAACATTCATTGATAATTTGAGACTGCAGCCACCGATGTTGCCTTAACATTGGTTGGGGGCTGCCATTGGTCTGCTGCAGCGGTGCCTGACAGCAGGGCAAAACCACATTTTTTTTAAGACTATCAATGATTTGCAAAACATCGATGGTCAGTGGCCATCCCTAATGTGTGTGTTTGTGTGTGTGTGTGCATATGTATATTTATATTACACCCACACATTATATATATATACATATTCACATAGTTATATACTCATTCACATACACATATGCTGTATATATAATATATATATATATATATATTTATATATATATACACACACGCATACATATATATATTATTGATACCTCTAAATCTCTATACCGAAATGTCACTATTTAGTGCTACAAGTTGCATAAGAAATAATTGCTTTCCAATCCAATTGTGGTTCCAAAGCACAAAAAGTTATATCGATCAATAAAAAGTACAATACGCTGTGATCTAGACAATTAGCGCAAAAAGCAAGTAAATACAAAGGTACAAGCCGATACATATGCGTGCGCACTGGTTCCAGTATACAGTCGTCTATCCAGAAGCCTGTGGTCATCCAAGAAGAATGGCTGTATACTATAATCAGTACTCAGGTTATATACCTTACAGAACAAAGAAACTAGTTGACAGATTTCCACTGGGTCTTGCTCCTGGACATTCTGGTACGATGCAGGTCATAGGACAGTTCATACAGCGTCACTAGGGGTATGTCCCAGTTCCTCAGACATTGCTTTGTGTGGTTTTCCCACCAAAGAACTGGTTTAAACTAGTCAAAAGACACTACATACAGATATACATTCTAACCACTAATTTCCTATAATCCATAACTTGCGGACGCATGATGCGATCTCCTTGCCGATAGAACCAGAGATCTACAAATAAACAGTGATTTAGAATGGTACCAAACATGACATGTCTACTAGCTTATGTACCTTAAATATCATATACATTAAATTTAACAACATAAGTATTTGCTAATAAAACCTCTAATATTAACCTTAATGCTTGGGAATCTTGCTATAAGTGATTGCATATGTGAGTGTGAGAATATTGTGTAAATTCGCTAGTATGCATTGTGCGTCTATGTGCTTTGTGCTTATCTGCTTTGATGTACAGCGCAACTATGCGTTGTGTGCCTTGTATGTTTTATATGTAGTTAATGTGCATATAGGTTTTGATTGGACTTTCAACAATATGCGGTAGCAAAACAGACGCACGACGCTAATAATCAAATATAGCATCATACACAATGGTATCGTACTGCGGACGCAAAATGGCGTCGTCAGAGGCGACACAAAATGGCGTCGCCAGATATTAATTGAAAGATTTGGTCTTAGCCAATCATCCAGCTTCGACAATATATATATATATATATATATATATATATATCTGTATTTATATATAGATACATTGTATATACTGTGTGTGTATATATGTACAGTATATATATATATATTATTATTATCCTTTATTTATATGGCGCCACAAAGGTTCCGCAGCGCCTTACACAGTACATAAATGAGCATATAAGAAAAACAGTTAAAAGTAATACAAAACAATACAGGACAAGGACATGGTTTATAAACATAGCTGCATAACACAAGCAACCAGGTGTTAGGTGCCGTTGTGGGGAGTTAGGAGTAAATTATACTATTAGTAGGGGGAGGAGAAGCACATGAGGGACGAGGGCCCTGCTCGTGAGAGCTTACATTCTAAAGGGGAGGGGCAGACAGACAGGGGCGACACAGAGGGGCAGATAGTGAGGAAAGAGCATGGAGCAGTGGGTTAGGATATGTGCTGCGGAATGTATGTGTATAAGATGACCTGATGTTATGTCAAAATTAAGTCCTTCATTCATCTATTTCTATGACAGAAAATAAATTTTAATTATGTGTTATTTACATAAGAGATGTACAAAATAAAGTAGTAGCGCTTTAATTATTGTGTGTTACATTTTAGCATCTAAATACATCCTGATAAAAATGCAGCTAATATGGGACTGTCTTGCCATCCTAATACAGTAGTGACTACTTTAGTCCCAGCTGCTGGGTGCTATGCCATGCTCCTGTGAGTGGGTGCATCTCACATACTAGACCCACCCACATTCTGCATATATATATAGTATACAGAAGTCTATGCGGTCCGGCACTCCTTTTCCTATAGACAGCTGGCTCTGGTGCCCACAGCCATGGGTAATGTTAAAGTAAAGCAATGAAGCTGCATCACTCGGAGGCTAGTTATCAAATAAATATATTAAACAAAGTCACAAAACGAATACCGACATTTCGGAGCACTGAGCTCCTTTTTCAAGGTGTGAACAAGTGCAAGTGTGTTAAACATACCTTAAATAGAAAGAGGTAACCACCCATTGTGTGCATTAGTATGACTAGCTGCTCCGTCTCTGTCCATTTCCCGGGGCCGCCGGAGTCGTGGACTGATGACGTCACGCGTCGCTAGCGCTGGGTTGCCTTGGCTACACTAGACGCTTTCTGATGCTATGAGGCTGGTCCTCTAGAAATGAAAGTGAATAGATTGATAGAAAAAAATGACAAGAAACTGTAAGGAGAGAGCATACACCCGATTACAAATTAAACATCGAAAGAATCAAGGAAAATAACAATAACTGATATATAGATGCAGGTTAACATGCGGCTGGGAGCTAAGGAAGACTTATATAAAAATATATATTTTGTTATTAAAACTGTAAAGAACCGATGTTATCTGAATGTGCTGCCAAAAATGAGAATGCAGGTGAAGATATGTGTGAATAGATTATTGAAATGGTGCGTGAAGATATGTGAGATAATAGGAAAAAGCAAAAATAAATAATAAAAAATGAAATATGAATAAAAATAAATGACAAATAAATAAAAGAATAAAATTGTGAAGTTACTGAATCCACTTTGAGTGCTGAATTGGATAAAATAGTGGACAAATTCTTACAACGAGGTTACAACCTTAAACAGTTGAAGTTTCAAAAAAACAAGGTTATGTTATTATCAAGAAAGTCACTGTTACAACCCAAGGTGAGGGACAACAAACAAATCATCCCTTGGAAGAACAAATATAACAAATCTAGTCCAGTTATCCAAAGAGCATCCAGAGCATTATGGCCTATAGTAACCACTGATAGAGATTTACCCTGCTTCAAGAACAAGAGACCGATGGCCTGTTACACTAGAGCTAAAAGTATACGTGATACTATCGTTCATGCAGATGTGACCAATTTTGAAGCTAGACCTAATTTCAATTTCCTGACAAAAGCATTGGGTTGTTATAAGTGTTTAGGATGTGTAACATGTCAGTACATGTCCACAGGACCATCTTTCAAACATCCTCACATAGGACGTACCATCCGCATAAACCATGTGTTAAATTGCATGTCTAATCACGTCATTTATATCATCACTTGCCCTTGTTGCTTGAATTATGTGGGTAAAACCACCAGAACCATGAGAGAATGAATGGCTCTTCACCGCTCAGCTATTAAAGCGGCATTAGCAGGCAAATCATCGGATCAACCAGTGGCAAGACACTTTGCTGAAAAAAATCATCTTTAAAATACATGGCTATCGACCACATACCTTCAACCATCAGAGGAGGAGACCGAGGAAATAAACTATTAAGGCTGGAAACTCGTTGGATATTTCAATTTAATACCGTACAACCTCTTGGATTGAATGAATTGAAGCTCTCGTGGAATATTTTCAGATGATGTTTTCAATTATGGAATCTTCCATCCACTTTTTTAATTGAGTTTTTTTGATTCGTGACATGTTTTCTTTCGGACTATGGACCTCATTCAGAGCCGGTCGCATAGAGCGTGCGGTCGGTCTGAATGAGGGGAGGACGTCTTGAATTTTCAAGACGTCCTCCTTTGCGGTGGTAAGGCTGTGAGTTAACACCCACAGCCTTACGACCGCCTAAGGTGATGGTCGCGTTGGTCAAGACCATCGCGACCATCGGGGCTTACGACGAGACCCTAGGGTAGGGTCTCCCTTGTCGTAAGCCCCGGAGAGCTTTCGGCTCTGTCTGAGCCGGAAGCTCTCCACTGACATCACTAGTGATGTCAGTGGGGCCGCCCCCAAACGGTAGGCGTTCCCATGGGAACGCCCCCGTTTGGGCTACCACCCCCCCGGCCCGCCTTCCAAATGGGGCGAGCTGTCAATCAACATCGACAGCTCGCCCCCTTTGGATCAAGACCCGCTACGACCGGCGCTGTCGGTTGTAGCGGGTCCCACGCATGCGCATGATGGCGCCGGCGCCGTCGTGCGCATACTCTGTGGGGGGCCATCGACCCGGTCCGAGCGCATCGGCACGAATGACTGGGTCTGAATGACCCCCTATGTCTATTATTTCAAAGGTTTCATTATCTCAGTCATGCCAAAATAATTCCGTATTTCAGAATATTCTGTATTTCAGAATATTTGGATATGGGAGACTCAACCTGTATTCTCTTTTAAAAAGAAAAAAAAGAGAGTACTTTCTTTCCCTTTTCTGAATGCTGTTATTACTCTAATAGGTGCACCTCCATAAGCATAATATATCCCTGATACTACTATCTGCATTTGCATATTTATTTATTTGGAGTAATTGTACCTTCATCTTAATTCATTTAGCACCAGTGCTCAGAGTATCCTCTTTTCCCTTCCCTAGTATTACAAATGTTTACATTTAACCCTGCTGCCCATTTGGCAGCTTCGTCTGCTCTGTTATTGCCCAGTGACACCGGGTCTTCTTCACATGTATGAGCTGTACATTTGATGACAGCTACTGCCTTTGGTAGTTGGATTGCTGTCAAGAGTCCTTTTATGTGGTGTGAGTGTGCAACTGGTGTGCCTGCGCTACTGTCATAAAATTTTGAAGACGCCAAGGAACCCCAAAATCGTGAAGTACCCCGAAGGCATACCTGTAGTCAGTATAGATATTAGCTGACTTACCTTCGGCCAGCTCACACGCTCTCCTTAATGCCACCAGTTCAGCTACATGTGCTGAATGAGGTGGACCAAGTGGTTCAGCTTCTACAACATCCTTGTAATCGACAACAGCATAACCTGTGCATAATTCTCCTGTGTCAGTTTGTCTGTGACAACTCCCATCCGTGTAAAATGTCACATCTTCATTTTCTAATGGTGTATTACGTATGTCAGGTCTTGCAGTAAAGGTCTGATTCAAATATTCCATACAATCATGTGTATCAGTATAATTGAAAAAATGATGGGAAAAAGATCTGAGGTGATACAGAAACAAATAAATAAAATATATACTTAAACCAAAGAGGTCGTCGACATTGAGATTTCTCCTTTTCTAAAAATGATCCACTCCGTGGAATGAGATATGAAATTTAAACAAAAACATAAAAGAACATATGTGAAGTAATGTTAAACATGGATAGCACATCAAAATAAACGGATTTAGTCCCTTTGTGTTCTGAAGAAGAAAAAGGTGGTATCCGTTTTTTGATTCCAAAATAGATATCAATCAATCAAGTTAGGATAGATCCTCACCACCACAAATCATAAAGATGGGCGTACCATAAACTCACTTAGTACATGCATGGGAAATACATATAAAGGTATCTTTCAGTATACTTCACCGTGTGTCACACGAGAGGCTAAAAATTATGCGTACCCCAACTCACGTGATAAGAAGTTGGGATCAACATATAAAGGTATCTTCTCCACTTTTTATTTCTCAGGAAAAGGTTAAATCCGATGAAGAATTTAAATAGATGAAAAAATCCACATGTAGAAAAATTTTTTGATGAAGTATCACACAATACGATGAGCGAAAGATGCCGGTGGAGAGAGATAAGTTGAAAAGGTAAGCACATGGGAACAGGCAGTGGAGGAGAGGGAGCATAGAAGGCGAGAAGGGAGGGGGTCAAGGGGGCAGGTGGAAGGGGGAGAGGACAAGATGAGGGAGTGGACCTCATCACCCCTGGTGGGACTGAAGAAGCACAAGATGGGGTGGCCAGGAGGTGTGGATGGTGGGGGAGGTGGGGTTGCAGCAGGGAGATTGGAGGATATACTGTGACGAATTGCCTCAATTTTGGAAGAGAAAAAGGAGGCAAAGTCAAATGCAGTGAGGGAGGATGGAAAGGGTGGAGGTGGGGGGCGGAGGAGAGTGTTGAAAATACCAAAGAGGCAGCGGGAATTGGAGGACTGAGAGGAGATGAGCGATTGGAAGAAGGATTGCTTGGGGAGGGAGAGGGCTGAGCTGTAGGAAGAGAGGACAAACTTGAAGTGAAGGAAGTCCGCCAAAGAGTGAGATTTCCTCCAGAGCCGCTCGGCTGTGCACGAACATTTTTGGAGAAACCGTGTCAGTTTGGAGTGCCAGGGCTGGGGTTTGGACTGACGGAGGGGGACAGATGAGGAGGGGGCAACAGAGTCAAGTGCAGAAATAAGGGTGATGTTGTAGAAGGAGGCTGCCTGGTTAAGGCAGGCCATGGTTGATAGAAGAGAAAGGAGAGTATCAAGTGAGGAAGACAGGACAGCAGGGTCGAGAGACTCAAGATTGCATCTGGGGATGGTGGCTTTGGGTGAGGGGAGGAGTGGAGGACTTGAGAGAGTGAAGGAGAGTAGATGGTGGTCAGAGACGGAAAAGGGAGACTTGGAGAAGTCAGAGAGCACACAGATGGGTGAAGACGAGATCAAGGGAGTGGTCGAGACAGTGGGTAGCAGCGGAGGTCCATTGAGAAAGTCCAAAGGAGGAGGAGAGGGCAAGAATATTGGTGGATGCAGGATTTGTGATGTCAATAGGGATGTTAAAGTCACCAAGGATTATAGAGGGGAGGTCAGCAGAGAGGAAGTGGGGAATGGTGGCAAATTTGTCAAGGAATTGGGTGGGGGAGCCTGGGGGACGGTAGATGACTGCAACACGGAGATGAATGGGGTAGAAAAGACGGATAGAGTGGACCTCAAAGGTGGAGAAAGAAAGGGAGGGCTCAGGTGGGATAATGCGAGAGGTGCAGTTGGGGGATAAGATGATGCTAACTCCGCCACCTTGGCGGTTGTCAGGTCTGAAAGAATGGGAGGAGAGGCCCCCATAGGAGAGCATAGCAGAGGAGGCAGTGTCAGAGGAGGAGAGCCAGGTTTCAGTGATAGCGAGAATATTTAAAGAGTGAGAAATAAAGAGGTCGTGGATAGTGGGCAGTTTATTGCAGACGGATCTGGTATTCCAGAGGGCACAGGAAAATGGGAGGGAGGGGACGGGGGATATGTGGATAAGATTGTCTGCATTGTGTATGAGGGAGTTTGGGCTAGATCTAAGGGGAAGGTGTAAGCCAGTGGAGATGGTTGGTATGGGGCAGGGTCGAGGAGGCATGGTGGCTGACACAGGGTTGAGGGAGAGCAAAGGATGACAAGTGAGCAAATAGGAGGTACTGTAGACAGGGAAGCACAGCAGATGATGCAGGTATTAGAGGGGAGGTAGACAATTAGGCAATGTATTATGGCGGTGAAATAGTGGAAGAGAGTAGGTAAGTAGTGCAGGAGAAATAAAAGTCAAATGAAGAGTAGTAAATAATACACTGGTAAGAAGTAAATTTAGACAGGGCAATCATGCGTATATAAGGCAAATGACATTGTGTGGGACGTGCATTCAGATGTTTTTCAGAAACAGAAATTTCAATGCTCGAAGCTGCAGCTAAGGAGAAAAGTTTTGCAGTGTCCAAACCAGGGAGATCAGTGTAGAGAGTGCAGGTTATGCAGACTGCAGGAATTAGTTTTCATGTTTTTGTTGACTCACTGTATAGCTTGAGTGTAGTCCATCTGTGTTTTTGCTGGCTTGTAGTTTGGTTTCCTTTGGATTAACGCTGGTATAACGCTAATTTTGATTTTAAATGCTCAACACACTTGAGATCTAAACACTTCAGAATCTAAACACCCTAGCAGCCTAAATGGCCAAGCAGGCTACTCTGAACTGAATATATAAGGCTACAAACATGTGCATCCTGATTTACCCTCACCCCCTAGCAAAAGCCTTCCACCCTCAGCAGAAGGTGCTATTAAATCTGTGCATAGCGATGTCAGTATATCACTCTAATTCCATGTAATTTATAAAACATAGTACAATTTTAAAACAACTTACAGCAACTAATATTAATTTACCTATGTAATGTAATTGCTGTTAGCTATAAAAACATAGAGCTATCTATGAAACCCTGGGGAAATCATGTCCATGTATATTATACCCCCCTGTAGGGGTATGCAAAGAGATACTGACAGTCAGGGTGAAGAGGGACAGAGAAGAAAGCAGAACATAGGTCAATGACAGTAAAATGGGTTGCAGATGGTGGAATTAGCATGAGGATGACAGATGGATTGTGCACTACAGGGAATTGGCTCTCAAATACTTTCTTTACACCCCTAAGGTCCTGCACTAACTTATAGCCCCTCCCCCCAGCCTCCTTCACTGGAAAATCTGGACTATTAGCTGGGCTAGCTGTACGGATTAGAATCCCCTGTTGTAACAACCTTTCAATTATTGGATAAACCCCTAGCTCTACCTCTGGCTTTAACTGGTATTGAGGGATTTTTGAAGCTTGCCTATTACTTTTTAAATTTACAGGAGATACATTTGCCATCAATCCAGTGTCCTGTCCATCCTTGGTCCAAAGTGAACCCGGTATTTGATATAACATCTCTTTTACTTGGGTTGGGCTTTGTTCTAAAATGGTAGAGTGAAGCATTAACCTTTGTTGAGTGTCCAATATATCCCTTACTTCATGCGCAACCTTCTCTGGGATATCTAGGAATATACCATCAGGGGTACAGTAAATGACACATCCCACCTTACATAACAAATTCCTTCCCAGTAGGTTAGTAGGAGCCACTACTGCCAGAAGAAAGGAATGCTTGGTTTGCAGTGGCCCGAGAGTAACCTCTGCAGATTTGGTTAAAGGATAATGCTGCACTTTACCCGTTACTCCCATTGCTGGTAATATCTTGTTGGTCACCTGTAAGTTTGATGGAGAATTTAACAGGGATCTAGTCGCACCTGTGTCTACAAGAAAAGAGTGTTTTGTACCAGCTATATCTACTGTCATTGTAGGTTCTTCTCTAGTACTCTCAGTTAACCTGACTGGCTGTAGACTACAGGTATGACCTGACCCCTAGAGCTGACTATCATTCTCCAGTAAAGCATTCACGGCCACTATGTGAGCCGGTGACTGCTGAGAATTTCCTACATTCTGCTGGTATCCTTTTGGTGTGAACCTATGTATTTTCTTATTATTTGTCCCTCAATTTCTCTCTTGACAGTATCTAGTTATGTGTCCTTTCTGGTTACATGTGTAACATCTTATGTTGGAAAGTTGTCGCTGTGTAGGTTGTTGTGCGTGGAGAGTTTGTGGTTGTGTGTGGTATGAGATTTGTGGCTGGATATGTTGATATGTGTTTTGTGGCTGTGTGTACATTCCTTCTAAAGCTTGAATGCTAACAGCCATTAGCTTCTCACTTTGTGTTTCTCTCTTCCTGAGGATGTTTTTAGCATGTTCTATAGCTGACTCCCTGAGGGCATCTACAGTGATTCCTCTCCAGTTAGGCTGAGAGGTTTGAACCCTGGTCTTTAGAGTGTCTTTAAGACTATCCATAAGTACCGTGACAGCTACTTCCCTGTGGTGTATATTGTCTTTTATATTTTCTATACCTGTATATTGGGTGATTGTCAGCAGTGCTCGGGTGAAATAATCTGCTGCAAACTCACTATCCTTTTGCCTAATGGTGAAAATTTTACTCCAGTTCACTACCACTGGAGAATATATACGGCTAATTGGGTGACTATGCGTGTAATGTTACCTTAGTTGTTCTCATCATTTAAGAGACTATGGGGGTCATTCAGACCCGGTCGTTTGCGCCGATGCGCTCGGACCGGGTCGATGGCCTCCCACAGAGCATGCGCACGATGGTCGTAGCGGGTCTCAATCCAAAGGGGGCGAGCTGTCGATGTTGACTGACAGCTCGCCCCATTTGGAAGGCGGGCCGGGGGGGTGGCAGCCCAAACGGGGGCGTTCCCATGGGAACGCCTTCCGTTTGGGGGCGGCCCCACTGACATCACTAGTGAAGTCAGTGGAGAGCTTCCGGCTCAGAGGGTCTCGTCGTAAGCCACAATGGTTGCGATGGTTTTGACTATCGCGACCATCACCTTAGGCGGTCGTAAGGCTGTGGGTGTTAACCCACAGCCTTACCACCGCAAAAGAGGACGTCTTGAAAATTCAAGACGTCCTCCCCTCATTCAGACCGACCACACGCTCTGTGCGACCGGCTCTGAATGAGGTCCTATATCCATCCAATACAAAATCCGTGATAAACTTTTTCACATCGCTATTGGATGGAAGACATGTCCGTAATACCACTCATCAATATTTGTTGGTTGGCTCATGAGCATTACCTAAATCTTTAAAAAAATGTTGGCTAATTGTTTTCTAGGGTCGGGAAAATCTGTCATTATTGAATATAATTCTGCTCTTGTCCATGGACAATGCATTGCTACATCCCTTGTGGGTACTACACCATTTCCGTCTGGTTTCCCATTGGGAACTGTTGTTGTCCGGACAGGATGGACACCTACCACTTTGCTGTTATTAGGGTTACCTACGGGAATTTTTACCTTAGTACTCTGGGGGTTCAATCTGTAACTACTACGCACTGTATTACCTTCATCAATTTCTACTGTTGGTATAACTGATGGGATTCCTTCTGCTGATACAGCTGGTTGGATCACTTCCCTTTCTGGTTTCAGTGCTGTGTCTAACAGATTTACTGCATATGCAATGGCTGACATTTCAACAGGTTCATCATCTACACAAACATTTTCTTTATGATTACTCAGGATAGGGTACAAATTACTTGTTATATTTTTATAATTTTTAGTATCGGCTGTACCGTCATCTTCAGCCGCACAGGGCGGCGGAGGTGTGCATGCGCTAATACCTATACCTTTGGCACCGCTACCTTGCGGTGCATGCAATCTATTTTGTGGCGCGCACCCGACGCTAACTAGTGTTGCGTTCGCGCTCCCTTGTGGTGCGTGCGCAATGCTGTTTTGCATCGCGTGCACACTCTTGCGTAGTGCTTTCGACGCTACTTAGCGTCACGAGCACGCCACTCAACCACGTGTTCCCCTCATGCTGCTATAATTTCAAACAATCATTATACTTTACTCATTTCTTTAGAGATTTCACCACACAGATGCTATCTCTAACATTATTCAACACCTCTACATCAAAACTGCCAATTTTAGGAAAAGGTTTCACACATCTCTTGGTCATCTTAACCCATACATCACAGTATGCAGTTGCATAAGCACCATACTTTGTATACATTATATGCCTTGCCGAACCTGTCGGCCCTTCCACAAGCAGCGCATCATCGACCATTCCCAGCATATGCTTAGCACCCATCTGGGAAAATGATAAGCAGCTATCACTAGAGAATGTGGACCGGTGAACGATTCCAATAGAGCTACGTTCACGCACTCCTATCCCGTTGTGCACAACCAGCCCGCTAACTGTTATGGACAGTGTGCACAACGAGGAACAGAATAACGTCTTATACGATTATACTGTCTTTCCGGACACCTTTCAGCCCTTGTCCGGTAGCTCACCCTTTTTGAGTACTCTCCTCTGTTAGAATTTAAGTGTTCCAATAACACTTACCCTTTCCAGTGATTTCCTCCACTACAACCCAATTCACAATCACGGTCTACCCAACAGTGCGGTCCAGTCGCAGTGTCCAGAGAAGCTAACTGATCAATGGGCTCTGCGACTACTATTGGGAGCTGAATTTTGAAAACCCCTTGTTTTCTTTGAGGTACAAAATCCCTGTCCTCGCTGCAATACACCTGCTATGTGTACACACTCAGTAGCTTTCTGCCTTGTCAAACACCTACCGAGTCTTTAGGACCAACACATGGTACCTAGCCTGGGCCCCACACACAGTAGTAGCCTCTTTCACGTTACAATCACACGTTTGCTTTCATACACCTTTAGTTTTCTGCGCAGAGAAATAGACTTTTCGCTAGTATGGCAGTATGATTCAGAGGTTTTAAACAATGTAGTCATGCTATCAATACAACAATACTATCAGAACGATTGAACACGTGGCAGCAATACAGGGAATACATATACGCTATTGTGCGACTCGCACTCTACCGTCAAGACAGATAATGAAAGAAATGAACTTTTCTCTCCTGCCTCAGGTCCTAGTCAGCACTCCTTGAAATCACACAACAACGCATATCGGTTTCACGACACTAGATGGTACAGGTTTTGAATACAGTGCGTTCTTTCCTGCATATGGCGCCTTATTCCACCCTTTGTTGAGAAATCAAGATCCAAACGCTATTGTGCGAATCTTGGTAGCGTGACCTCCAAAACTACGAGCTCCCAACTATTGATACCTCTAAATCTCTATACCCAAATGTCACTATTTAGCGCTACAAGTTGCATAAGAAATAATTGCTTTCCAATCCAATTGTGGTTCCAAAGCACAAAAAGTTATATTGTTCAATAAAAAGTATAACGCACTGCGAGCTAGACAATTAGTGTAAAAAGCAAGTAAATACAAATGTACAAGCTGATACATACGCGTGCGCACTGGTTCCAGTATACAGTCGTCTATCCAGAAGCCTGTGGTCATCCAAGAAGAATGGCTGTATACTATAATCAGTACTCAGGTTATATACCTTACAGAACAAAGAATCTAGTTGACAGATTTCCATTGGGTCTTGCTCCTGGACATTCTGGTACGATGCAGGTCATAGGTCAGTTCATACAGCGTCACTAGGAGTATGTCCCAGTTCCTCTGACATTGCTTTGTGTGGTTTTCCCACCAAAGAACTGGTTTAAACTAGTCAAAAGACACTACTTACAGATATACATTCTAACCACTAGTTTCCTATAATCCATAACTTGCGGACGCATGAGGCGATCTCCTTGCCGATAGAACCGGAGATCTGCAAATAAACAGTGATTTAGAATGGTACCAAACATGACACGTCTACTAGCTTATGTACCTTAAATATCATATACATTACATTTCACAACATAAGTATTTGCTAATAAAACCTCTAATATTAACCTTAATGCTTGGGAACCTTGCTATAAGTGATTGCATGTGTGAGTGTGAGAATATTGTGTAAATTCCCTAGTATGCATTGTGCGTCTATGTGTTTTGTGCTTATTGATGTACAACGCAACTATGCAACTACTACACAACTATGTGTGCCTTGTATGTTTTATATGTATTATCTAATGTGCGTATAGGTTTTGATTGGACTTTCAACAATATGCGGTAGCTAAACAGACGCACGACGCTAATAACCAAATATAGTATCATACACAATGGTATCTTACTGAGGACGCAAAATGGCGTCGTCAGAGGCGACACAAAACGGCGTCGCCAGATATTAATTTAAAGATTTCGTCTCAGCCAATCATCCGGCTTCGACAATATATATATATATATATATATATATATTATACACTGTATTTATTTATAGATATATTGTATATACTGTGTGTATATGTACAGTATATATATATATATATATATATATATATATATATATATATATTAGGGGTGTGCACTGGCCACTTTTCGTGTTTTGTGTTTTGGTTTTGGATCTGGATCTTTCTTCGTGTTTTGGATCTGGATTGGTTTTGCCAAAACCACCCTTCCGTGTTTTGGGTTCTGGGTTTTGTGTTTTGGATCTGTATTTAAAAAAAAAAAAAGAATAAAAACAGCTAAAATCACAGAATGTGTTGGTTTTTCTGTTCCATTGCTATTATTAACCTCAATAACCTTAATTTCCACTCATTACCAGTCTATTCTGAACACCTCACACCTCACAATAATGTTTCTATGTCCAAAAGGCTATGCTAAGCGACACGAGTGGGCGGCACAAACACGTGGCCCATCTAGGAGTGGCACTGCAGTGGCAGACAGGATGGCAGTTTGAAAAACCAGGCCCCAAACAGTACATAATGCAAAGAAAAAAAAGAGGTGCAAGATGGAATTGTCCTTGGGCCCTCCCACCCACCCTTATGTTGTATAAACAGGACATGCACACTTTAACAAACCAATCATTTCAGCGCCAGGGTCTGCCACACAACTGTGGCTGAAATGATTGGTTCGTTTGGGCCCCCACAAAACAAGCTGGCAATTAATCTGTCCCTGCACAAACTGGCTCTACGGAGGCAAGATGTCGTCCTCATCCTCCTCATCCACCGATTCCTCACCCTCTTCAGTGTTGTGTACATCCTCATCCTCACAGACTATTAACTCGTCCCCGTTGGAATCCACCACCACAGGTCCCTCTGTACGTTCTGGAGGCTGGTCTCCCTGGAAGAGTTGATAATTCATTTTTATGAACATCATCTTCTCCACATTTTCTGGAAGCAACCTCCTACGCCTTTTGCTGACAAGGTTCCCGGCTGCACTAAACACTCTTTCGGAGTACACACTGGAGGGGGGGCAACTCAGGTAAAATAGAGCCAGTTTGTACAGGGGCCTCCAAATTGCCTCTTCTTCCTGCCAGTACATGTACGGACTGTCTGACATGCCTACTTGGATACTGTCACCGATGTAATCCTTTAACAGACAGACGCACGCTTGTCGCTGCTGCTTTGAGGATGCAGGTGGAATCTAGATGGGATTTGGAACCGGGGACACACTACCTCCATCAATTGTCTAAACCCCACTGCACTAATGGCGGATACCGGACGCATGTCTAACACCAACATAGCAGTCAAGGCCTCAGTTATACGTTTTGCTTCAGGATGACTGCTGTCGTACTTCATCCTCCTCGCTAGGGACTGTTGGAGGGTCAATTGTTTAGTAAAAGTAGTGGTGTTCCAACTTCATCTCTGGGATGATGAACAACTCCCAGCAGCAGCAACAGCTCTAGGAGGAAGTGGTTCTTGATCTTTCCCTATTTTATTTTTATCGGAGAAAGTTAGGTCCTCCATTTATGTTATGTTGATATATACGTGCGGCTAAGGCGCACACAAACACAGAAAATAATTTTTTGTTTTCGTTGGACACTAGTGCACTTTGTGGGTTACACCACCATTTAAGAAATGAGCCAGCCGGCCCTTTACTTATGGGACACAGGCGCACGCTTGGCGCTGCTCCTTTGTTGATGCACGTGCAGCCACAGTGCACACAATTCACAAACACAGAAAATATTTTTTTATTTTGTTTGGAGTGCCCATTGGGGGTTACAGCACCCTTTTGATGGACATGCCAGCCGGCCCTTTACTTATGGGACACAGGCGCATGCTTGGCACTACTTTGTTGATGCACGTGCTGCTACTGTGCACACAATTCACAAACACAAAAAAATATATTTTTTAATTTTTTTTGGAGTGCACTTTGGGGGTTACAGCACCCTTTAATGGTCAAGCCAGCCAGCCCTTTACCTATGACACAGGCGCACGCTTGGTGCTACTTTGTTGATGCACGTGCGGCTACTGCGTACACAATTCACAAACACAAAAAAATATATTTTTTTATTTTGTTTGGAGTGCCCTTTGGGGGTTACAGCACCCTTTAACGGACAAGCCAGCCAGCCCTTTACTTATGGGACACAGGCGCACGCTTGGCGCTGCTCCTTTGTTGACGCACGTGCAGCCACTGTGCACACAATTCACAAACACAGAAAATATTTTTTTATTTTGTTTGAAGTGCACTTTGGGGGCTACAGCACCCTTTAACAGTCAAGCCAGCCTGCCCTTTACTTATGACACAGTCGCACACTTGACACTACTTTGTTTATGCACGTGCGGCTACTGCGCACACAATTCACAAACACAGAAAAAATATTTATTTTTTTTGCACTTGGGGGGAGCACCCCTGATGCGCAGAGCACCCCCTGGACAACACTACAGCACCCCTTTATGACTGGGACACTGCACAGGACTTTGGAGTGGACACAGCCCCTATGGACAACTGACTGCACAACACAGTCCAGCCAGTCCCTATGGACTTTGGAGGAGTGGACACAGCCCCTATGGAAAACAGCAGCACAGCACAACACAGCCAGCCCCTATGGACTTTGGAGGAGTGGACACAGCCCCTATGGACAACAGCAGCACAGTACTACACAGCCAGCCCCTATGGACTTTGGAGGAGTGGACACAGCCCCTATGGACAACAGCAGCACAGCACAACACAGCCAGCCCCAATGGACTTTGGAGGAGTGGACACAGCCCCTATGGACAACAGCAGCACAGCACAACACAGCCAGCCCCTATGGACTTTGGAGGAGTGGACACAGCCCCTATGGACAACAGCAGCACAGCACTGCACAACACTACACTACACAGCCCAGCCAGCCCTAACTCCCACCCTCCCTCTTCACTGTCCACAGCCGAGTGAGAAAATGGCGCCGACTCGGATACTTTATATAGAATCCAAAACCCACGAGACCGGAAGGCGGGATGATGACGTTTTGCCTCGATTTCAGATCCGAGTCAGGCTGGAAAAGTCGAGCCTGACTCAGATCGGCCCCGAATCGGGGGGGCTCGGGGGGGTTCGGATTTCAGAAATCTGAACCCGCTCACCCCTAATATATATATATATATATATATATATATTAGGGGTGTGCACCGGCTACTTTTCTTCGTGTTTTGTGTTTTGATTTTGGATCTAGATCTTTCTTCGTGTTTTGGATCTGGATTGGTTTTGCCAAAACCACCCTTCCGTGTTTTGGGTTCTGGGTTTTGTGTTTTGGATCTGTATTTTTTTGAAAAAAAGCATAAAAACAGCTAAAATCACAGAATTTGTAGGTTTTTCTGCTCCTATGCTATTATTAACCTCAATAACCTTAATTTCCACTCATTTCCAGTCTATTCTGAACACCTCACACCTCACAATAGTGTTTTTATGTCCAAAAGGTTGCACCGAGGTAGCTGGATGACTATGCTAAGCGACACGAGTGGGCGGCACAAACACGTGACCCATCTAGGCGTGAAACTGCAGTGGCAGACAGGATGGCAGTTTGAAAAACCAGGCCCCAAACTGTAGATAATGCAAAGAAAAAAAAGAGGTGCAAGATGGAATTGTCCTTGGGCCCTCCCACCCACCCTTATGTTGTATAAACAGGACATGCACACTTTAACAAACCAATCATTTCAGCGCCAGGGTCTGCCACACAACTGTGGCTGAAATGATTGGTTCGTTTGGGCCCCCACAAAACAAGCTGGCAATTAATCTGTCCCTGCACAAACTGGCTCTACGGAGGCAAGATGTCATCCTCATCCTCCTCATCCACCGATTCCTCATCCTCACAGAGTATTAATTCGCTCCCGCTGGAACCACAGGTCCCTCTGTACGTTCTGGAGGCTGGTCTCCCTGGAAGAGTTGATAATTCATTTTATGAACATCATCTTCTCCACATTTTGAGGAAGCAACCTCCTACGCCTTTCGCTGACAAGGTTCCCGGCTGCATTAAACACTCTTTCGAAGTACACACTAGAGGGGGGGCAACTCAGGTAAAATAGAACCACTTTGTACAGGAACCTCCAAATTGCTTCTTTTTCCTGCCAGTACAGGTACGGACTGTCTGACATGCCTACTTGGATGCTGTCACCGATGTAATCCTTTAACAGACAGACGCACGCTTGTCACTGCTGCTTTGAGGATGCAAGTGCGGCTACAGCCCACACAATTCACAAAGACAGAAAAAAGAAGAAGAATATTTTAATTGTTTGTGTAGCACACTTTGAGGGTGTCACCACCCTTTAACAGACAGACGCACGCTTGTCGCTGCTGCTTTAAGGATGCAGGTGCGGCTACAGCCCACTCATTTCACAAAGACCGAAAAAAAGAACAATATTTTAATTGTTTGTGTAGCACACTTTGAGGGTGTCACCACCCTTTAACAGACAGACGCACGCTTGTCGCTGCAGCTTTAAGGATGCAGGTGCGGCTACAGCCCACACAATTCACAAAGACAGAAAAAAGAAGAAGAATATTTTAATTGTTTGTGTAGCGCACTTTGAGGGTGTCACCACCCTTTAACAGACAGACGCACGCTTGTTGCTGCTGCTTTGAGGATGCAAGTGCGGCTACATCGCACACAAGTCACAAACACATTAAAAAAATAGGTTTTTATTTTTTGGAGCACTTTGAGAGTTACACCACCCTTTAACAGACAGACGCACGCTTGTCGCTGCTGCTTTGAGGATGCAAGTGCGGCTACAGCCCACACAATTCACAAAGACAGAAATAAAAAGAACTATTTTTATTGTTTCTGTAGCACACTTTGAGGGTGTCACCACCCTTTAACAGACAGATGCACGCTTGTCGCTGCTGCTTTAAGGATGCAGGTGCGGCTACAGCCCACACATTTCACAAAGACAGAAAAAAAAAGAACAATATTTTAATTGTTTGTGTAGCACACTTTGAGGGTGTCACCACCCTTTAACAGACAGACGCACGCTTGTCGCTGCTGCTTTGAAGATGCAGGTGAAATCTAGACGGGATTTGGAACCGGGGACACACTACCTCCATCAATTGTCTAAATCCCACTGCACTAATGGCGGATACCGGACGCACGTCTAACACCAACATAGCAGTCAAGGCCTCAGTTATACGTTTTGCTTCAGGATGACTGCTGTCGTACTTCATCCTCATCGCTAGGGACTGTTGGAGGGTCAATTGTTTAGTAAAAGTAGTGATGTTCCTACTTCCTCTCTGGGATGATGAACAACTCCCAGCAGCAGCAATAGCACTAGGAGGAAGTGGTTCTTGATCTTTCCCTATTTTATTTTTATCGGAGAAAGTTTGGTCCTCCATTTATGTTATATTGATATATACGTGCGGCTAAAGCGCACACAAACACAGAAAATATTTTTTTATTTTTGCTGGAGAGTAGTGCACTTTGTGGGTTACACCACCCTTTAAGAAATGAGCCAGCCGACTCTTTACTTATGGGACACAGGCGCACGCTTGGCGCTGCTCCTTTGTTGATGCACGTGCAGCCACAGTGCACACAAGTCACAAACACAGAAAATATATATTTTTTTGGTTTGGAGTGTACTTTGGGGGTTAGAGCACCCTTTAACGGTCAAGCCAGCCGGCCCTTTACTTATGACACAGGCGCACGCTTGGCACTACTTTGTTGATGCACGTGCGGCTACTGCGCACACAATTCACAAACACAGAAAATATATATTTTTTTGGTTTGGACTGGAGTGTACTTTGGGGGTTACAGCACCCTTTAATGGTCAAGCCAGCCGGCCCTTTACTTATGACACAGGTGCACGCTTGGCACTACTTTGTTGATGCACGTGCGGCTACTGCGCACACAATTCTCAAACACAGAAAATATTTTTTTTTTTGGTTTGGACTGGAGTGTACTTTGGGGGTTACAGCACCCTTTAACGGTCAAGCCAGCCAGCCCTTTACTTATGACACAGGCGCACGCTTGGCACTACTTTGTTGATGCACGTGCGGCTACTGCGCACACAATTCACAAACACAGAAAATATTTTTTTTTTTGGTTTGGACTGGAGTGTACTTTGGGGGTTACAGCACCGTTTAATGGTCAAGCCAGCCGGCTCTTTACTTATGACACAGGCGCACGCTTGGCACTACTTTGTTGATGCACGTGCGGCTACTGCGCACACAATTCACCAACACAGAAAATATATATTTTTTTGGTTTGGACTGGAGTGTACTTTGGGGGTTACAGCACCCTTTAACGGTCAAGCCAGCCGGCCCTTTACTTATGACACAGGCGCACGCTTGGCACTACTTTGTTGATGCACGTGAGGCTACTGCGCACACAATTCACAAACACAGAAAATATATATTTTTTTGGTTTGGACTGGAGTGTACTTTGGGTGTTACAGCACCCTTTAACGGTCAAGCCAGCCGGCCCTTTACTTATGACACAGGTGCATGCTTGGCACTACTTTGTTGATGCACGTGCGGCTACTGCGCACACAATTCACAAACACAGAAAATAATTTTTTTTTTGGTTTGGACTGGAGTGTACTTTGGGGGTTACAGCACCCTTTAACGGTCAAGCCAGCCTGCCCTTTACTTATGACACAGGCGCACGCTTGGCACTACTTTGTTGATGCACGTGCGGCTACTGCGCACACAATTCACAAACATAGAAAATATATTATTTTTTTAGCACTTGGGGGGAGCACCCCTGATGGACAGAGCACCCCCTGGACAACACTACAGCACCCCTTTAGGACTGGGACACTGCACAGGACTTTGGAGTGGGCACAGCCCCTATGGAGAACTGACTGCACAACACAGTCCAGCCAGCCCCTATGGACTTTGAAGTAGTGGACACAGCCCCTATTAACAACAGCAGCACAGCACAACACAGCCAGCCCCTATGGACTTTGAAGTAGTGGACAACAGCAGCACTACACAGCCCAGCCAGCCCTAACTCCCACCCTCCCTCTTCACTGTCCACAGCCGAGTGAGAAAATGGCGCCGACGCGGGTACCTTATATAGGATCCAAAACCCGCGAGACTCGGAAGGCGGGATGATGACGTTTTGCCTCGATTTCAGATCCGAGTCAGGCGGGAAAAGTCGAGCCTGACTCGGATCGGACTCGGATCGGGGGGCTCGGATTTCAGAAATCCGAACCCGCTCACCCCTAATATATATATATATATACACACACACACACATGCACACATTCTGCACATATATTATATATATATATATTAGGGATGTGCAGGCTCGGTTCTACTCGGTTCCGTTCGGTTCTTTTTACCGGATCTTATTGGGTTTCAGCTGTCACGAGTTTTGGATAGCCAATAAGATTCGGTAAAAAGAACCGAACGGAACCGAGTAGAACCGAGCCTGCACATCCCTAATATATATATATATATATATATATATATATATACACACACACACACAGTATATATATATATATGTATATGATATTTACTCTGTCTTTACTGCCCGATCACTGTGACCAGCAGTGATCAGGCACAAGGGAGGCAGAAGAGGCGGGGCTGCACCTGGCTGGAAGGAATGAAGAGAAGGTGGGGTTGCCTCCGACCAGGAGGAGATAGCTACCTGCGAGAGAGCAGCTGAACTGAATGGGGGAGGTGAGGCCAAGTGCTGGCCGGTGGTTACAGCAGCAGCCGTGGCCGGTTTCCAGGAGCCGTGGCTGCTGCTTTCTAAGGAGGTCACGGCAGCCCTTGCAGCCGCGTGGAGAGTGGGATGCTGCCGGCTGGAGTCTCCTGACACAGCAGTAGCCACAACTGGCTGCCAGGAGTCATGGCTGTAATTCAGATATAGGCTTCTCTACAGCCACGCTGCGGGGGGGTGATGCCGGCATCCCGATCACTCCTGGCCACAGTGATCGGGACTCGGCAGCAGCTGTGGCTACAGGAGCTGTGGCTACTGCTACTATTGATGTCAACCATGCTGGAAGGAGGTGATGCCGGGTGCCCAATCACTGTGGCCAGCAGTGATTGGGACACAAAGGAGGGGGAGCTGCGAGTGTAGAGGGACCAGGAGGTCCCTCTGATATAGGTGGCTGTGGAAAGATTAGCTTCCCACAGCCGCCCAGTGGCATTTCTGACTGGTTGTATCAGATATGACCATGTCAGGTAAAGACCACTCTGGTATGGTTGTATGACAATGCCAGGCAAGTGGTTAATAAGCACCTGGGGAATTAGCAGTATTATCAAGAATTTGCTTACAAGTGGGAATATCGGGTATACAAACATCAATCTATATACACTATATATATATATAATTATATATATACATATATATATATAGTCCACTTATAATAGCAGTACTTGTGAAGTTGTCATTTCTTAAAAAAGGTAAAAAAAGAAAATATATATTTTTTAAACTTGTGCTTGTGTGTGTTCACTGTGCAGTGCACTGTAAACATTAAAAAATAATGTGTAGTAGGTGCAGTAAAACATTAATATCAGCACTGTGTGACATTGTCATTTTTTAATAAAAATCAAAAAGACCAGGAAATTTTTTTTTTATTGTAAAACTTGTGTGTGTTCACTGGGCAGTGTGCTGTTAATGTTAAAAAATAACATTTAGTAGGTGCTGTCCACTATTAATATCAGTGCTCTGTGTCAATTTGGATCACGAACAGTCGATAGAAGAGCAGGAGCAGCAACCAATTACTAGTGCTGCAGCTGCTGCCAGTCATCATGATGCTAGTACTTCAACATCTACTAAAGCCAGTGCTCAAGGGCATAGAGAGTTTAAGGCAGGGCACCTGAAATCCAAACAATATATCACATTGTTAAAAAAAACAACATCCCCTCTATAAAGGGAAAGTTTGCTGTTGAAAAACATAAAGTTGCCAATATGCCATACACCACACGCAATAGCAAGGAAAGGCTCAGACCTTGGCCTTTATTTGAGAGAGGTGGTGCTATCAGTCTGGCATCTTCTTCTATAACCTCACATGATGATGCAACACCTCACTCAGAGTCTAGAAGAGGTGTCAAATGTAAAACAGACATATTAGTGCAGGAAAAAACTGAGGCTGAAGAACAAACTGTGGGCCTGATTCAGAGCCAGACATTCTGACAGAGCGCTTCCTCTGAATCAGGGCCAACCTTCTGTTTTTTTAGAGCGGCCTCCTGGCCGCTCGCATAGCTGTGGGTGACCACCCACAGCTATAGCGAGTGGCCAGAAAGATGGTCGCGATTGTCAAGACCATCATGACCATTGGGCTTGTGACGAGACCCTTGTGGTAGGGTCTCATTGCTGCAAGTCCCAAAGAGCTTTCGGCTCTAACAGCCGAAAGCTCTCCCACTGACATCACTTGTGATGTCAGAGGGGCCGGCCCCAGACGGTAGGCGTTCCCATGGGAATGCCTCCGTTTGGACAGCCACTCCCCCGGCCCACCCACCAAAGGGGGCATGCTGTCACTCAACATCGAAAGCATGCCCCCTTTGGTACGAGACCCGGAGCGACGGTTTGCCCATCTAGGCACCTCCTCCATGAAACATCATTTGCAGCGAGTTCATGCAACTTATTTAACAAAATGATAATAATTTGTAAAATAATAACAAGCAGTCCAGTATCAGCTACCAGCAGTTTGGACCAGCACATGCAAACTCCATTGAAACACCCTTAACATCAACCTCCTTATTTATAATTGGAGGCTTGTCCTTCCAAAACATAATTTTTTCGGGGCTCAAACAAACCAAGGACTTCACTCACAAAAGTGGCAGCCCCTGTTGCTGAAGTACTAAGTTAAACTGTGTTAACTGTTAAAGTGTGAAAATTCCATAATTTTCATCATCTTGCACCACTTTTCTTTTCATTATTAGCTGTATTTTATTGGGGACAGTCTTGTTTGGATAGAAAAACATTTTTTTTTTGTTATTTGGCTGCTGTGGACTAGATTTAAGAGAAAGAACATGGTATTAATTATCCCTCATATATAGATTCTATGGTCACCTCATAAATGTACTACAGTGGTGTGTTATCCAATTGGGGGGGTGGTATGGCCAGCAGGTCAGCCTCCTAATATTTGTTAGTATAAAATAGGCTGAGTTGGGATACGTTTAAGAAGCCGGCAGACGCAATACTGACCCCCAGATTCCTGAAGCCTCAATCCCGGCTAGGGTTAAATGACAGGCGTCTAAAATCTAGACGCCTGTCATTTTCCCGATACCGGGAGACAGGCAGGGTTGTCTTAACAGCAGTATGGGCCCTGGGCAAAGCAATGCATTGGGGCCCCTACCCACCCATTCACGGGGAAAAAATGTAAATGGTTAATAAAATTAAACCCTCCTGCATGCCCATCAGACCTCCCACACATGCAGAGAGACTCTGTCTGACTGGTCTGAAGCCGGCAGATGAAGTGAAACTGGGACTGAAGCGAGTACTCATCACCGGGGGAGGGATGGGGTGGGGGAGGTTAGATCAGAATACTGTGCACCGGCGGCTGGCTTATAAAAACATCACAAATTTACCAACTGCCCGTGGCTGCAGGGGGGTGGGTTGGCGGGCCCCTACAAGCTTTGGGCCCTTGGGCAACTGCCCAACAAGCCCAATGGAAGAGATGGCCCTGGAGACAGGCGCCCAGCATCCCAATCGAAGGGATGCCAGGCGCTGTGAGCGGACAGCCACGGGGGGGAGGGTTAGGTTTAGGGCACCCGGGGGGGAATTAGGGTTAGGCAACCCCCCGGGAGGGTTAGAGTTAGGCTAGGGGGAGGAAGGGTTAGGGTTAGGCACCCCCGGGGGGGACTTAGGGTTAGGCACCCCCCCGGGGGACTAGGCAGCAGGGAAGGGGGGTTAGAGTTAGGCACTTGGAGGGGGGAAGTTAGGGTTAGGCACTTGGGGGGAGGTTAGGGTTAGGCACCCCTAAGGAGGGTTAGGGTTAGGAGGGTTGGTTAGGTTAGTTTTTACTTACGTTAGGGACGATCAGGATTTCCAGCGCTGAGCTGTGAGGTGGTCAAAACTGACTGGAAATGAATGTGAGGTTAATAATACTGTTGGAGCAAAAACAGGCCCCAATTACATGATTTAACCTGTTTTTATCAATTTTGTTTCCAAAATACAGATCCAAAACCAAAACACATTAGGGTGGTTTTGTAAAATCAAAACCAAAACACAAAGATGAATCTAGATCCAAAACCAAAACATGGGGTCCTGGCACATCTCTATTATACAGTATTAACATATACTGCTATGGATGTAATGAAGTTTTGTTGCTCACATTTATATTTGTCTGTTCCAGCGTGAACAGTAAAATGAAGTGATTGATTGAAAACCTTGAATAATGTGACTATACTTGTATCTTTATTGTGGAAGCAACAAGTAGACCGTGCTGCATGCCTGTCCAAGGTCTGGCTATTGTTTGATAACCTTAGACTGTCACAGCCTTGTCATTGCAGAGTACAGGGCATATTTTATTCCAACAATTGCGAAGCTGAACGTGATCTACAGATTCATTGGTAAAGACAGTTAATTTGTCTCACAAATTTAAATGGCTATTTTCTCCAGATTTCTCCAGGCAGAACTGATACTCTGTATCTTTTTACAAATGGTTTTAAAATAACGATATAAACAATTACTATTTGTTGTTATAAACCTTTCTAATTTAGTCAATAGTTATGCACACAAAATTATTTTTGTTCAATAAAATGTGTCTTATGTATATTTATATGCTTTCTTTTCAGCTTCCCATAGACGCTAATATGCACTAGAAGTAGGGGTGTGCACCGGCCACTTTTCGTGTTTTGTGTTTTGGTTTTGGATCTGGATCTTTCTTCGTGTTTTGGATCTGGATTGGTTTTGCCAAAACCACCCTTCCGTGTTTTGGGTTCTGGGTTTTGTGTTTTGGATCTGTATTTTTTTGAAAAAAAGCATAAAAACAGCTAAAATCACAGAATTTGTAGGTTTTTCTGCTCCTATGCTATTATTAACCTCAATAACCTTAATTTCCACTCATTTCCAGTCTATTCTGAACACCTCACACCTCACAATAGTGTTTTTATGTCCAAAAGGTTGCACCGAGGTAGCTGGATGACTATGCTAAGCGACACGAGTGGGCGGCACAAACACGTGACCCATCTAGGAGTGACACTGCAGTGGCAGACAGGATGGCAGTTAGAAAAACTAGGCCCCAAACTGTACATAATGCAAAGAAAAAAAGAGGTGCAAGATGGAATTGTCCTTGGGCCCTCCCACCCACCCTTATGTTGTATAAACAGGACATGCACACTTTAACAAATCAATCATTTCAGCGCCAGGGTCTGCCACACAACTGTGGCTGAAATGATTGGTTCGTTTGGGCCCCCACAAAACAAGCTGGCAATTAATGTGTCCCTGCACAAACTGGCTCTACGGAGGCAAGATGTCATCCTCATCCTCCTCATCCACCGATTCCTCACCCTCTTCAGTGTGTACATCCTCATCCTCACAAAGTATTAACTCGTCCCCACTTGAATCCACCACCACAGGTCCCTCTGTACGTTCTGGAGGCTGGTCTCCCTGGAAGAGCTGATAATTCATTTTGATGAACATCATCTTCTCCACATTCTGTGGAAGCAACCTCCTACGCCTTTCGCTGACAAGGTTCCCGGCTGCACTAAACACTCTTTCGGAGTACACACTGGAGGGGGGGCAACTCAGGTAAAATAGAGCCAGTTTGTACAGGGGCCTCCAAATTGCCTCTTTTTCCTGCCAGTACAGGTATGGACTGTCTGACATGCCTACTTGGATGCTGTCACCGATGTAATCCTCCACCATTCTGTCAATGGTGACAGTATCATATGCAGTGACAGTAGACATGTCAGAAATTGTTGCCAGGTCCTTCAGTCCGGACCAGATGTCCAAACTTGGTCCTGCCTGCCCTGCATCACCGCCAGCGGGTTGCTTAGGATACCTAAGTTTTTTCCTGGCAGCCCCAGTTGCGGGAGAAAATGAAGAAGGAGCCGTTGACGTGTCACGTTCCGCTTCAGCTGACAGTGTGTTCACCAGCAGGTCTTTGCACCTCTGCAGGCTTGTGTCGGCCGGAAAGAGAGACACCACATAGGCTTTAAACCTAGGATCGAGCACGGTGGCCAAAATGTAGTGGTCTGATTTCAACAGATTGACCACCCTGGAATCCTGGCAAAGCGAATGAAGGGCTTCATCCACAAGTCCCACATGCCGAGCGGAATCGCTCCGTCTTAGCTCCTCCTTCACTTTCTCCAGCTGCTTCTGCAAAAGCCTGATGAGGGGAATGACCTGACTCAAGCTGGCAGTGTCTGAACTGACTTCACGTGTGGCAAGTTCGAAGGGCTGAAGAACCTTGCACAACACGGAAATCATTCTCCACTGCGCTTGAGTCAGGTGCATACCCCCTCCTTTGCCTATGTCATAGGTGGATGTATAGGCTTGTATGGCCTTTTGCTGCTCCTCCATCCTCTGAAGCATATAGAGGGTTGAGTTCCACCGCGTCACAACCTCTTGCTTCAGGTGATGGCGGGGCAGGTTCAAGAGTGTTTGCTGGCGCTCCAGTCTTCGGCACGCAGTCGCTGAATGGCGAAAGTGGCCAGAAATTTTTCGGGCCACCCAAAGCGTCTCCTGCACGCCCCTGTCGCTTTTCAGAAAATTCTGCACCACCAAGTTTATTGTGTGAGCAAAACATGGGACGTGCTGGAATTTGCCCAGATGTAATGCCCGCACAATATTGGTGGCGTTGTCAGATATCACAAATCCCCAGGAGAGTCTAAGTGGGGTAAGCCACTGGGCGATGATTTCCCTCAGTTTCTCTAAGAGGTTGTCGGCGGTGTGCCTCTTACTGAAACCGGTGATACACAGCGTAGCCTGCCTTGTAACGAGCTGGCGTTTCTGAGATGCTGCTACTGGTGACGCTGCTGCTGTTGCTGCGTAAGGTGATACATCTACCCAGTGGGCTGTCACAGTCATATAGTCCTTAGTCTGCCCTGTTCCACTTGTCCACATGTCCGTGGTTAAGTGGACATTGTGTACAACGGCATTTTTCAGGACACTGAGGACACTTTTTCTGACGTTTCTGTACAGTCTCGGTATCGCCTGCCTAGTGAAGTGGAATCTAGACGGGATTTGGAACCGGGGACACACTACCTCCATCAATTGTCTAAATCCCACTGCACTAATGGCGGATACCGGACGCACGTCTAACACCAACATAGCAGTCAAGGCCTCAGTTATACGTTTTGCTTCAGGATGACTGCTGTCGTACTTCATCCTCCTCGCTAAGGACTGTTGGAGGGTCAATTGTTTAGTAAAAGTAGTGGTGTTCCTACTTCCTCTCTGGGATGATGAACGACTCCCAGCAGCAGCAGCAACAGCAGCAGCGGCAGCAGTAGGCGTAGCAATGCAGGATCCTCCGGAGGAATCCCGGATAGGAGAGTCAGTCATGCCAGTGATATGGCCTGCAGGACTACTTCCGATCCTGACTAAGGAGGAAATTGACGAGGAGGGAGTTGACGGTGTGGTTTGCAGGCGCTTGGATACAACAGGACAACGGGATTTAGGTGTCCCTGGACTGCTTACGGTCTGAGCCAAAGTTTCTGAACTTGACAGTAACTTTTTATGAACGCGCTGCAGGTGCCGTATAAGGGAGGATGTTCCTAGGTGGTTGACGTCCCTACCCCTACTTATTTCACCTTTACATATGGTACATATGGCAAGACAGTTGTTGTCCGGATTTGGATAGAAATATTGCCAGACCAAAGAGGTGGAATGTTTGGTCTTCTGCCCAGGCATGACCGTGATGGGCTTTTTCATCCCACGGACAACAACTGTCTCCCCCGGAGCCTGATTTAAACAAACCACATCACCATCAGAATCCTCCTCGCCAACTTCCTCCTCAGCGCCAGCTACACCAGTATCCTCATCCTGTTGTACTTCAACAGTGACATCTTCAATTTGCATATCAGCAAGTGGACTGTGGGTGCTCCTTTCAGCACTTGCAGGGGGCGTGCAAATGGTGGAAAGAGCCACCTCTTCCCGTCCAGTGCTGGGAAGGTCAGGCATCGCAACCACCACCACACTTGGACTCTCCTTGGGGATTTGTGATATCTTCTTAGAAAGCACAGTTCTTCGCTGTGCTTTTGCCAGCTTAACTCTTTTGATTTTTTTAGTGGGAGGAGTGCTTCCATCGTCATGTGAAGCTGAACCACTAGTCATGAACATACTAGGGATCGACCTTAGCCGTTCCTTGCCACTCCGTGTCGTAAATGGCATATTGGCAAGTTTACGTTTCTCTTCAGCTGATTTAAATGTCTTTTTCAAGGTCATTTTCCTGAACTTTGCCATTTGGGATTGTATGTGCCCTCTACTATGACATTGGGCATCGGCCTTGGCAGACGACGTTGATGGCATGTTATCGTCTATGTCATGACTAGTGGCAGCAGCTTCAGCACTAGGAGGAAGTGGTTCTTGATCTTTCTCTATTTTATTTTTATCGGAGAAAGTTTGGTCCTCCATTTATGTTATATCGATTTGATATATACGTGCGGCTAAACACAGAAAATAATTTTTTTTTTGGTTTGGACTGGAGTGTACTTTGTGGGTTACAGCACCCTTTAACGGTCAAGCCAGCCGGCCCTTTACTTATGACACAGGCGCACTCTTGGCACTACTTTGTTGATGCACGTGCGGCTACTGCGCACACAATTCACAAACACAGAAAATAATTTTTTTTTGGTTTGGACTGGAGTGTACTTTGGGGGTTACAGCACCCTTTAACGGTCAAGCCAGCCGGCCCTTTACTTATGACACAGGCGCACGCTTGGCACTACTTTGTTGATGCACGTGCGGCTACTGCGCACACAATTCACAAACACAGAAAATAATTTTTTTTTGGTTTGGACTGGAGTGTACTTTCGGGGGTTACAGCACCCTTTAACGGTCAAGCCAGCCAGCCCTTTACTTATGACACAGGCGCACGCTTGGCACTACTTTGTTGATGCACGTGCGGCTACTGCGCACACAATTCACAAACACAGAAAATAATTTTTTTTTAGGTTTGGACTGGAGTGTACTTTCAGGGGTTACAGCACCCTTAACGGTCAAGCCAGCCGGCCCTTTACTTATGACACAGGCGCACGCTTGGCACTACTTTGTTGATGCACGTGCGGCTACTGCGCACACAATTCACAAACACAGAAAATAATTTTTTTTTGGTTTGGACTGGAGTGTACTTTCGGGGGTTACAGCACCCTTTAACGGTCAAGCCAGCTGGCCCTTTACTTATGACACAGGCGCACGCTTGGCACTACTTTGTTGATGCACATGCGGCTACTGCGCACACAATTCACAAACACAGAAAATAATTTTTTTTTAGGTTTGGACTGGAGTGTACTTTCGGGGGTTACAGCACCCTTAACGGTCAAGCCAGCCGGCCCTTTACTTATGACACAGGCGCACGCTTGGCACTACTTTGTTGATGCACGTGCGGCTACTGCGCACACAATTCACAAACACAGAAAATAATTTTTTTTTTGGTTTGGACTGGAGTGTACTTTCGGGGGTTACAGCACCCTTAACGGTCAAGCCAGCCGGCCCTTTACTTATGACACAGGCGCACGCTTGGCACTACTTTGTTGATGCACGTGCGGCTACTGCGCACACAATTCACAAACACAGAAAATAATTTTTTTTTGGGTTTGGACTGGAGTGTACTTTCGGGGGTTACAGCACCCTTAACGGTCAAGCCAGCCGGCCCTTTACTTATGACACAGGCGCACGTTTGGCACTACTTTGTTGATGCACGTGCGGCTACTGCGCACACAATTCACAAACACAGAAAATAATTTTTTTTTTGGTTTGGACTGGAGTGTACTTTCGGGGGTTACAGCACCCTTAACGGTCAAGCCAGCCGGCCCTTTACTTATGACACAGGCGCACGCTTGGCACTACTTTGTTGATGCACGTGCGACTACTGCGCACACAATTCACAAACACAGAAAATAATATTTTTTTTGGTTTGGACTGGAGTGTACTTTCGGGGGTTACAGCACCCTTAACGGTCAAGCCAGCCGGCCCTTTACTTATGACACAGGCGCACGCTTGGCACTACTTTGTTGATGCACGTGCGGCTACTGCGCACACAATTCACAAACACAGAAAATAATTTTTTTTTGGTTTGGACTGGAGTGTACTTTCGGGGGTTACAGCACCCTTAACGGTCAAGCCAGCCGGCCCTTTACTTATGACACAGGCGCACGCTTGGCACTACTTTGTTGATGCACGTGCGGCTACTGCGCACACAATTCACAAACACAGAAAATAATTTTTTTTTTGGTTTGGACTGGAGTGTACTTTCGGGGGTTACAGCACCCTTAACGGTCAAGCCAGCCGGCCCTTTACTTATGACACAGGCGCACGCTTGGCACTACTTTGTTGATGCACGTGCGACTACTGCGCACACAATTCACAAACACAGAAAATAATATTTTTTTTGGTTTGGACTGGAGTGTACTTTCGGGGGTTACAGCACCCTTAACGGTCAAGCCAGCCGGCCCTTTACTTATGACACAGGCGCACGCTTGGCACTACTTTGTTGATGCACGTGCGGCTACTGCGCACACAATTCACAAACACAGAAAATAATTTTTTTTTTGGTTTGGACTGGAGTGTACTTTCGGGGGTTACAGCACCCTTAACGGTCAAGCCAGCCGGCCCTTTACTTATGACACAGGCGCACGCTTGGCACTACTTTGTTGATGCACGTGCGGCTACTGCGCACACAATTCACAAACACAGAAAATAATTTTTTTTTTGGTTTGGACTGGAGTGTACTTTCGGGGGTTACAGCACCCTTAACGGTCAAGCCAGCCGGCCCTTTACTTATGACACAGGCGCACGCTTGGCACTACTTTGTTGATGCACGTGCGGCTACTGCGCACACAATTCACAAACACAGAAAATATTTTATTTTTTTAGCACTTGGGGGGAGCACCCCTGATGGACAGAGCACCCCCTGGACAACACTACAGCACTCCTTTAGGACTGGGACACTGCACAGGACTTTGGAGTGGACACAGCCCCTATGGAGAACTGACTGCACAACACAGTCCAGCCAGCCCCTATGGACTTTGAAGTAGTGGACACAGCCCCTATTAACAACAGCAGCACAGCACAACACAGCCAGCCCCTATGGACTTTGAAGTAGTGGACAACAGCAGCACTACACTACACTACACTACACAGCCCTAACTCCCACCCTCCCTCTTCACTGTCCACAGCCGAGTGAGAAAATGGCGCCGACGTGTGTACCTTATATAGGATCCAAAACCCGCGAGACTCGGAAGGCGGGAAGATGACGTTTTGCCTCGATTTCAGATCCGAGTCAGGCGGGAAAAGTCGAGCCTGACTCGGATCGGACTCGGATCGGGGGGGCTCGGGGGGGTTCGGATTTCAGAAATCCGAACCCGCTCACCCCTAACTAGAAGAAAACAAAACTAAAGATTAGTCCCCTATTGAAAATAGAATAAACAATATTCCCCATAGTAGCATAAAAATAAATACAACTGACCCCTTGGGGTGAATTCAATTACAGTACCCGCGGCTTGTAACTTGTGGCTCCTGGGTTAAGTGCCCAGGGCTATTACATTACAGCCTGTGGTAAGACAGCAGGGTGCACTTAACGCAGAATTCTCTTCACACACTCCTGAGGTGCAAACAGAAATCCGCACTTACCAAGGATGCCCGCCAGCTCCGGGCACTTACAGTAACCTGAAATCTATGGGTTACAGAGAGTTAGAGGTGGAACTTATGCATAGGAAAACAGACTGCTAACTGAATAGCTCCGGACATTAAAACTGGGAGTTGCAGCCATGCTATAAATCCTGCATGTGGTTAACTCTCAATGGTCCCAGTTTTGCCAGACACTATCCATTCGCAATACACTAAAGAAGTGGAGTTTCCAGGAAAAAATGGATTGCGGATGGGTCCGGGAGGATCGGGGGTGGGGCCTATTTTGTCCCTATTTGGGATTTTCAAATGTTGTTTTTTGCAAACTGCAACTGACTCAGAGATGGACACAGTTGCAGCCACAGCTGCGATGGCATCTTTATGCTAATGCCAATGGTCTTCCGACCGAAACACCCATTGGCCACGGTGTGGATCTTTCACTGTGAATATTAAGTTGCACCACCGGTCACATCATTGAAGATTGCACCAGCCCATTGGAGGCGCAGATTCCCCATCTGAACATGGCCGTCTGTGTCAGTGCAACTGCAGCTGACTGTGACACTCCAGCGTCTGGCTAGCCACCCCCCCTCCCAGTAACACCCCATGAAATCCCCAGCTCTTGCATCCAAATGCAGTCTGCGGATCCCGGCAGGAACCATTGGAATGCATATACAGTGCGACTCGGACACATGCACAGACTGAAACCATTGCCCGCTTGTATCCGACATTGACGCTGCGTCCACCTCTAAACTAGGCGCTTAATGCAATTTCAGTTTTCAGCCTCCAAATTGCAGGATAGGAAATCCTGCCATTTGGCTCTAAAAACTGTGGGCCTGATTCAGCAAGGATCGCAAGTGCTAAGACGCATGAAGTCAAACGTTTTTCGCGATCTGCGCATGCTTATGCATCACAGTGCACGTGCGCGAACTAGCCAATGTGATTGGGAATGAGATCGCATTGTGTACGCAGACCCATTGCAGAGTGATTGACAGGAAGTGCCGTTTGTGGGCAGTGACAGGGGGTGGTCGTGCGAACGAAGGAGTGTCAGTGCGTTGGGATGGCATGCAGGGGTGTGTCTTGAGAGGCATGAAGGGAGAAAGCATTGGAAGGATGTGCTGGTCCTTATAGTGCCATGTGGAGGTTTCTGGGGCACCTCCAAGGTGAGTCAGCTCTCAGCTTATACATGTACTGTTATCATATAATACAGTAATTTGTAATTATATGACAAAGAGTGGGTGCTACTATTATGTAACAATAATTATTTTGGGGTGAGCATTTTGGGAGTGGGGCCCGTGGAGTTGTTCTGGCTGGACCTTTTTCAGGGCATCACCACTTAATTCACATAGATATTTTTTTATCACTTTTCTATTTGTTTGTTTATTATTTATGTCATTTTAATTCTTTCTAATTTCATTAACACTTATTGATTTATCTTTACACATCTATTCTTTACACTTCACTATCACCTTTTTTCCCCTTTTCATGTGATGCCCTGGGGATGGTCCTGGCTGGAATTTTTTTGGGTACCTTGCTTCTCGGATGTGAACCCCTTAATGTTAGAGATGCCAGTATATAGGAGCCTTGACGATGGCCTGGTGCTTATTCATATATTTGCAAATGTATGTAACTAATACCTCTAAATCTCTATTATCATGTAGGATTTAAGTAATTTTTGTTGATATTGCTGCAGTGAGGTGGAGGGAATCTTTTTTTCTTCTTCTGTGGCTCAGTGTAAACCCCGCCCTTTACAAGCACCTGTGCAAAGTCATTAAGCTGATATGAGCGACCACCATACTTTTTGTTTGCGTGCATAAATTAGCCACTGCAATAGCATATGCAGCCTGAGGCTTCATAACGTGCTCTGAAGACAGCAATCCCTGAGTGTGCTCTGACCTGCCTTAACTGTGCGTATGGGTCCGATGTTACCAAATGTTTCACTATGTTGCAAAAGTATACAGATGTGAGTGGAAGTGAGTGTCCTCATGTTAGGCTGAGATTGCATTTAGAATACAGACATTTGCATATCACCCTGTTCTCATTCAGAGATGTACGCAAACCCGGTAATTTAACTACAGTAAATCTCTGATGGTGTGAGATCTGCTAGATTGCACGCAGTGCCCTCAAGCTGCAGCATGAGTGACATGCTGCGGCCATTTGGGAGTGTGTACTTAGTGGCGATAGCGTTCTCAAACACGGGGGAGAGGGGGTTCGGCCCCGTTTTCGAGGTGTGCTGAGACCAGTGTCTGCATTTTCCAATGCAGCTTCACTTTTCCTGGCAGTGTAAAAACACTGCCCATCGCGATTAACTCGAGGGGAGCTCAGATGACCGATGTTCACGCAGAGTGATCTGATGCTACATCTATGGACACAGCCCTTGGATCTGAGATGCTGGCAGTAGGCATCTTTTTACCATAGACGCCTCTTGCGGCATTAGCATATTATTGCACAGCTGCTGCAAACAAAGGGTCTGATTCAGCAAGGAACGCACGCTAGCACACGCACGCACCCAGCTGCTGCGAGAATATGCTAATCAATGCATACACACGGAGACCGCAGCACAAGATGCAGATGCCCAGCCCCATATTAAGCCGCCCATCTCCTTTTACCCACAGCCTGATCAGTATGCAAGATAGCGTAAACATCAGTAACATCGAGAACCATCAGACCAATATGCACAATAGTGGTTCACCTGACCTGCCATAGGATTTTGGCCGATTCCTGTGTACAGCTTATGGTATGGCTGCGTATGCCACTGCACTGCCTTAATTATGCACTCCCCTATAACGGCGTCCCAGCGCACAGGCATGCCATTGCTCACCAGACCACCCTCCATCACCACCAACAATAGGCACTTCCTGTCGATCAATATCGGAAGGGTCTGGGTAAAAACTGCTTGTGTTCTGTGTACCCTAACCCGATTGCACTGGCTAGTTTGCGCACGCGCAGTGAGATGCATATGCATGTGCAGTGCGAAAACATCAGCCAAGTGCGTGTGTTCTCTCCTTTGCATTCCTTGCTGAATCAGGCCCAAAGTCACAGCGGCTGTGCAATAGAGCTCAGGTTCTCAAACCCAGTCCTCAGGACCCTAAACAGTGCATGTCTTCCAGGTCTCCTCACAGAATCGCAAGTGAAATAATTAGCTCCACCTGTGGAACTTTTAAAATGTGTCAGTGAGTAATGAGTACACCTGTGCACCTGCTGGGTGACCTGGAAAATGTGAACTGTGTGGGGGTTCTGAGGACCGAGTTTGAGAACAACTGCAATAGAGTATTCAGGTCCTTAGGGGCCTATTCATCATGAGAAAAAATTATAAGGTGGTAATTATGTTTTCAACTCGTATCGAGCAAGAAAATATTGGAGGTATTTATCATGCCTCCTTTACTAAGTTATCAATTCTTAAAAGCTGTTCTTTTTGCGGAAACAGCTTTTCGGAAGTGCAAGATATTTCCCCTGCTTCCTCCGTATTCTTTATACAGGGTCGATGCTCCCTCCCGCATCGTCTCTCCTCCGATGTCTCCTCTCCATCCCCGCATCCTCTTCCCCAGTGTCTGCTCCCTCCCCACATACTCACCCCAGGTGTCTACTTCCTCCCTGCCACATATTCTCTCCCCCGGTGTCTGCTTCCTCCATGCAGCACATCATCTCTCCCAGTCTCTGCTTCCTCCCTTTAGCGTTCTCTCCCACTGTGTGTGCTTTCTCCCTGCAGCGCATCCTTTTCCCCGGTGACTCCCTCCTCGCATCCTCTCTCCCGATGTCTTTTCTCTCCCCGCAGCACATTCTCTCCCCTGGTGTCTGCTTTCTCCCCACATCACATCCTCTCCTTCGGTGTCTGCTCCCTCCTCAAATTCTCTCCCCCGGTGTGTGTTCCTTCTCTGCAGAGTATCCTCTCCTCCAATGTCTGCTTCCTCACTGCAGTGCATTCTCTCACCAGGTGTGCGCTCCCTCCCCACAGCGCATCCTCTCCCCCAGTGCCTGCTCCCTCCCTGCAGCGCATCCTCTCCCCCAGTGCCTGCTCATTCCCTGCAGTGCATCCTCTCCCCCAGTGCCTGCTCCCTCCACGCAGAGCATCCTCTTCCCCAGTGCTTGCTCCCTCCTCATAGCGCATTCTCTACCCCAGTGCCTGCTCCCTCCCCGCAGAGCATCCTCTCCACCAGTGCCTGTTCCCTCCCTGCAGTGCATCCTCTACCCTGGTGTCTGCTTCCTCCACGCAGTGGCATCCTTTCCCTCGGTGTCTTCCTCCCTGCATCCTATGTGCTCCCTCCTCGCCATCCCATACTACTGTTTCCCCACTTACTGTCCCCAGTTACTCCTGTATACGCTGTGGCCAGCTGTCGGTGGACAGCACTGATGCCGGGAAGGATCTGGGTCCCCAGTGCCACTCAGGAGAACAGAAGACAGAGGATGGACTTAGTAGCCAGCAGCCGCAGTAAGGTAAGACACAGCAGGGAGGGATCTGAATATATCCCTCTGCTTCACATTTGGGTGCTGTATGCCATCTCAGGATGGCGTACAGTAACACCATGAAGTTCCGATAAAAATGCTTTTTTGGAACTTGATGAATAATCAGAGCAGACTTGTAACCAGGAAATATCTCTTGCATTACACAGTTGATGAATGGCCCTTTCTGCAAAAGTAGGTGAAAATGTTAATATTTATCTACTTTTGTAGAAATTAAGGTTTGATGAATAGACCCCTTAATTTTTCTTAGAGACAAAATAGTAGCACTGTATAAATTAGTGCTCAGTTTTGAAATGGAAATGGAACCATCATTGTAAAAAGTATAAAAATAAATTTGATAAATAATGCTCAAAAAGTGTTCGATATCCCACTGAAGGTGACCAACCTCAAAACTGCTCAGGCTGTCCATTGTTTCATTACCATTTTTATTTTATTATTTTTGCTGTTGAAATAAAAACTCTCCTGAATTTCATTATCTATATTTGCTAACGATATTGCTTTTTCTGAGGTTTGTTAAGCTCAATAATTCTTCAATGATCCAGCTGTAATCTAACTGTCTGCATTTCTCTTATCATTTCCAATCATACCTGAGTGTTTAACTGTACTCATGTTTTACACATTTTAAATGAACTACTTTTACGTCTGCCTTACAGATATACTTTTTTTTAACTATCTCATATATTTTGTAGTAAAGCTGTGTCTATGTTTTTTTTTTTTTTTTTACAAAATGTACTTGAATGTTATATAACTTGTTCAAACAAGCACAAAGGGCCTGCATGGATTGCAATTGCAACCACGTATGCAGAGCAGGTGATTGTTGCATTTACGCACTATGGATTCCATTACAGAGTGAGTGACAGGCCCTGAGCATTTGGGGTGGTGACGAGAGTGGTTGCAGAAACGCAGGCGTGCCAGTCCATTGGAACACCGTGCATAAATTAGCCACTGCGATTGTCTACGCAGCTTGAGAATTCACTGCGTCCGAAGACTTGCAAATTCTGTGACAGGTCAGACCTGCTGTAATTGTGCATGAGGAGCCGATGTTACCTGATGTATATGCAGGATTTTGAGGTATTACGGATGTTAGAAGTAGGGATGTGCGCCGGACCATTTTTGCCGGATTTGGATTTGGTTCTAATTCGTCGTCCGGATTTGGATTTTGATTTGCCAAACTGCGGTGACTGGCTTTGGATTTGGATTTGGATTTTTTGCCAAAATTGGCAAAAAAATCTAAAATGACATAAATTGGGCTTTTTTTTCTTCCTAGAGTGTTATTTACCTCAATAACATTAATTTCCAGTCATTTACAGTCAATTTAGACCACCTCACAGCTTAAATTGTTTTCACCATTATTGGCTAAGGGTTGCAGTGAGCTGACTGGTTACCAAGCGTCAGAGCAGCGGCGCAGTGGCACAGACACCACAGTTTAAAGCACATCTATGAAACTATGCCACACAGCAGTGGCAGAAATGAAAGGTAGTGCTAGATGGAATTGTCCTTGGGCCCTCCCACCCACCCTTTATGTTGGATCTTAAAAAGGACATGCACACTTTAACAAACCAAGCATTTCATCGACAGGTACTGCCACTTTGTGGCTGAAGTGCTTGGTTTGTTTGGGTCCCCACAAAAAAATCTTCCAATCTACTAAAGGCAACAGGTCTACAGTGGCATGATGTCACCATCATTGCCATCCTCACCCTCATCAGTGTGTACATCATCCGATTCCTCACACAATATCAGTTCATCCCCGCTGGAATCCACCATTACAGAAGTATCTGTACTGTGACGTGATTGGCGGGAAAGGTTTTCCTCGTGAAATTTCCAGTTCATTTTAATGAACATCATTTTTTCTACATTTTGTGGAAGTAGCCTCCTTCATCGTTCGCTCACAAGGTTCCCGGCTGTACTGAAAACTCTCTCCGAGTACACACTGGAGGGTGGGCAGCTTAAGTAATGCAAAGCCAGTTTATACAAGGGTCTCCAAATTGCCTTTTTTTTCTTCCAATATTCGAAGGGGACTCTGTGACATGTCTACGTGTACGGTGTCCTGAAAATAATCCTCCACCATTCTTTGGATGGTAATCGTATTAGATGGAGTTACGGTAGAGGTGTCACTGGTGTTGGGCAAATCTTTTAGACCCGACCAGATGTCAAAATGTTGACGTGACTTATCTGCATCACCACTGGGTCTTTTGGAAAAGGTGCATTTTTTTCTGGCTGCTGCTGGAGAAACCGAAGGAGGAGACGGCATCGTAGTGCCATGTGTCACTTCAGCTGCCAACTTGCTCACCAGGAGTGCTTTGGATCTTTTAAGATCTGGGTCAGTTGTAAAGAAAGACACAGCATATGACTTGAACCTAGGATCAAGAATGGTTGCTAAAATATAATGATCAGATTTCAAGATCTTGGCCACCCGTGGATCCTGGCGAAGCGAACAAAGGACTTGATCTATCAGTCCAGCATACTTTGCGGAATCACTTTGTTTAATCTCATCCTTCAATTTCTCCAGCTGCTTTTCCAAAAGCGAAATCAGGGGAATCACCTTACTCAAGCTAGCAGTGTCAGCACTCACTTCACAAGTGGCAACTTCAAATGGTTTGAGCACCTTGCACAAGACAGAAAGTACTCTCCACTGTGCTGGGGTAAGGTACATTCCCCTTCCTCTCCCAATGTCATGGCTTGTCGTATAGCTATGGATGGCTTTTTGCTGCTCCTTCATCCGCTGAAGCATATACAGGGTTGAGTTCCACCTCGTTACCACTTCTTGCTTCAGTTGATGGCAGGGCAAATTAAACTGCTCTTGCAGGTGCTGCAATCTCCTGCATGCTGTTGCTGAATGCCGAAAATGTCCCGAAATTTTTCGGGCCACAGACAGCATCTCCTGCACGCCCCTGTCGTTTTTTAAAAAGCCCTGCACCACTAAGTTTATTGTGTGAGCAAAACAGGGGATGTGTTGGAATTCACCCAGCTGTAATGCTTTCACTATATTTGTAGCATTGTCAGAAATCACAAATCCTGAGGAGAGTCCAAGTGGGGTAAGCCATGTTTCTATGACATCTCTTAGTTTTTCTAAGAGGTTGTCAGCGGTATGCCTCTTATTGAATGCGGTGATGCACAGAGTTGCCTGCCTCTGAATGAGCTGGTGTTGTTTGTTAGATACTGCTGCTGCTGCTGAAGGCGATTCACCCACCCAGTGGGCCGTCACAGTCATGTAATCTTTAGTTTGTCCACTACCGCTTGTCCACATATCTGTGGTTAAGTGGACAGTGGGTACAATAGCATTTTGCAGGCCAATAATTAGGTTCTGTTTAACGTCCTGGTACAGCCGAGGAATGGCTTTTCGGGTAAAATGAAACCGGGATGGAATTTGGTACCGGGGACACATGACCTCAATTAGCTGTGTAAATCCCACTGCATTAATTGCGGATATTGGACGCAGATCTAATATTAGCATAGCTGTCATGACGTCAGTGATCTGCTGTGCGACAGGGTGAGAGCTGTCATACTTGCTTCCCCTTGCAAGAGATTCTTTAACAGTCAATTGTTTTTTTGGTATACTACTAGTAGTCTTCTTGGTCCACTTCTGGGATGAAGATCCACCAGCAGCAGCAGCAGGCCTAGCACTCAAAGATTCAGTTTCTTCTGAGGTGTCCTGGAAATTGGAGGAGTCACCGTGACTTAGCATTAACAAATTGAATGTTGTACTACCACTGATCATTCCTGAGGATATTGAGGAGGAAGGTGTTGTCGGCGGAGATTGCAGGTGCTGGGATTTAGTAGAGAGAAGGCATCTAGCTAATGCTGGACTGCTTGTTGTTATTTTTTTGCAGTAGTTTCTGTTATCAAACACCTGTCATGAGCTCGCTGCAGATGATGTAATAGCGTAGAGGTTCCTAGATGCTTAACGTCCCTACCTCTACTAACTGTGGTCTCACAGAGGCTACAAATGGCTTGACAAACGTTGTCAGGGTTTGGGTAAAAGTAATTCCACACAAAAGATGTGGATTTGTTGGTTCTATGCCCAGGCATGGCAATGGCCTTCTTATCTTGGCCAAGAGCTGCTTCCACTGGTGCCTGACTTATACAAATGATATCCTCATCCTCAACATCCTCATTAGTGCCAGCGTCAGCTGCACATATATTCCTCTCATCCTCTTGCAATTCCACGGTGGCATCCTCAATTTCTATGTCCTCGGCAATACTGCTCATCCCCACAACTACAGATGGAAAAGAAACTGTGGAGGGCGGCTTCTCTGAAAGGTCAGGCTTACACATAACAATGCCACTCATGGACCCACTTAGACTCTCCTCAGGGATTTCTGACATTTGTGTTTCAAAAAACACAGTTTGTTCTACTGCCTTATCGCTTTTAAATTTTTTACCACTTATATAGTCTGATTGAAAAGGTCTTTTATCATCATGAGAGGCACAAGATGCCTCACCGACAGTTGCAGAACCACCACTCAGAAATCTTTCCTTGCCGCTACGTGTGGTGAATGGTATGTTGCCAATTTTCTGTTTCTCTGCAATAATAGTAGTCTTTAGAGGTTTTTTTTTTGTCTTTACCCCTGTGAAATCTAAATTTTTTGATTTCAGGTTCCCTAAGTTTTTAAAGCCTCTACGCCCTTGAGCATCAGCTTTAGATGAAAGTGATGGACTTCTAGCAGCTGCAATGCTAGCATTTACATGTTGTTTCTGCTCTCCTCTCAGTTAGTTCTCGTGATCCATATTACTTTATCGCTATGAACTGGAGTCACGAAGCTTGTATACACACGGTGGGCTATGCCCTTTCACGGAGCTTGTATAATACTCACTGGGTTTATGCCCTGTCATAGAGCTTGTATACACTCAGTGGGCTAAGCCCAGTCACAGAGATTGTATAATACTCAGTGGGCTTATGCCCTGTCACGGAGCTTGTATAATAGACACAGTGGGCTATGCCCTTTCACGGAGCTTGTATAATACACTCAGTGGGCTTATGCCCTGTCACGGAGCTTGTATACACTCAGTGGGCTTATGCCCTGACACGGAGCTTGTATAATACACTCAGTGGGCTATGCCCTGTCACGGAGCTTGTATAATACACTCAGTGGGCTATGCCCTGTCACGGAGCTTGTATACTCAGTGAGCTTATGCCCTGTCACGGAGCTTGTATAATACACTCAGTGGGCTTATGTCCTGTCACGGAGCTTGTATAATACACTCAGTAGGCTATGCCCTGTCACGGAGCTTGTATACTCAGTGGGCTTATGCCCTGTCACGGAGCTTGTATAATACACTCAGTGGGCTATGCCCTGTCATGGAGCTTGTATACTCAGTGGGCTTATGCCCTGTCACGGAGCTTGTATAATACACTCAGTGGGCTATGCCCTGTCACGGAGCTTGTATACTCAGTGGGCTTATGCCCTGTCATGGAGCTTGTATAATACACTCAGTGGGCTTATGCCCTGTCACGGAGCTTGTATAATACACTCAGTGGGCTTATGCAATGGCCTTCTTATCGTGGCCAAGAGCTGCTTCCACTGGTGCCTGACTTATACAAATGATATCCTCATCCTCAACATCCTCATTAGTGCCAGCGTCAGCTGCACATATATTCCTCTCATCCTCTTGCAATTCCACGGTGGCATCCTCAATTTCTATGTCCTCGGCAATACTGCTCATCCCCACAACTACAGATGGAAAAGAAACTGTGGAGGGCGGCTTCTCTGAAAGGTCAGGCTTACACATAACAATGCCACTCATGGACCCACTTAGACTCTCCTCAGGGATTTCTGACATTTGTGTTTCAAAAAACACAGTTTGTTCTACTGCCTTATTGCTTTTAAATTTTTTCCCACTTATATAGTCTGATTGAAAAGGTCTTTTATCATCATGAGAGGCACAAGATGCCTCACCGACAGTTGCAGAACCACCACTCAGAAATCTTTCCTTGCCGCTACGTGTGGTGAATGGTATGTTGCCAATTTTCTGTTTCTCTGCAATAATAGTAGTCTTTAGAGGTTTTTTTTTTGTCTTTACCCCTGTGAAATCTAAATTTTTTGATTTCAGGTTCCCTAAGTTTTTAAAGCCTCTACGCCCTATGTCACGGAGCTTGTATAATACACTCAGTGGGCTATGCCCTGTCACGGAGCTTGTATACACTCAGTGGGCTTATGCCCTGTCACAGAGCTTGTATAATACACTCAGTGGGCTTATGCCCTGTCACGGAGCTTGTATAATACTCAGTGGGCTTATGCCCTGTCACGGAGCTTGTATAATACACTCAGTGGGCTTATGCCCTGTCACGGAGCTTGTATACACACAGTGGGCTATGCCCTTTCACTGAGCTTGTATAATACACTCAGTGGGCTATGCCCTGTCACGGAGCTTGTATAATACTCAGTGGGCTTATGCCCTGTCACGGAGCTTGTATAATACACTCAGTGGGCTATGCCCTGTCACGGAGCTTGTATAATAGACACAGTGGGCTATGCCCTGTCACGGAGCTTGTATAATACTCAGTGGGCTAATGCCCTGTCACGGAGCTTGTATAATACATTCAGTGGGCTTATGCCCTGTCACGGAGCTTGTACAATAGACACAGTGGGCTATGCCCTGTCACGGAGCTTGTATAATACTCAGTGAGCTTATGCCCTGTCACGGAGCTTGTATAATACACTCAGTGGGCTTATGCCCTTTCACGGAGCTTGTATAATAGACACAGTGGGCTGTGCCCTGTCACGGAGCTTGTATAATACTCAGTGGGCTTATGCCCTGTCACGGAGCTTGTATAATACACTCAGTGGGCTTATGCCCTGTCACGGAGCTTGTACAATAGACACAGTGGGCTGTGCCCTGTCACGGAGCTTGTATAATACTCAGTGGGCTTATGCCCTGTCACGGAGCTTGTATAATACACTCAGTGGGCTATGCCCTGTCACGGAGCTTGTATACACTCAGTGGGCTTATGCCCTTTCAAAGAGTTTGTATAATACACTCAGTGGGCTTATGCCCTTTCACGGAGCTTGTATAATACACTCAGTGGGCTATGCCCTGTCACGGAGCTTGTATAATACACTCAGTGGGCTATGCCCTGTCACGGAGCTTGTATAATACAGTACACATACACACAGTGGGCTTATTATGCCCAGTCACGGAGCACACACAAAGGGCTTATGCCCAGTAAAGTCACAGAGGTTAAGCGGCAAGAACACTGCCTACTCTGTCTAATCTAACACAAGCACAGACAGTGCACTACCTAACTACGCGACACGCGAAATGGCGCCGACTGCCAGGCGCCGCGCTTTTTATAGAGGCCGAACGTCACCTGGCTCTCGCGAGGTCTCGCGAGAATCCGACGCCAGACAGGTGACGTTCGGCCTCGAGGTGGAATCCGAGTCAGGCGGGAACACCCGAACTTGCGTTCGGGTGGACTCGGATTCCACCTGTTCGGAGCGGTTCGGATTCCTCAGAATCCGAACCGCTCATCACTAGTTAGAAGGCAGTAGTGGGCGTCACTATGCTGGCTGAGTGGTGGCAGACATCAGTATATTTTTGCAGATGCATTGTGTGCAATTACACAGCTGTGATCGCAGTTGTGATCCGATCTAAATCAGGCCCAAAGTGTCCAATTTGCAGCATAATGTATTTCTGTACCAAAGTGCACTATGGACCTGATTTAGGGGTTCAGGCAATGCCTGTCACTGCTGTGATCCCGTATGCAGAGAACATCTGAAAATATGCTAAAGACTCAGCATCTTGTGCTCAGAGACGCCCACTTTCGGCATCCCACGTTCGTCACTTACATACAAAAGAGGAAACATCGGTCGTACATCGAACCTCTGAGCAACCATATGCTGTCTCAGAATGTCTACCTCAAGTAAGGCGCAGGGGCCTCTCCACCTGCGTACAAATTCGCGGAGGCTCACTAGGGAACACCCAGAAATCTGCCCTGTCATGCCTGCGTTTTTATAGCCCTCAAACGCTATCTGTCACTCACTTTGCGAATAAATCCACAAAGCATCTGTCATCTCCAACCCATTGCCAAAAGTGTGTGCAGTGTGACTTTGGTGCACACCCAGTAGCCACTGCATTTGACATCGACACTACGTCCACCTGTGAATTAGGCCCTATATTTAACTTGAGCATACAGTATCTTAGACTTACAACCCTTGTGGTGTATTTAGGAAAGGTTACTGATGCGAGCGGAAGTGAGCGTCCTCATGTTAGGCTGAGATCACATTGCGAATGCAGACATTTGCATATAACTGCTGATATTAGCAACTGCATTGCGTGCGTATAAGCACAATTGCGATCCGTGCTGAATCAGGCCCTGTATGTGATGTGTGACAGACTACTAGCCAAATCCAAAATTACACATTTAATAAATGTTCTCATTCAGAGATGTACGCAAACCCGATGCTTTAACTACAGTACATCTCTGACGGTGTGAGATCTGCGAGATTGCACGCAGTGCCCCCAAGCTGCAGCATGAGTGACATGATGCAGCCGTTTGGGAGTGTGTACTTAGTGGGGGGAGGGGGTTCAGTCCCGTTTTTGAGGTGTGCCGAGACCAATGTCTGCATTTTCCAATGCAGCTTCACTTTTCCTGGCAGTGTAAAAACACTGCCCATCCCGAATAACCCGAGGGTAACTCAGATGACCGATGTTCACGCAGAGTGATCTGATGCTACATCTATGGACACAGCCCTTGGATCTGAGATGCTGGCAGTAGGCATCTTTTTACCCCAGACGCCTCTTGCGGCATTAGCATATTATTGCACAGCTGCTGCAAACAAAGGGTCTGATTCAGCAAGGAACGCACGCTAGCAGACGCACGCACCCAGCCGCTGCGAGAATATGCTAATCAATGCATACACACGGAGACCGCAGCACAAGATGCAGATGCCCAGCCCCATATTAAGCCGCCCATCTCAGTTTACCCACAGCCTGATCAGTACGCAAGATAACATAAATATCGGTAACATCGAGAACCATCAGACCAATATGCACAATAGTGGTTCACCTGACCTGCCACAGGATTTTGGCCAATTCCTGTGTACAGCTTATGGTATGGCTGCGTATGCCACTGCACTGCCTTAATTATGCACTCCCCTATAATGGCGTCCCAGCACACAGGCACGTCATCGCTCGCCAGACCACGCTCCATCACCACCAACAAACAGCGATCGCAGCTGTGTAATCGCACGCAATGCATCTGCGAAAATATGCTAATGTCTGCCACCACTCAGCCAGCATAGAGACGCCCACTACTGCCTTCTAACATCTGTAATACCTCAAAGTCCTGCATATACATCGGTAACATCGGCCCCTCATGCACAATTACAGCAGCTCTGACCTGTCTCCAACCCATTGCCAAAGTGTGTGCAGTGTGACTTTGGTGCTCACCCAGTAGCCACTGCATTTGACATCGACACTGCATCCACCTGTGAATTAGGCCCTTTATTTAACTTGAGCGTACAGTATCTTAGACTTACAACCCTTGTGGTGTATATAGGAAAGGTTCCTGGACTGCACACCCTAGTAAGAAAAGTGCAGTGTAAAAGGGATAGTTAAGAGCAGCCACAGCTGCATATAAAGAATAAAAATTAAAAAGTGAAGTACAAGTGTTATATGCGGTGCCCTGAAACAGGTCAACCAAAGTAATCCACGGGGACCCACGCCCCAAAAATGAACCAAAGTTGCACTACAGTATATAACTTTTAGGACTTACCTAGAATTGTGCCTAATACCAGTGTGTATATACATTACCAGACTCCATGCTTTTAAACCAATAAGGAAGGGGTGCTAATCCAGACTGAGGACGTCTCCTTTCCCTCAGGTGTGCAATAAAGCACATTAAATGGAGTATATAGGAAAGGTTCCTGGACTGCACACCCTGAATATATATATATATATATATATATATATATATAAAACGGGAGGTGCTACCTGATGAGACTAATTTGCAGGCACAGAAACAGACAAATCTCAGATGCACAACTCCAAATTACTGATAATATATAAATGCAATAAAATTTTGCAATCAATAGAGGTTTTTAGCATAATCATGGCCAAAGTTATGGGCCTACCCACCATATCCACGTAACCTCTTTAGGGTAGGTCCCTAACATACTAGGGTTCAAATCCAGAGCTCAAGACACCCCCAAACTAGCCCAGCTAAGCCACCCCAGGGCACCGCCCTAATGAGAAAAGTGAAGTGGTGTGTCCGGGGTATTCATTTGTTACTTGTGTTTGGTGAGTGTGCAAGTTACCCATACCACTTAGAAATGTGGTTATAACTTTGACATACATGAATTCTTTGGGTTGTGTACAGTATGTTTGCACATTACATAAATATGGTGACATCTATACTTTAGATTAGTGTTTCCCAAACTCATTCCTCAGGGAGCACTAACAGTGCATGTTTTCCAGGCAGTGATGTGCAGCGAGGTAAATGACTGGAGAAGCACACATGGAGATGGGTCTGAGTGCTGGGAGCCTGTATCACCCTCTACTCTCTATAACTCTCCCCTCACTACATAAAGCTTCAGTGTCCATTGATTCTCCTACCTGCATTACTGTCACTTCTTTTGCTGCTGCTGACTGAGCTCCATCTCTAAACACTGCAGTGCACTTCCTGGTCACATGACACATCCAAGGTGTCCATCAGTGCTCAAGACATGCACCCCCCCCACACTCAGAGGCATGCCTCTTTTAGCTCTCTTTCTGTGCAGCTTAGTGCCCATGGTATGGCCCTGACTCCGGCTCTGCAAGAAGTGTCTGACTATACAGAAATGAGGCTGAGCAGTTGCTACCTCATCTTTCGTCTCCCTGCAGTCCCAGGGAGCTCCACAAAGCTGGTGAGTGTTAACTATAAAAATGATTACAATAAACAAAGAAGATGTTTATAAGTTATAAATATCTTCTTTGTATTATTCTAATCATTTTAATATCAAATCTCAGGAGTATGAAAGGGGAGGCTCTGCCACCCCTGCCTACCCTGAGTGCACATCCCTGTTTCCAGTTTTCTTTACAGAATTACAAGTGAAATAAATAGCTCCACCTGTGAATCTTTTAAAATGTGTCAACCAATAATGAATATACCTAGGCGCCAACTAGGAAAAATGGAAACCATGCACTGTTAAGGGGCACATCCACTAGCAGACTGTGAAACGACTACACGATTATGACATTGTAATCGTGTAGTCGTTTCACAGTCTGTGCTGTGCCTACACTGAATGATCAGTCATTCAGTGTAGGCACCCTCCCTCATCCCCGAACATGGTCAATCTGTTGTTATTGGTGATAACTATCATATTGATGATAGATGTCAAAAACAACCAGCGGGAGCACGTATTGGTGGTTGTTTTTGACATTAAGCTGCCCAATTAACAAGCTATTGAACGATAACGATGTTGTTACTCTGTTTAATCAGGTAGTCGATGTGCGCCTTTAGTGCTCCCTGAGGAATGATTTTGGGAAACCCTAGATCAGGGGTTCCCAACCATGGTCCTCAAGGCACACTAACAGTCCAGGTTTTGAGGATAGCCATACTGGAGCACAGGTGACTTAATTAGTACCTCGGTTATTTTGATTTAACCATCTGTGCTCAAGCCTGGATATCACTAAAACCAGGACTGTTAATGTGCCTTGAGGATCGAGATTGGGATTCACTGCCCTAGATAAACTTTCTATCGTCAGATGATAGATGTGACCCATAAACTTAAACTAAACAACTCTAAAAAAAACACAGGAGACCAAGTTATGCCATTTAAATTAATTGGTCAGCTTTATTTAGTTACAAGGTAGGTATGGTGGCAGGAAAAAGAACGGCAAATAACCAGCGTCCACTTGTCTTAGGCCAAAAGAATATCACAACTTGTGAGGGCCAACTATCCCAGACAAGGGTAGGTGTGATCTTAAAACTTGCAAGGGCCAACTATCCCTTTCAGAGCAAGTGATGCGGCCCCAACACCCATGCCAATGCACCATTCATCCTGCTCGGTCGAGAGGTGCCGCTGACCCCAATAGGGTGAAATCAGCCTATCAGTGCATTGAAGGAGTGCGCACCGCTATTACTGCCGCAAGATGGACGCTTCAATATTGCCGGTCTTTCCCTGCTTATGAAATAAAGCCGACACAAGACACAATAGGGGAGGGAGGGTGGGAGATCAAATTCAAAGAGGCAGATTTTACCACAGCAGATTCTCTACACCCTCTCACTTAATACGCCCCTTAACCTATCGCCCTATCATATTTGCCTACCTTCTGTCAACAAACAAACATCTTTAACTTTAGTAACCCCCTCTATCCCTGACTAGAAGTTTATGTGCCGTCGGTTCTAGTCCTAACCTCTGTTATATTAAACTTTCTATTATCAGATGATAGATGTGACCCATAAACTTAAACTAAACTTAACTAAAATAAACACAGGAGACCAAGTTATGCCGTTTAAATTAATTGGTCAGCTTTATTTAGTTACAAGGTAGGTATGGTGGCAGAAATAAGAACGGCAAATAACCAGCGTCCACTTGTCTTAGGCCAAAAGTATATCAAAACTTGTGAGGGCCAACTATCCCAGACAAGGGTAGGTGTGATCTTAAAACTTGCAAGGGCCAACTATCGCTTTCAGAGCAAGTGATGCGGCCCCAACACCCATGCCAATACACCATTCATCCTGCTCGGTCGAGAGGTGCCGCTGACCCCAATAGGGTGAAATCAGCCTATCAATGCATTGAAGGGGTGCGCACCGCTATTACTGCCGCAAGATGGACGCTTCGATATTGCCGGTCTTTCCCGCCACAGCGGTTCTCAGGAGAGTAGCAGCCCGCCACCATACTAACTAACTAAACCCCTTAATACTGCAAATATGTCCTCTAGAAACAAAAAATTACCCTCCTCAGTGAGATGTACTCCATCCCTACGAAAAAGGTGGGCATCCTGGATCCGAATTAAAGGATGATGCACCACTAACCCTCCCAACTCCTGGCCACCCAGTTGTTCACTTTCCTCCTGGACCTGTCCAAAGCCACACTATCATAACAATAGCGCCAGGAAAGCCTGGCGATGATAGAGGACCATACCAAAAGGCTGTTAGGCAATAGCTGAACCACCTCCCTCAAGTCACGAACAATCGCATGGCGCAGCTCTAAAGAAGTTTGCTGACCCAAATCATTGCCCCAGAGATGAATAATTAACACTAAGGGGTCTCCGAACTCAGCCACTGACCTGTGCAAGCTGCGCAACAAAGCTTCCCACAGCACGCCCCTCTGTCCCAAACACCTAACACTTTCCCAACGCAGGAACACGGAGGCATCCTCTGTAAAGCGCGACTGCCCAGCCCAAAAAAGAGTGACCAATAAACCAAATGGGCCTAGTGTCCTGGAAACCTGCAAATATACAGAAATATAATAGATGAGTATATATGCAACATGTAAATCATAAAGGAGGATTGGGAGGGTGGGAGCTTTGAAGGAAGACTTGACCCGAGGTGAAAACCTACTAAAAACCTGCTGGATCTTTTCTATGCTTCTTTTATTCATTATTAATTTTATGTTAAGCTGATTTATCAGTGTCCAAAGCAGGGCAAAAAACAGGGCAAAATCTCTCGGGACCCCCACCGAAAAGACAGCAAGTTGGCCAAGGCACTCAAGTCAAAACGAATAAAGTATAGCAATTTATGATTCCACACGAACATATCTTCTGTAGGCATTGGATTTCCATCTACCGAGAGCCTGGATCTCCTGTGAAGAAAGACCCAATGAGGCCGCAAAATTTGCGGCACCAATTCTAAAAGAATGGGTGCCGTAATCCGAAGGGAAAAGCCTGAGGTGCCGTATGCAGCGATGGAAGATCGATCTAAATTGGAATATAGTCAGAGGAGATCCTTCCTCATGCATAAGCCAAGCCCCCAGCAGCATTGGCTGGCAAAGATTATATTGGAAGGCCAAGTGAACCGGACAAATCCCGTCATCAGGACAGGACTTCAGGGACACCCAGTGACCCCTACCCATCTGATCGGTCTTAGAACGCCATATGCTGCACAACATCGTATCGCGCAGCAGAATGTGGGTACGAAACAGAGGGGGTTGAGCATGGCGCGAAGACGCTACCAGCTCGCTGATGCGAAATGCCCTGTGAAAGGCCATTGCAAAAGCGAGGCGGAATAAAAGAACCTCGAATTGCGAGGAACAAATGCCCATCAAGCTTTCACTTAGCCGAGCTAACAAATCAGGACCAATAGGACGACGCTGGTCATCCGCGGTAGGCATGGTGCGAGACCAACCCCTAAGGGCCCTTTGTATTAAAAAACCCTTAGAGATGTCTCTTTGCCCCACTAGGCACAGGAAAAATTAAATCCCAGCAAGTCTTTGGGCAACATAAGCCCGCGACCTGTCGGAATCAAACAAGAACCAAACAAAAGCAACCATATTAGCATAACGAGATCTACCTGATGAACTCCGTCCTTGCAAAAAATTCTCCCACTGTTGCCAAGATGTCTGGTAGGCAGTCAACATTCGTGGGGCCACAGACCGACATGCGAGATCTTCCATTCTGGTCTTATGATCTGCCAACAATGAAATGGACAAGAATCACCTTTCAATGCTGCGTACGGTGCTAATTCGCGGAACCTCTGCCAATCCTGCCTGGAGAGCGCATCTGCAATGGGATTGTCAGTACCCGGCACATGATGAGCTGTAAACAATATGTTAAATTGCAAAGCGCGCAGGACCAGCCAAGCAAGGAGACGCAGCACTGGTAGCGATGACGATCTTTGGTTATTGATCGCATGTACTACACCCAGGTTATCGCACCAAAACACGATGGAATGGTCACGCAACCGCTGACACCATAGCTCTAATGCCACCACTATGGGAAATAGCTCCAGCAGGAACAAGTTGTTGGTCAGTCCTGCCTGCACACATTCCGCCGGCCAAACCGAAAAACACCAATCACCCCCCAGAAAAGATCCGAAACCTGATGATCCTGCAGCATCCATGAAGAGCTGCAGGCAAGTATTAGGCTGAGGATCCACAGGCCAGACGCGCACTCCATTAAAATCATCCAAAAAGGTCTCCCAAACCGCCAGGTCCAGTTTTAATTCAGCCGACAGCCGCAGAAAATGGTGCGGTTGACGTAGTCCTACCAAGGCCCTCTGTAGCTTCCGACAAAAAAATCTTCCCCATCGGGATAACGCGACATGTGAAGTTAAACAGCCCGAGCAGGGATTGACCTTGACGAAGTGTTACCTTCCCCCCTGCCAACGCTAGGAGGATAGCATCCTGCAATCGACGAACCTTGTCCGGCGGCAGCCGACAAAGACCCTCCACAGTATCAATTTCAATACCCAAGAAAACCAGCTTAGTAACGGGGCCCTCAGTCTTGTCGTGCGCAATAGGTACCCCAAATTCCGAGAAGAGTGCTTGCAATGAAAAAAGGAGGCGATTGCAGCAATCCGAACCGGCTGGACCCACGCAGAAGTTGTCCAAGTAATGCGCTATGCTCGTCTCCCCAGACCCCACTGCGACACACCAATGGAGAAAGGAACTGAAATGCTCGAAGAACGCGCAGGAAACCGAACATCCCATCAGAAGACATTTGTCCAGGTAATAGCCATCCGGCAACCGAAACCCCAAGAAACTAAATTATTCTGGATGCAGGGGCAACAATCTGAAGGCAGACTCAATGTTCACTTTTGCCATGACAGAACCCGGGCCTGCTGCGCGAACTAACGCTAACGGCGAGTCGAATGACTGATACTGCATGCAGCAGACCTCAACATCTATGGCGTCGTTAACTGATTGACCTGACGGATGTGACAGGTGCTGAATTAAACGGTAACTCCCGGGGGCCTTCTTGGGGACAACACCCACAGGTGAGAGGACAAGATCAGGTATCGGAGGTTGCAGGAAAGGCCCAATCATGCGACCTAGCCCAACCTCCTTCATAACCTTGTCCTTAAGCATGTGAGGCAAATCGTACGCCGAGCGTAAATTCCTAGGGGACCCGGAACCCACAGACCGCATTATTGGAAGTGCAGACCCCTCTGCAAAACCCTTACTCAAAAAAGTGGGGTCGACTCGCGCAGGATACCAGTCCAACCATTTTGCCATGGCATCCAGACGGATGGGAGTTGCTGCTTTACTTAAAATTCCAACCCCCTGCCCGTTTGACAGCGGGTGTTGTGGTGGCAGCCTGAGCCCCTCCTGGGCTACGTGAGCAGTCCTTACTGGGGTGTGTTGCCCTGCAGTGGAGGCACTGGTGTCGAAAGCAACACCTGTTTCCCAGGGTACAATTCCCGTTATTGTACGCGTAACACTTACGCTTGTTCTCCCTCCACTGGTTGCCCTTGGTGCCGAGGGGGACAAGGGTTGAACTGGCTGCCCAGGGAACTGATCAGACAGGACGCGTGTAGGCTGCGTCACTTCCATCCACACCTCAACATCTTTACAACCTAAGTCCATGACCTTGACCCGATCTTGTTTGCGAAGAAACTCCTCATCATATTGATGCCACGCCGTACCCTGTGAGGACTTGAATGCTGTGTATCAGGTGCAAGTACCGAATCACGTTAAGGTACTCGGAAGGCCTGGTTTTAAGATAGCAAGCCGAAAACACGCAAAACCCAGATAACCAATTAGTGTAGGACTTATAGGCCTCCAGCCCAATACCCCCTTTTGCCTTTACGGTCGCAAGTGCTTTTTTCGCTGTAGCTGTAAGGGTGACTACGTAGCGCCCTTTTTTGATTCGCTGCTTAACCCTGGTACGCATACCTCGAGTGACTGCTGTATTAGCGCAGTGTACCACATCATCAGGACCTGCTCCTCGATCTACACTGGTACTACTCCCTGAGGACCGTTCGCTAGAATGTCTTCGACGACGTGAGCGACATCTACGAGACCTCCATGCCCTTTTACGCCTAGCCTTATGCGAACTATCGCTTGAAGAGGAGGAGGAAATGGAAGTAGACCCGCAGTCAGATGAACTGGCACACTCACCAGAATGATCAACAACGGCATTGGTGACTCCAGTACCTGCGCCAGCTGTGATGTCAGCCGTCACGCTTCTGGTCGGGGCTGCGACCACTGGTACCTCTTCCAGACTGTCGTCTGTAAAAGAAGAGACTGAGGCAGCATTGTGTGCACTGTACATATTCGCAGCCAGATTGAGCTGAGGAAGGGAGACCGCAGAGGGAGCGAAAGAAACTGAGGGAGCTGCGGGCATAGGAGAGAGGGAGAGGCCACAAATTCTGCCTAACTGCTGCACTAGAGGGCCAAGCTGCATCTGCACGGCGGACGCAGCCGACGCAGAAGGGCCTCCAGTGTCAGCAGCGTTTCCGGGCTGCTGGGTCAAAAGCGTTATCAGTGCACCCACCACAGACACCAGCAGCCCGGCAATGGCACCAGCGTCCAACAAAGGAGCGCTTCCAGGTGCCACAGACCCTGAAGGCATAGCAACTGCCTGTGCAGCTGCTACCCCCCTAGGCCTGGAGGAGCTGGCTGCCACAGACATGGGGGATCCCATGTCTGAATCAGTATCATCAGTAAGAACAGGGGGCAGCACAAGAGGGGGAGGAGCAACCTGCCTGTCACTTTGCAGGCACTGGCTCTGCCCCCTTCGTCTCCGCCCCTCGTCTGGTTCTTTACTGGCCTGCGTGCAAGCCGGCGCCACGACAGGCGTCTGGCCTGCACGCTTATGTGGCCGTTTACGCCGCACTTCCCCCCGGACATCAGCCGACCCGAGCTTGGCGGCGACCGGGGGACAAGGAACGGGCAGCATGACTCTCTTTGTGTGCCCACGAGAACGGCTGGAGCGCACGCCCGCGACTCCCGCAGGCACTATAGTGTGCCCGGCCGCTCATGATCCCCGCCTGCCCCGGTCCCTAGTCGCGCTAGTACTGGCGACCACCAGGGGACAAGGGGCAAGCGGAGGCAATTCTGCTGTGCGCTCGCGGAACCGCCGCGGCCACGCGCCCACGACCGCAGCGCTCGGCGCGGGTAAGGGGACCACGCCTGACCCTCCCGACTGCCGGGAGAGCAGGCAATGCTGCAAAGGGGGGCCCACGTATGGCGCGCCAGTCCCGGTACCGTCTGACAGATGGGCGGGTACCGAGCGTGCATCATGGGGGTGGATCATTGAGAGATAGATGCCTAATATAGAGAAGGGAAAGAGATATATAGAGAAGGAAAAGAGAGTAGAAAGATATAAGGTATAGAGAGTAGGTATAGAGGAGAGGGATATAAAGAATGTAAAGAGGAAGAATAAAGCAAAAGAACAATCAGAACACAATCACAGAACAGATCTGCCAAGAAAACTGTACTTCCCTTGCTGCAGATCAAATTCAAAGAGGCAGATTTTATCACAGCAGATTCTCTACACCCTCTCACTTAACACGCCCCTTAACCTATCGCCCTATCATATTTGCCTACCTTCTGTCAACAAATAAACAAACATCTTTAACTTTATTAACCCCCTCTATCCCTGACTAGAAGTTTATGTGCCGTCGGTTCTAGTCCTAACCTCTGTTATATTTATGAATAGCACAAATTTTAACACTCAAGGTACTCAGCTAAAAATATACACTCTCATTCAAAATTTTGTGCTAATATTTTTACGCATTTTTGCGGTCAATTCTAAATTATGTCCTAATTCTTCAATACAGTACAGTACAGGTTTAAAGGATATCAATGGCTGAGCACAGATGTTATATCAAAATGAATGAGGCACTTAATAACTCACCTGTGTTCAAGCATGGATATCCTTAAAACCTGGACTGTTAGGGTGCCTAGAGCACAAAGTTTGGGATCCACTGGTCTAATGTTTTATCTGATATAGATTTGAACTGGGTGCATTTACTTATATTCTGTAACCAAAAGAGAAATATTGTTATGAATTGGTTATAGTCATTCTGAGAATGTAATATTTATTTTCCTATGCATTGTCTGTAATGTATACTGACATGTCAATTTGTTACGCCAGCGATTTCCATGTAATTGAATACTTAAGCAGTGGCACATTCATTGCAGCTGACAATGCTATCTAGGTAGCATGGTAGGGATGGCCAATGTTTTTGCCATCAGTGGCGGAAATCTGATGGTTCTCAGCCATCGATGGCAAAGAGCTCCACAATGGTTTTTGTTTTTTTTCTCCCTGGTGCTGGGACACAGAGCTTATCTCTGCCCCCTGATGCAACCTATGAACCCCTATCCCCAACTCTGATTGGTCTGCTGTCTGGTCAGAAAGAGAGCAGGGATGACTATCGGTGGCCAAAACCATCAATGGTTCCCTGTTGGTGGTTTCATATCATTGATATTAACCACCAATAGCACCATCAATGGTTAACCCACTGATGACCATCCCTATAGCACGGCAGTCTAGGATCCATCTGACTAGACTATATACTTCCTGTCAGGGGAGGAACCAGAGATGGCTGTGAGGTGTCACTTTAAGAATTAGCACTGCAGTCGCATGAGATTGGGACAGAGGAGCTGCTGCTGTACTGGACTACTGATCCCACAATCCTTAGGGATAATGCACAGGCTGACATGCACACAGGCTAACTCCTGTGTCCCCTGCTCCGCTTCCTACACATCAAGAAGAGGAGCCATAAGGAATTGCAGCCACCTCCATCCAGTTCACATAGAATAACATAAAGGTAAGAAGAAAAAAGCCATACAGCGCGCGCACACACACACACACACACACACACACACACACACACACACACACACACACAAGTTTTTGTGACCTTTTCAGGACCCATGACTGGTTTGTCCATCATGGGGACGCCTGCTTCCCATTGCCCAAACAGCTTGATCAGCAAACCGTGCCTGCTGGCGGGTATCTATATCATATCACCCGGTGCGCATGTGCCGTATAGCTTGGTGACAGAAACCGGACACCATTATGCCTCACCGGGACCTAGTCAGTTTTTCCTAACCTTGTGGGTACTCCCTATGCCTCACTGGGACCTACTCAGGTATTCCTAACCATGTGGGTATGCCCTTTGCTATGACCACTAAATGGTTTCACCACAGTAAATAAAAAAGACGCCTTGGTTGGACCAACATAAATTTTATTCAGGCTGTACACTTTCGCTTGATAGCAGTTATTCGATCTTTTATGTAGTACTTGACCGACAGCCAGTTCCTAGCCTTCAGAGCCTGCTCCTCAGCGCCGAGGCAGGCGTTACAATCCTTTTTGCCGGGGACCTTGCAGGAGAGGATGAATCTCATCAGGTGTCTCTCAACAGCTGCTACTTCTTTTCTGCTCCACGGTTTCTTTTTAGAGCCCATGCAATCACCTATGCAAGACAGGGAAGAGATCAGTCAACCAAAAACTCACCGCCAGCCCACGCCACCCAATGAATTTAATGGACACACACCTTTAGTAGCCATGGGTGCATGCCTCTCCATCACTTTCGGTGCACTGGCATCTCCCTCCTCCATATGCACTGCTCCAGCTTCCACCTCTGGCTCATCATCAGACTCATCACTGGCTAGCGGGATTGGTTCTGGAAATACAAAGATAAACAGAGATCTCCGGTCACAGTATCCCCCTTAGACTGTCAGCCCATGGAACAACCAGTCGGGTGAGGGACCATGCTACTTACCGTTGGGATCAATGGAGATTTCTTCCAGGCTTTGACCCTTAAAGTCAGCCAATCGACCTTGCTGGAGTGCCACAAAGAGTTTGCTAATTTTTGCCAATTGCAGGGTACCTTCAGGGAGGCGGTAGTACTGGCGGTGCACCCGGATATCGTGCCCTAGGAAATCGGCTAGCTGATCCATCTCCGTGTCACTCATGTTCAGCACCCTCGAAAGGGTGGCCACATGTTTCCGAAGCCTGGTAGAGGAGAGAGCTTCTGGATGCTTGGCCCCACATGCCCGTGCATAGAGTCGAATGCAGTCGGATCCTCTGAGGTGTGACAAGGCGGAGGGTCTTGCAAACATATATACATTGTCAGGACTGACACCACACTCTACCCTTTTCTCTGTGAGGTGCTACAATGCCCTCTGCATGCAAGGGGACAGGAGACTTTCCTGCCTCTCTTACCAGGAATCTCAATGCATGTGAAGTGCTGACATAGCCTCTTTTCTGGCTCTGACAGGGCCAGCGCCACATCACCCTGTAAATCAGCTGTGTGCCGAGATGCAAAAGAGCAAAGCTTCATCTTTGAGATCTCACCTTCCCTACGTCGGTTGAATAGGATTAGCTGTGTGAGGGTTACCTTGGCCAGCAGCAACCACTTCTTTGTGGTCGGGTGAGTGGACAAATCCTCTAGGTATTCCCGCTGTCTGTCAGTGAGATAAAGGTGCAACTGTTTTACATCATCAGTGAAAGGTAGAAGGGGGGGGGTGTTCCATTTTTGCTCCTCTAGGGTTTTGAGGGCAGCAGCCGAGATCATCTCGCTCCACCTTGCCTTGTATAGTTTTTGGAAGCTCCGTGCACTCTCCACGGTCGTGGCATGGCCCTCCATAAGTGCCTGGCACTCAACCATGGTAGATATTTTTTGGAGGCTATGGCCCACTTTCAGGGCCAGTGAGGGAACCTTATAGGTATTCGTCAATTCAGCATAGCCGGCCAGGCTCCTTACGGCAGTTATGACCTGCAGGAAGTTTGCAGGGTGGATGAACTCTGCCATGCTCCTCAGAGGACTAACCATCCTGGCATGCAGTAACAGTCGCCCCACCTCTCTGAGCTTCTGCCGTATATAATCATGCTTACTGACATCCGAACCATGCCGGTTAAAAAGGTGGAGCCCAAACTGCATGATGCAAGGGTCACCCTTTATTACCTGTACCACATCATCGTGAATCATATCACACAGCACCTTCCAGAGGCCCTTCCCAACACCCGGTGGAATGGGAGTGGCGTAAGCACAGAGGGATTGCACTCTGGTCCTGCCTGGTTTGGTGTTGGCAGGACCTTTTTTCAGCGGGCACCTTTTCACATGACGCCAAAGGTGTTGCCTTGAGAAAAGGCCCTGGCAATATGCGCAATGCATGAAGTCTTGGGGAGCCACAGCTTCACCAGGCTGCTTGCATGGAAGTAGGACACCACAGCCCTCACGTAGAACCCCGGCATTATGGGCAAAGTTCCCCCGGTTGCAAATCAGGTTAAGCTGTAGCCGCCTTTCCCTTGAGCACTTTGGGTAGCTCAGTGCCCGGGCTGCCTCAGGCTCAATTTTTGCAATTTTTGAGAATGGCTTCTCGCACCATAGACAATAGTTCTTTTTTTTATACACCTTTGAGCCATCACATTTTTTGGTAAGTACCTGGACTGTCACAGCGTGTTTTTTTTTTGAGGAGCAGAAACCTGGGCCAGAAATTGGAGAATCTTTGATAGCAGAGTGACCCTCAGCCAGCATATGTGTCCCATGATGGGCCCGCTCATCCCCGCTGCTGTCTTCCAAACTGTCCGCCTCAGAGGAGTCAGGGAAATAGTCTTTGTCACTGCCGTCAGTGCTGCTGTCAGTGATGTCACCGGGTGCACCGCTTAGCTCCATATTTTCCACCTTTAAAATAAACCAGAAAAATAAGGGTCAGCCCTCCCGTGATAAAATATGCATGGTAAATGAAGCAAAAGGCCGACACCTACCGGCACAGCAAAAGCAGTCCAGCTGAAGAAACCTCACCACAGTGGCACGAAAACCTGAAGCTTCCTGGTTCTGTGTGTGACGCAGAAAAAACCCGAAGCTGCCTGGTTCTGTGTGTGACGCAGCGCGCCTTTTTGAAAGAACCAATCAGGCCTCGAGTCCCAGCATGTGCCCGCCTGTCAACCCTTAAGCCCATGGAGGGGAACACGGCGGCTCTCTCACCACCTTTGAAAAATATGATGACACCTAAACCTGGGTAGACTGAACCCCTCACAATAAAAAAAGATGCCGACAACTAAGCAGGGTAGACTGCCCCCCCTTCCAATGAAACAAAACAAAAAAAATATAAAAAATAAAAAAAATAAAAAAAATTTGCCGACACCTACCGCCGGGTAGACCTAACCCCTCCCAATAAAAAAAGATGCCGACACCTAAGCCCGTGTGGACTGCCCCCCCCTTCAAATAAAACAAACAAAAAACAAAAATTGCCGACACCTACCGCCGGGTAGACTAACCCCTCCCAATAAAAAAAAATGCAGACACCTAAGCCCGGGTGGACTGCCCCCCCCTTCCAATAAAACAAACAAACAAAAAAACAAAAATTGCCGACACCTACCGCCGGGTAGACTGAACCCCTCCCAATAAAAAAAAGATGCCGACACCTAATCCCGGGTGGACTGCCCCCCCTTCCAATAAAACAAACAAACAAAAAAATTGCCGACACCTACCGCCGGGTAGACTGAACCCCTCCCATTAAAACAGTTTTTAATAAAATAA